>JAUIMM010000740.1:0-605000 GCA_031769625.1 Taudactylus pleione
GCCGGCTGGCTTGACCGTTAAGGGTGCTGTAACCCCCGAAAGTACAGTCCAGTCCAAACCAAAAAAAAAATTATTTTCTGTGTTTGTGAATTGTGTGCGCAGTAGCCGCATGTGCATCAACAAAGTAGTGCCAAGCGTGCGCCTGTGTCATAAGTAAAGGGCAGGCTGGCTTGACCGTTAAGGGTGCTGTAACCCCCGAAAGTACACTCCAGTCCAAACCAAAAAAAAAATTATTTTCTGTGTTTGTGAATTGTGTGCGCAGTAGCAGCACGTGCATCAACAAAGTAGTGCCAAGCGTGCGCCTGTGTCATAAGTAAAGGGCCGGCTGGCTTGACCGTTAAGGGTGCTGTAACCCCCGAAAGTACACTCCAGTCCAAACCTAAAAAAAAATTATTTTCTGTGTTTGTGAATTGTGTGCGCAGTAGCCGCACGTGCATCAACAAAGTAGTGCCAAGCGTGCGCCTGTGTCATAAGTAAAGGGCCGGCTGGCTTGACCGTTAAAGGGTGCTGTAACCTCCGAAAGTACACTCCAGTCCAAACCAAAAAAAAATTATTTTCTGTGTTTGTGAATTGTGTGCGCAGTAGCCGCACGTGCATCAACAAAGTAGTGCCAAGCGTGCGCCTGTGTCATAAGTAAAGGGCCGGCTGGCTTGACCGTTAAGGGTGCTGTAACCCCCGAAAGTACACTCCAGTCCAAACCTAAAAAAAAAATATTTTCTGTGTTTGTGAATTGTGTGCGCAGTAGCCGCACGTGCATCAACAAAGTAGTGCCAAGCGTGCGCCTGTGTCATAAGTAAAGGGCCGGCTGGCTTGACCGTTAAGGGTGCTGTAACCCCCGAAAGTACACTCCAGTCCAAACCTAAAAAAAAATTATTTTCTGTGTTTGTGAATTGTGTGCGCAGTAGCCGCACGTGCATCAACAAAGTAGTGCCAAGCGTGCGCCTGTGTCATAAGTAAAGGGCCGGCTGGCTTGACCGTTAAAGGGTGCTGTAACCCCCGAAAGTACACTCCAGTCCAAACCAAAAAAAAATTATTTTCTGTGTTTGTGAATTGTGTGCGCAGTAGCCGCACGTGCATCAACAAAGTAGTGCCAAGCGTGCGCCTGTGTCATAAGTAAAGGGCCGGCTGGCTTGACCGTTAAAGGTTGCTGTAACCCCCGAAAGTACACTCCAGTCCAAACCAAAAAAAAATTATTTTCTGTGTTTGTGAATTGTGTGCGCAGTAGCCGCACGTGCATCAACAAAGTAGTGCCAAGCGTGCGCCTGTGTCATAAGTAAAGGGCCGGCTGGCTTGACCGTTAAAGGGTGCTGTAACCCCCAAAGTACACTCCAGTCCAAACCAAAAAAAAATTATTTTCTGTGTTTGTGAATTGTGTGCGCAGTAGCCGCACGTGCATCAACAAAGTAGTGCCAAGAGTGCGCCTGTGTCATAAGTAAAGGGCCGGCTGGCTTGACCGTTAAAGGGTGCTGTAACCCACAAAGTACACTCCAGTCCAAACCAAAAAAAAAATTATTTTCTGTGTTTAGCCGCACGTATATATCAAATCGATATAACATAAATGGAGGACCAAACTTTCTCCGATAAAAATAAAATAGAGAAAGATCAAGAACCACTTCCTCCTAGTGCTGAAGCTGCTGCCACTAGTCATGACATAGACGATAACATGCCATCAACGTCGTCTGCCAAGGCCGATGCCCAATGTCATAGTAGAGGGCACATACAATCCCAAATGGCAAAGTTCAGGAAAATGACCTTGAAAAAGACATTTAAATCAGCTGAAGAGAAACGTAAACTTGCCAATATGCCATTTACGACACGGAGTGGCAAGGAACGGCTAAGGTCGATCCCTAGTATGTTCATGACTAGTGGTTCAGCTTCACATGACGATGGAAGCACTCCTCCCACTAAAAAAATCAAAAGAGTTAAGCTGGCAAAAGCACAGCGAAGAACTGTGCTTTCTAAGAAGATATCACAAATCCCCAAGGAGAGTCCAAGTGTGGTGGTGGTTGCGATGCCTGACCTTCCCAGCACTGGACGGGAAGAGGTGGCTCTTTCCACCATTTGCACGCCCCCTGCAAGTGCTGAAAGGAGCACCCACAGTCCACTTGCTGATATGCAAATTGAAGATGTCACTGTTGAAGTACAACAGGATGAGGATACTGGTGTAGCTGGCGCTGAGGAGGAAGTTGGCGAGGAGGATTCTGATGGTGATGTGGTTTGTTTAAATCAGGCTCCGGGGGAGACAGTTGTTGTCCGTGGGATGAAAAAGCCCATCACGGTCATGCCTGGGCAGAAGACCAAACATTCCACCTCTTTGGTCTGGCAATATTTCTATCCAAATCCGGACAACAACTGTCTTGCCATATGTACCATATGTAAAGGTGAAATAAGTAGGGGTAGGGACGTCAACCACCTAGGAACATCCTCCCTTATACGGCACCTGCTGCGCGTTCATAAAAAGTTACTGTCAAGTTCAGAAACTTTGGCTAAGACCGTAAGCAGTCCAGGGACACCTAAATCCCGTTGTCCTGTTGTATCCAAGCGCCTGCAAACCACACCGTCAACTCCCTCCTCGTCAATTTCCTCCTTAGTCAGGATCGGAAGTAGTCCTGCAGGCCATATCACTGGCATGACTGACTCTCCTATCCGGGATTCCTCCGGAGGATCCTGCATTGCTACGCCTACTGCTGCCGCTGCTGCTGTTGCTGCTGCTGCTGGGAGTCGTTCATCATCCCAGAGAGGAAGTAGGAACACCACTACTTTTACTAAACAATTGACCCTCCAACAGTCCTTAGCGAGGAGGATGAAGTACGACAGCAGTCATCCTGAAGCAAAACGTATAACTGAGGCCTTGACTGCTATGTTGGTGTTAGACGTGCGTCCGGTATCCGCCATTAGTGCAGTGGGATTTAGACAATTGATGGAGGTAGTGTGTCCCCGGTTCCAAATCCCGTCTAGATTCCACTTCACTAGGCAGGCGATACCGAGACTGTACAGAAACGTCAGAAAAAGTGTCCTCAGTGTCCTGAAAAATGCCGTTGTACACAATGTCCACTTAACCACGGACATGTGGACAAGTGGAACAGGGCAGACTAAGGACTATATGACTGTGACAGCCCACTGGGTAGATGTATCACCTTACGCAGCAACAGCAGCAGCGTCACCAGTAGCAGCATCTCAGAAACGCCAGCTCGTTACAAGGCAGGCTACGCTGTGTATCACCGGTTTCAGTAAGAGGCACACCGCCGACAACCTCTTAGAGAAACTGAGGGAAATCATCGCCCAGTGGCTTACCCCACTTAGACTCTCCTGGGGATTTGTGATATCTGACAACGCCACCAATATTGTGCGGGCATTACATCTGGGCAAATTCCAGCACGTCCCATGTTTTGCTCACACAATAAACTTGGTGGTGCAGAATTTTCTGAAAAGCGACAGGGGCGTGCAGGAGACGCTTTGGGTGGCCCGAAAAATTTCTGGCCACTTTCGCCATTCAGCGACTGCGTGCCGAAGACTGGAGCGCCAGCAAACACTCTTGAACCTGCCCCGCCATCACCTGAAGCAAGAGGTTGTGACGCGGTGGAACTCAACCCTCTATATGCTTCAGAGGATGGAGGAGCAGCAAAAGGCCATACAAGCCTATACATCCACCTATGACATAGGCAAAGGAGGGGGTATGCACCTGACTCAAGCGCAGTGGAGAATGATTTCCGTGTTGTGCAAGGTTCTTCAGCCCTTCGAACTTGCCACACGTGAAGTCAGTTCAGACACTGCCAGCTTGAGTCAGGTCATTCCCCTCATCAGGCTTTTGCAGAAGCAGCTGGAGAAAGTGAAGGAGGAGCTAAGACGGAGCGATTCCGCTCGGCATGTGGGACTTGTGGATGAAGCCCTTCATTCGCTTTGCCAGGATTCCAGGGTGGTCAATCTGTTGAAATCAGACCACTACATTTTGGCCACCGTGCTCGATCCTAGGTTTAAAGCCTATGTGGTGTCTCTCTTTCCGGCCGACACAAGCCTGCAGAGGTGCAAAGACCTGCTGGTGAACACACTGTCAGCTGAAGCGGAACGTGACACGTCAACGGCTCCTTCTTCATTTTCTCCCGCAACTGGGGCTGCCAGGAAAAAACTTAGGTATCCTAAGCAACCCGCTGGCGGTGATGCAGGGCAGGCAGGACCAAGTTTGGACATCTGGTCCAGACTGAAGGACCTGGCAACAATTTCTGACATGTCTACTGTCACTGCATATGATACTGTCACCATTGACAGAATGGTGGAGGATTACATCGGTGACAGCATCCAAGTAGGCATGTCAGACAGTCCATACCTGTACTGGCAGGAAAAAGAGGCAATTTGGAGGCCCCTGTACAAACTGGCTCTATTTTACCTGAGTTGCCCCCCCTCCAGTGTGTACTCCGAAAGAGTGTTTAGTGCAGCCGGGAACCTTGTCAGCGAAAGGCGTAGGAGGTTGCTTCCACAGAATGTGGAGAAGATGATGTTCATCAAAATGAATTATCAGCTCTTCCAGGGAGACCAGCCTCCAGAACGTACAGAGGGACCTGTGGTGGTGGATTCAAGTGGGGACGAGTTAATACTTTGTGAGGATGAGGATGTACACACTGAAGAGGGTGAGGAATCGGTGGATGAGGAGGATGAGGATGACATCTTGCCTCCGTAGAGCCAGTTTGTGCAGGGACACATTAATTGCCAGCTTGTTTTGTGGGGGCCCAAACGAACCAATCATTTCAGCCACAGTTGTGTGGCAGACCCTGGCGCTGAAATGATTGATTTGTTAAAGTGTGCATGTCCTGTTTATACAACATAAGGGTGGGTGGGAGGGCCCAAGGACAATTCCATCTTGCACCTCTTTTTTTCTTTGCATTATGTACAGTTTGGGGCCTAGTTTTTCTAACTGCCATCCTGTCTGCCACTGCAGTGTCACTCCTAGATGGGTCACGTGTTTGTGCCGCCCACTCGTGTCGCTTAGCATAGTCATCCAGCTACCTCGGTGCAACCTTTTGGACATAAAAACACTATTGTGAGGTGTGAGGTGTTCAGAATAGACTGGAAATGAGTGGAAATTAAGGTTATTGAGGTTAATAATAGCATAGGAGCAGAAAAACCTACAAATTCTGTGATTTTAGCTGTTTTTATGCTTTTTTTCAAAAAAATACAGATCCAAAACACAAAACCCAGAACCCAAAACACGGAAGGGTGGTTTTGGCAAAACCAATCCAGATCCAAAACACGAAGAAAGATCCAGATCCAAAACCAAAACACAAAACACGAAAAGTGGCCGGTGCACACCCCTACATTATACAGTATAACCTCACATACATACAGTATATCCTCACATTATACAGTATAACCTCACATACATACAGTATATCCTCACATTATACAGTATAACCTCACATTATACAGTATAACCTCACATACATACAGTATATCCTCACATTATACAGTATATCCTCACATTATACAGTATAACCTCACATACATACAGTATATCCTCACATTATACAGTATATCCTCACATTATACAGTATAAACTCACATACATACAGTATAACCTCACATACATACAGTATAACCTCACATTATACAGTATAACCTCACATACATACAGTATATCCTCACATTATACAGTATAACCTCATATACATACAGTATATCCTCACATTATACAGTATATCCTCACATTATATAGTATAACCTCACATACATATAATATAACCTCACAAACATACAGTATATCCTCACATTATACAGTATATCCTCATATACATACAGTATAACCTCACATTATACAGTATATCCTCACATTATACAGTATATCCTCACATACATACAGTATAACCTCACATACATACAGTATAACCTCACATACATACAGTATATCCTCACATACATACAGTATAACCTCACATACATACAGTATATCCTCACATACATACAGTATATCCTCACATAATACAGTATATCCTCATATACATACAGTATAACCTCACATACATACAGTATATCCTCACATACATACAGTATATCCTCACATACATACAGTATATTCTCACATTATACAGTATATCCTCACATCATACAGTATAACCTCATATACATACAGTATAACCTCACATTATACAGTATATCCTCATATACATACAGTATATCCTCACATTATACAGTATAACCTCACATACATACAGTATATCCTCACATTATACAGTATATCCTCATATACATACAGTATATCCTCACATTATACAGTATATCCTCACATACATACAGTATATCCTCACATACATACAGTATAACCTGACATACATACAGTATATCCTCACATACATACAGTATATCCTTACATTATACAGTATATCCTCATATACATACAGTATATCCTCACATACATACATTATATCCTCACATACATACAGTATATCCTTACATTATACAGTATATCCTCACATTATACAGTATATCCTCACATTATACAGTATAACCTCACATACATACAGTATATCCTCACATTATACAGTATAACCTCACATTATACAGTATATCCTCACATACATACAGTATAACCTCACATTATACAGTATATCCTCATATACATACAGTATATCCTCACATACATACAGTATAACCTCACATACATACAGTATATCCTCACATACATACAGTATATCCTCACATTATACAGTATATCCTCATATACATACAGTATATCCTCACATACATACAGTATAACCTCACATACATACAGTATATCCTCACATACATACAGTATATCCTCACATTACACAGTATATCCTCACATTATATAGTATAACCTCATATACATACAGTATAACCTCACATTATATAGTATAACCTCATATACATACAGTATAACCTCACATTATACAGTATAACCTCATATACATACAGTATATCCTCACATTATACAGTATATCCTCATATACATACAGTATATCCTCACATTATACAGTATAACCTCATATACATACAGTATATCCTCACATTATACAGTATATCCTCACATTCATACATTATATCCTCACATTACACAGTATAACCTCACATACATACAGTATAACATCATATACATACAGTATAACCTCACATACATACAGTATATCCTCACATTATACAGTATAACCTCATATACATACAGTATATTCTCACATACATACAGTATAACCTCATATACATACAGTATATCCTCACATTGTACAGTATATCCTCATATACATACAGTATATCCTCACATTATACAGTATATCCTCATATACATACAGTATATCCTCACATTATACAGTATATCCTCATATACATACAGTATATCCTCACATTATACAGTATAACCTCATATACATACAGTATATCCTCACATTATACAGTATATCCTCACATTCATACAGTATATCCTCACATTATATAGTATACCTCACATACATACAGTATAACATCATATACATACAGTATAACCTCACATACATACAGTATATCCTCACATTATACAGTATAACCTCATATACATACAGTATATTCTCACATAATACAGTATAACCTCACATACATACAGTATAACCTCACATACATACAGTATATCCTCACATAATACAGTATAACCTCACATACATACATTATATCCTCACATTATACAGTATAACCTCACATTATACAGTATATCCTCACATACATACAGTATAACCTCACATACATAGAGTATAACCTCATATACATACAGTATAACCTCACATACATACAGTATATCCTCACATAATACAGTATAACCTCACATACATACAGTATATCCTCACATAATACAGTATAACCTCACATACATACAGTATATCCTCACATAATACAGTATAACCTCACATACATACAGTATATCCTCACATAATACAGTATAACCTCACATACATAGAGTATAATCTCACATACATACAGTATAACCTCACATACATACAGTATATCCTCACATAATACAGTATATCCTCACATTATACAGTATATCCTCACATTATACAGTATATCCTCACATACATACTGTATAACCTCACATACATACAGTATAGCCTCACATTACACAGTATAACCTCACATACATACAGTATAACCTCACATTATACAGTATAACCTCACATACATACAGTATATCCTCACATTATACAGTATAACCTCACATTCATACAGTATATCCTCACATTATACAGTATAACCTCACATACATAGAGTATATCCTCACATTATACAGTATATCCTCACATTATACAGTATAACCTCACATTATACAGTATATCCTCACATTATACAGTATAACCTCACATTATACAGTATAACCTCACATACATACAGTATATCCTCACATTATACAGTATACCCTCCCATACATACAGTATAACCTCACATTACACAGTATATCCTCACATTATACAGTATAACCTCACATTATACAGTATAGCCTCACATTATACAGTATAACCTCACATTATACAGTATAACCTCACATACATACAGTATATCCTCACATTATACAGTATAACCTCACATACATAGAGTATATCCTCACATTATACAGTATATCCTCACATTATACAGTATAACCTCACATTATACAGTATATCCTCACATTATACAGTATAACCTCACATTATACAGTATAACCTCATATACATACAGTATATCCTCACATTATACAGTATATCCTCACATACATACAGTATAACCTCACATACATACAGTATATCCTCACATACATACAGTATATCCTCACATTATACAGTATATCCTCATATACATACAGTATATCCTCACATACATACAGTATAACCTCACATACATACAGTATATCCTCACATACATACAGTATATCCTCACATTACACAGTATATCCTCACATTATATAGTATAACCTCATATACATACAGTATAACCTCACATTATATAGTATAACCTCATATACATACAGTATAACCTCACATTATACAGTATAACCTCATATACATACAGTATATCCTCACATTATACAGTATATCCTCATATACATACAGTATATCCTCACATTATACAGTATATCCTCACATTACACAGTATATCCTCACATACATACAGTATATCCTCACATACATACAGTATATCCTCACATTATACAGTATATCCTCATATACATACAGTATAACCTCACATTACACAGTATACCCTCACATTATACAGTATAACCTCACATACATACAGTATAACCTCACATACATACAGTATAACCTCACATTATACAGTATATCCTCACATACATACAGTATATCCTCACATTATACAGTATATCCTCACATTATACAGTATAACCTCACATACATACAGTATATCCTCACATTATACAGTATATCCTCACATAATACAGTATAACCTCACATACATACAGTATATCCTCACATTATACAGTATAACCTCATATACATACAGTATATCCTCACATTATACAGTATATCCTCACATTATACAGTATATCCTCACATAATACAGTATAACCTCACATACATACAGTATATCCTCACATTATACAGTATAACCTCATATACATACAGTATATCCTCACATTATACAGTATATCCTCACATTATATAGTATAACCTCACATACATATAATATAACCTCACAAACATACAGTATATCCTCACATTATACAGTATATCCTCATATACATACAGTATAACCTCACATTATACAGTATATCCTCACATTATACAGTATAACCTCACATACATACAGTATATCCTCACATTATACAGTATATCCTCACATACATACAGTATAACCTCACATACATACAGTATATCCTCACATACATACAGTATAACCTCACATACATACAGTATATCCTCACATACATACAGTATATCCTCACATAATACAGTATATCCTCATATACATACAGTATAACCTCACATACATACAGTATATCCTCACATACATACAGTATATCCTCACATACATACAGTATATTCTCACATTATACAGTATATCCTCACATCATACAGTATAACCTCATATACATACAGTATAACCTCACATTATACAGTATATCCTCATATACATACAGTATATCCTCACATTATACAGTATAACCTCACATACATACAGTATATCCTCACATTATACAGTATATCCACATATACATACAGTATATCCTCACATACATACAGTATAACCTCACATACATACAGTATATCCTCACATACATACAGTATATCCTTACATTATACAGTATATCCTCATATACATACAGTATATCCTCACATACATACATTATAACCTCACATACATACAGTATATCCTCACATACATACAGTATATCCTTACATTATACAGTATATCCTCACATTATACAGTATATCCTCACATTATACAGTATAACCTCACATACATACAGTATATCCTCACATTATACAGTATATCCTCACATACATACAGTATAACCTCACATACATACAGTATATCCTCACATACATACAGTATATCCTCACATTATACAGTATATCCTCATATATATACAGTATATCCTCACATACATACAGTATAACCTCACATACATACAGTATATCCTCACATACATACAGTATATCCTCACATTACACAGTATATCCTCACATTATATAGTATAACCTCATATACATACAGTATAACCTCACATTATATAGTATAACCTCATATACATACAGTATAACCTCACATTATACAGTATAACCTCATATACATACAGTATATCCTCACATTATACAGTATATCCTCACATACATACAGTATATCCTCACATACATACAGTATATCCTCACATTATACAGTATATCCTCATATACATACAGTATATCCTCACATTATACAGTATAACCTCATATACATACAGTATATCCTCACATTATACAGTATATCCTCACATTCATACATTATATCCTCACATTACACAGTATAACCTCACATACATACAGTATAACATCATATACATACAGTATAACCTCACATACATACAGTATATCCTCACATTATACAGTATAACCTCATATACATACAGTATATTCTCACATACATACAGTATAACCTCATATACATACAGTATATCCTCACATTGTACAGTATATCCTCATATACATACAGTATATCCTCACATTATACAGTATATCCTCATATACATACAGTATATCCTCACATTATACAGTATATCCTCATATACATACAGTATATCCTCACATTATACAGTATAACCTCATATACATACAGTATATCCTCACATTATACAGTATATCCTCACATTCATACATTATATCCTCACATTACACAGTATAACCTCACATACATACAGTATAACATCATATACATACAGTATAACCTCACATACATACAGTATATCCTCACATTATACAGTATAACCTCATATACATACAGTATATTCTCACATAATACAGTATAACCTCACATACATACAGTATAACCTCACATACATACAGTATATCCTCACATAATACAGTATAACCTCACATACATACATTATATCCTCACATTATACAGTATAACCTCACATTATACAGTATATCCTCACATACATACAGTATAACCTCACATACATAGAGTATAACCTCATATACATACAGTATAACCTCACATACATACAGTATATCCTCACATAATACAGTATAACCTCACATACATACAGTATATCCTCACATAATACAGTATAACCTCACATACATACAGTATATCCTCACATAATACAGTATAACCTCACATACATACAGTATATCCTCACATTATACAGTATAACCTCACATACATAGAGTATAATCTCACATACATACAGTATAACCTCACATACATACAGTATATCCTCACATAATACAGTATATCCTCACATTATACAGTATATCCTCACATTATACAGTATATCCTCACATACATACTGTATAACCTCACATACATACAGTATAGCCTCACATTACACAGTATAACCTCACATACATACAGTATAACCTCACATTATACAGTATAACCTCACATACATACAGTATATCCTCACATTATACAGTATAACCTCACATTCATACAGTATATCCTCACATTATACAGTATAACCTCACATACATAGAGTATATCCTCACATTATACAGTATATCCTCACATTATACAGTATAACCTCACATTATACAGTATATCCTCACATTATACAGTATAACCTCACATTATACAGTATAACCTCACATACATACAGTATATCCTCACATTATACAGTATATCCTCACATTATACAGTATAACCTCACATTATACAGTATAGCCTCACATTACACAGTATACCCTCCCATACATACAGTATAACCTCACATTACACAGTATATCCTCACATTATACAGTATAACCTCACATTATACAGTATAGCCTCACATTATACAGTATAACCTCACATTATACAGTATAACCTCACATACATACAGTATATCCTCACATTATACAGTATAACCTCACATACATAGAGTATATCCTCACATTATACAGTATATCCTCACATTATACAGTATAACCTCACATTATACAGTATATCCTCACATTATACAGTATAACCTCACATTATACAGTATAACCTCATATACATACAGTATATCCTCACATTATACAGTATATCCTCACATACATACAGTATAACCTCACATACATACAGTATATCCTCACATACATACAGTATATCCTCACATTATACAGTATATCCTCATATACATACAGTATATCCTCACATACATACAGTATAACCTCACATACATACAGTATATCCTCACATACATACAGTATATCCTCACATTACACAGTATATCCTCACATTATATAGTATAACCTCATATACATACAGTATAACCTCACATTATATAGTATAACCTCATATACATACAGTATAACCTCACATTATACAGTATAACCTCATATACATACAGTATATCCTCACATTATACAGTATATCCCCATATACATACAGTATATCCTCACATTATACAGTATATCCTCACATTACACAGTATATCATCACATACATACAGTATATCCTCACATACATACAGTATATCCTCACATTATACAGTATATCCTCATATACATACAGTATAACCTCACATTACACAGTATACCCTCACATTATACAGTATAACCTCACATACATACAGTATAACCTCACATACATACAGTATAACCTCACATTATACAGTATATCCTCACATACATACAGTATATCCTCACATTATACAGTATATCCTCACATTATACAGTATAACCTCATATACATACAGTATATCCTCACATTATACAGTATAACCTCATATACATACAGTATATCCTCACATTATACAGTATAACCTCATATACATACAGTATATCCTCACATTATACAGTATATCCTCACATTATACAGTATAACCTCATATACATACAGTATATCCACACATTCATACATTATATCCTCACATTACACAGTATAACCTCACATACATACAGTATAACATCATATACATACAGTATAACCTCACATACATACAGTATATCCTCACATTATATAGTATAACCTCACATACATACAGTATATTCTCACATACATACAGTATAACCTCATATACATACAGTATATCCTCACATTACACAGTATATCCTCATATACATACAGTATATCCTCACATTATACAGTATATCCTCATATACATACAGTATATCCTCACATTATACAGTATATCCTCATATACATACAGTATATCCTCACATTATACAGTATAACCTCATATACATACAGTATATCCTCACATTATACAGTATATCCTCACATTCATACAGTATATCCTCACATTATATAGTATACCTCACATACATACAGTATAACATCATATACATACAGTATAACCTCACATACATACAGTATATCCTCACATTATACAGTATAACCTCATATACATACAGTATATTCTCACATAATACAGTATAACCTCACATACATACAGTATAACCTCACATACATACAGTATATCCTCACATACATACAGTATAACCTCACATACATACATTATATCCTCACATACATACAGTATAACCTCACATACATACATTATATCCTCACATACATACATTATATCCTCACATACATACAGTATAACCTCACATACATACAGTATATCCTCACATTATACAGTATAACCTCACATACATACAGTATAACCTCACATTATACAGTATAACCTCACATACATACAGTATAACCTCACATACATACATTATATCCTCATATACATACAGTATATCCTCACATTATACAGTATAACCTCACATACATACAGTATATCCTTACATTATACAGTATAACCTCACATGCATACAGTAAAACCTCACATTATACAGTATAACCTCACATACATACAGTATAACCTCACATTATACAGTATATCCTCACATACATACAGTATAACCTCATATAAATACAGTAAATCCTCACATACACAGTATATCCTCACATTATACAGTATATCCTCACATACATACAGTATATCCTCACATTATACAGTATATCCTCACATTATACAGTATATCCTCACATACATACAGTATAACCTCATATACATACAGTAAATCCTCACATACATACAGTATATCCTCACATTATACAGTATATCCTCACATTATATAGTATAACCTCATATACATACAGTATAACCTCACATTATACAGTATATCCTCACATACATACAGTACAACCTCACATACATACAGTATATCCTCACATTATACAGTATATCCTCACATTATACAGTATATCCTCATATACATACAGTAAATCCTCACATTATACAGTATATCCTCACATACATACAGTAAAACCTCACATTATACAGTATATCCTCACATACATACAGTATAACCTCACATACATACAGTATATCCTCACATTATACAGTATATCCTCACATTATACAGTATATCCTCATATACATACAGTAAATCCTCACATTATACAGTATATCCTCACATACATACAGTATATCCTCACATACATACAGTATAACCTCACATACATACATTATATCCTCACATTATACAGTATATCCTCACATAATACAGTATAACCTCACATACATACAGTATATCCTCACATACATACAGTATAACCTCACATACATACATTATATCCTCACATTATACAGCATATCCTCACATACATACAGTATATCCTCATATACATACAGTAAATCCTCACATTATACAGTATATCCTCACATTATACAGTATAACCTCATATACATACATTATATCCTCACATACATACAGTATAACCTCACATACATACATTATATCCTCACATACATACATTATATCCTCACATACATACAGTAAAACCTCACATACATACATTATATCCTCACATACATACAGTATAACCTCACATACATACATTATATCCTCACATACATACATTATATCCTCACATACATACAGTATAACCTCACATACATACATTATATCCTCACATACATACAGTATATCCTCACATTATACAGTATATCCTAACATTATACAGTATAACCTCACATACATACAGTATATTCTCACATTATACAGTATAACCTCACATACATACAGTATATCCTCACATTATACAGTATAACCTCATATACATACTGTATAACCTCATATACATACAGTATAACCTCATATACATACAGTAAAACCTCACATTATACAGTATATCCTCATATACATACAGTATATCCTCATATACATACAGTAAAACCTCACATTATACAGTATAACCTCACATACATACAGTAAAACCTCACATTATACAGTATAACCTCTCATTATACAGTATAACCTCACATACATACAGTATATCCTCACATTATACAGTATATCCTCATATACATACAGTAAAACCTCACATACATACAGTATATCCTCTCATTATACAGTATATCCTCACATTATACAGTATATCCTCACATTATACAGTCTAACCTCACATTATACAGTATAACCTCACATACATACAGTATATCCTCACATTATACAGTATAACCTCACATTATACAGTATATCCTCACATTATACAGTATAACCTCACATTATACAGTATAACCTCATATACATACAGTATATCCTCACATTATACAGTATAACCTCACATTATACAGTATAACCTCACATACATACAGTATATCCTCACATTATACAGTATATCCTCACATTATACAGTATAACCTCACATTATACAGTATATCCTCACATACATACAGTATAACCTCACATTATACAGTATAACCTCATATACATACAGTATAACCTCACATTATACAGTATAACCTCATATACATACAGTATAACCTCACATACATACAGTATAACCTCATATACATACAGTATAACCTCACATACATACAGTATAACCTCACATACATACAGTATATCCTCACATTATACAGTATAACCTCACATACATACAGTATAACCTCACATTATACAGTATAACCTCACATTATACAGTATAACCTCACATACATACAGTATAACCTCACATAATACAGTATAATCTCACATACATACAGTATAACCTCACATACATACAGTATATCCTCACATTATACAGTATATCCTCACATAATACAGTATAACCTCACATACATACAGTATAACCTCACATACATACAGTATATCCTCACATTATACAGTATAACCTCACATTATACAGTATAACCTCACATACATACAGTATATCCTCACATTATACAGTATACCCTCACATTATACAGTATATCCTCAGATTATACAGTATATCCTCACATTATACAGTATAACCTCATATACATACAGTATAACCTCACATTATACAGTATAACCTCATATACATACAGTATAACCTCACATACATACAGTATAACCTCATATACATACAGTAAATCCTCACATTATACAGTATAACCTCATATACATACAGTATAACCTCACATTATACAGTATAACCTCACATTACACAATATAAACTCACATTATACAGTATAACCTCATATACATACAGTATAACCTCACATACATACAGTATATCCTCACATTATACAGTATATCCTCATATACATACAGTAAATCCTCACATTATACAGTATATCCTCATATACATACAGTATAACCTCACATTATACAGTATAACCTCACATTACACAATATAACCTCACATTATACAGTATAACCTCATATACATACAGTATAACCTCACATACATACAGTATATCCTCACATTACACAGTATAACCTCACATACATACAGTATAACCTCACATTACACAGTATAACCTCACATACATACAGTATATCCTCACATTATACAGTATAACCTCACATTATACAGTATATCCTCACATTATACAGTATAACCTCACATTATACAGTATAACCTCATATACATACAGTATATCCTCACATTATACAGTATAACCTCACATTATACAGTATAACCTCACATACATACAGTATATCCTCACATTATACAGTATATCCTCACATTATACAGTATAACCTCACATTATACAGTATATCCTCACATACATACAGTATAACCTCACATTATACAGTATAACCTCATATACATACAGTATAACCTCACATTATACAGTATAACCTCATATACATACAGTATAACCTCACATACATACAGTATAACCTCATATACATACAGTATAACCTCACATACATACAGTATAACCTCACATACATACAGTATATCCTCACATTATACAGTATAACCTCACATACATACAGTATAACCTCACATTATACAGTATAACCTCACATTATACAGTATAACCTCACATACATACAGTATAACCTCACATAATACAGTATAATCTCACATACATACAGTATAACCTCACATACATACAGTATATCCTCACATTATACAGTATATCCTCACATAATACAGTATAACCTCACATACATACAGTATAACCTCACATACATACAGTATATCCTCACATTATACAGTATAACCTCACATTATACAGTATAACCTCACATACATACAGTATATCCTCACATTATACAGTATACCCTCACATTATACAGTATATCCTCAGATTATACAGTATATCCTCACATTATACAGTATAACCTCATATACATACAGTATAACCTCACATTATACAGTATAACCTCATATACATACAGTATAACCTCACATACATACAGTATAACCTCATATACATACAGTAAATCCTCACATTATACAGTATAACCTCATATACATACAGTATAACCTCACATTATACAGTATAACCTCACATTACACAATATAACCTCACATTATACAGTATAACCTCATATACATACAGTATAACCTCACATACATACAGTATATCCTCACATTATACAGTATATCCTCATATACATACAGTAAATCCTCACATTATACAGTATATCCTCATATACATACAGTATAACCTCACATTATACAGTATAACCTCACATTACACAATATAACCTCACATTATACAGTATAACCTCATATACATACAGTATAACCTCACATACATACAGTATATCCTCACATTACACAGTATAACCTCACATACATACAGTATAACCTCACATTACACAGTATAACCTCACATACATACAGTATATTCTCACATTATACAGTATAACCTCATATACATACAGTATAACCTCATATACATACAGTATAACCTCACATTCTACAGTATAACCTCATATACATACAGTATAACCTCATATACATACAGTATAACCTCACATTATACAGTGTAACCTCACATTATACAGTATATCCTCATATACATACAGTATAACCTCACATTATACAGTGTAACCTCACATTATACAGTATAACCTCACATTACACAGTATAACCTCACATACATACAGTATATCCTCACATTATACAGTATAACCTCACATTACACAGCATAACCTCACATTATACAGTATAACCTCACATTACACAGTATAACCTCACATTATACAGTATAACCTCACATACATACAGTATATCCTCACATTACACAGTATAACCACACATACATACAGTATATCCTCACATTACACAGTATAACCTCACATACATACAGTATATCCTCACATTACACAGTATAACCTCACATACATACAGTATAACCACACATACATACAGAATAACCTCACATTATACAGTATATCCTCACATTATACAGTATAACCTCACATTATACAGTATATCCTCACATTATACAGTATAACCTCATATACATACAGTATAACCTCACATTATACAGTATATCCTCACATTATACAGTATAACCTCACATACATACAGTATACCCTCACATTACACAGTATAACCTCACATACATACAGTATAACCTCACATTATACAGTATATCCTCACATTATACAGTATAACCTCACATACATACAGTATAACCTCACATTACACAGTATAACCTCACATACATATAATATATCCTCACATTCATACATTATATCCTCACATACATACAGTATATCCTCACATTACACAGTATATCCTCACATTATACAGTATAACCTCATATTATACAGTATAACCTCATATACATACAGTATAACCTCACATTATACAGTATAACCTCACATACATACAGTATAACCTCACATACATACAGTATATCCTCATATTATACAGTATAACCTCATATACATACAGTATAACCTCACATTATACAGTATAACCTCATATACATACAGTATAACCTCACATACATACAGTATATCCTCACATTATACAGTATAACCTCACATTATACAGTATAACCTCACATACATACAGTATAACCTCACATTATACAGTATATCCTCACATTATACAGTATAACCTCACATACATACAGTATAACCTCACATTATACAGTATATCCTCACATACATACAGTATATCCTCACATTATACAGTATATCCTCACATTATACAGTATAACCTCACATTATACAGTATACCCTCACATTATACAGTATATCCTCACATTATACAGTATAACCTCACATTATACAGTATATCCTCACATACATACAGTATATCCTCACATTATACAGTATATCCTCACATACATACAGTATAACCTCACATTATACAGTATAACCTCACATTACACAGTATAACCTCACATACATACAGTATATCCTCACATTATACAGTATATCCTCACATTATACAGTATATCCTCACATTACACAGTATAACCTCATATACATACAGTATAACCTCACATTATACAGTATAACCTCACATTATACAGTATAACCTCACATACATACAGTATATCCTCACATTATACAGTATAACCTCACATACATACAGTATAACCTCACATACATACAGTATAATCTCACATACATACATTATATCCTCACATACATACAGTATAACCTCACATACATACAGTATATCCTCACATACATACAGTATATCCTCACATACATACAGTATAACCTCACATTCATACATTATATCCTCACATTACACAGTATAACCTCACATTCATACATTATATCCTCACATTATACAGTATAACCTCACATACATACAGTATAACCTCACATACATACAGTATAACCTCACATTACACTGTATAACATCACATACATACAGTATATCCTCACATTATACAGTATAACCTCATATACATACAGTATATCCTCACATTACACAGTATAACCACACATACATACAGTATATCCTCACATTACACAGTATAACCTCATATACATACAGTATATCCTCACATTATACAGTATAACCTCACATACATACAGTATAACCTCACATTACACAGTATAACCTCACATACATACAGTATAACCTCACATACATACAGTATAACCTCATATACATACAGTATAACCTCACATTATACAGTATAACCTCATATACATACAGTATAACCTCATATACATACAGTATAACCTCACATATATACAGTATATCCTCACATACATACAGTATATCCTCACATTATACAGTATATCCTCACATTATACAGTATATCCTCACATTATACAGTATAACCTCACATACATACAGTATAACCTCACATTATACAGTGTAACCTCACATTATACAGTATATACTCATATACATACAGTATAACCTCACATTATACAGTATAACCTCATATACATACAGTATATCCTCACATTATACAGTATATCCTCACATTATACAGTATAACCTCACATACATACAGTATAACCTCACATACATACAGTATATCCTCACATACATACAGTATAACCTCACATTATACAGTATATCCTCACATTACACAGTATAACCTCACATACATACAGTATAACCTCACATTATACAGTATAACCTCATATACATACAGTATATCCTCACATTACACAGTATAACCTCATATTATACAGTATATCCTCACATTATACAGTATATCCTCACATTACACAGTATAACCTCATATTATACAGTATATCCTCACATACATACAGTATAACCTCACATTATACAGTATAACCTCACATTATACAGTATAACCTCACATTATACAGTATATCCTCACATACATACAGTATAACCTCACATTATACAGTATATCCTCACATTACACAGTATATCCTCACATACATACAGTATAACCTCACATTATACAGTATATCCTCACATTACACAGTATATCCTCACATACATACAGTATATCCTCACATTACACAGTATATCCTCACATACATACAGTATAACCTCACATACATACAGTATATCCTCACATTATACAGTATAACCTCACATACATACAGTATAACCTCACATTATACAGTATAACCTCACATATATACAGTATATCCTCACATTATACAGTATAACCTCACATACATACAGTATAACCTCACATTATACAGTATAACCTCACATACATACAGTATATCCTCACATTACACAGTATAACCTCACATACATACAGTATAACCTCACATAATACAGTATAACCTCACATTATACAGTATAACCTCACATACATACAGTATAACCTCACATAATACAGTATATCCTCACATTATACAGTATAACCTCACATACATACAGTATATCCTCACATTATACAGTATAACCTCACATTATACAGTATAACCTCACATACATACAGTATATCCTCACATTATACAGTATAACCTCACATTATACAGTATATCCTCACATTATACAGTATAACCTCACATACATACATTATATCCTCACATACATACAGTATAACCTCACATACATACAGTATATCCTCACATACATACAGTATATCCTCACATACATACAGTATAACCTCACATTCATACATTATATCCTCACATTACACAGTATAACCTCACATTCATACATTATATCCTCACATTATACAGTATAACCTTACATACATACAGTATAACCTCACATACATACAGTATAACCTCACATTACACTGTATAACCTCACATACATACAGTATATCCTCACATTATACAGTATAACCTCATATACATACAGTATATCCTCACATTATACAGTATAACCTCACATACATACAGTATATCCTCACATTACACAGTATAACCACACATACATACAGTATATCCTCACATTACACAGTATAACCTCATATACATACAGTATATCCTCACATTATACAGTATAACCTCACATACATACAGTATAACCTCACATTACACAGTATAACCTCACATACATACAGTATAACCTCACATACATACAGTATAACCTCATATACATACAGTATAACCTCACATTATACAGTATAACCTCACATACATACAGTATAACCTCACATTATACAGTGTAACCTCACATTATACAGTATATCCTCATATACATACAGTATAACCTCACATTATACAGTATAACCTCATATACATACAGTATATCCTCACATTATACAGTATATCCTCACATTATACAGTATAACCTCACATACATACAGTATAACCTCACATACATACAGTATATCCTCACATACATACAGTATAACCTCACATTATACAGTATATCCTCACATTACACAGTATAACCTCACATACATACAGTATAACCTCACATTATACAGTATAACCACACATACATACAGTATATCCTCACATTACACAGTATAACCTCATATTATACAGTATAACCTCACATTATACAGTATAACCTCACATTATACAGTATATCCTCACATTACACAGTATATCCTCACATACATACAGTATAACCTCACATTATACAGTATAACCTCACATTATACAGTATATCCTCACATTACACAGTATATCCTCACATACATACAGTATAACCTCACATTATACAGTATATCCTCACATACATACAGTATATCCTCACATTACACAGTATATCCTCACATACATACAGTATAACCTCACATACATACAGTATATCCTCACATTATACAGTATAACCTCACATACATACAGTATAACCTCACATTATACAGTATAACCTCACATACATACAGTATAACCTCACATTATACAGTATAACCTCACATACATACAGTATATCCTCACATTACACAGTATAACCTCACATACATACAGTATAACCTCACATAATACAGTATAACCTCACATTATACAGTATAACCTCACATACATACAGTATAACCTCACATAATACAGTATATCCTCACATTATACAGTATAACCTCACATACATACAGTATATCCTCACATTATACAGTATAACCTCACATTATACAGTATAACCTCACATACATACAGTATATCCTCACATTATACAGTATAACCTCACATTATACAGTATATCCTCACATTATACAGTATATCCTCACATACATACATTATATCCTCACATTACACAGTATACCCTCACATTATACAGTATAACCTCACATACATACAGTATATCCTCATATTATACAGTATAACCTCACATTATACAGTATACCCTCATATACATACAGTATATCCTCATATTATACAGTATAACCTCATATACATACAGTATAACCTCACATTATACAGTATATCCTCACATTATACAGTATATCCTCACATACATACATTATATCCTCACATTACACAGTATACCCTCACATTATACAGTATAACCTCACATACATACAGTATAACCTCACATACATACAGTATAACCTCACATACATACAGTATATCCTCATATAATACAGTATAACCTCACATACATACAGTATAACCTCACATACATACAGTATAACCTCACATTATACAGTATATCCTCACATTATACAGTATAACCTCACATACATACAGTATAACCTCACATTATACAGTATACCCTCACATTATACAGTATAACCTCACATACATACAGTATAACCTCACATACATACATTATATCCTCACATTATACAGTATATCCTCACATTATACAGTATATCCTCATATTATACAGTATAACCTCATATACATACAGTATAACCTCACATTATACAGTATAACCTCATATACATACAGTATAACCTCACATACATACAGTATAACCTCACATTATACAGTATAACCTCACATACATACAGTATAAACTCACATTATACAGTATATCCTCACATTATACAGTATAACCTCACATACATACAGTATAACCTCACATTATACAGTATATCCTCACATACATACAGTATATCCTCACATTATACAGTATATCCTCACATTATACAGTATAACCTCACATTATACAGTATATCCTCACATACATACAGTATAACCTCACATTATACAGTATAACCTCACATTATACAGTAAATCCTCATATACATACAGTATAACCTCACATACATACAGTATAACCTCACATTATACAGTATAACCTCACATACATACAGTATATCCTCACATTATACAGTATATCCTCACATTATACAGTATATCCTCACATTATACAGAATAACCTCATATACATACAGTATAACCTCACATTATACAGTATAACCTCACATTATACAGTATAACCTCACATACATACAGTATATCCTCACATTATACAGTATAACCTCACATACATACAGTATATCCTCACATTATACAGTATATCCTCACATACATACATTATATCCTCACATACATACAGTATAACCTCACATACATACATTATATCCTCACATACATACATTATATCCTCACATACATACAGTATAACCTCACATTCATACATTATATCCTCACATTACACAGTATAACCTCACATTCATACATTATATCCTCACATTATACAGTATAACCTCACATACATACAGTATAACCTCACATTACACTGTATAACCTCACATACATACAGTATATCCTCACATTATACAGTATATCCTCACATTACACAGTATAACCACACATACATACAGTATATCCTCACATTACACAGTATAACCTCATATACATTAGGGGTGAGCGGGTTCGGATTTCTGAAATCCGAACCCCCCCGAGCCCCCCCGATCCGAGTCCGATCCGAGTCAGGCTCGACTTTTCCCGCCTGACTCGGATCTGAAATCGAGGCAAAACGTCATCTTCCCGCCTTCCGAGTCTCGCGGGTTTTGGATCCTATATAAGGTACACACGTCGGCGCCATTTTCTCACTCGGCTGTGGACAGTGAAGAGGGAGGGTGGGAGTTAGGGCTGTGTAGTGTAGTGTAGTGTAGTGCTGCTGTTGTCCACTACTTCAAAGTCCATAGGGGCTGGCTGTGTTGTGCTGTGCTGCTGTTGTTAATAGGGGCTGTGTCCACTACTTCAAAGTCCATAGGGGCTGGCTGGACTGTGTTGTGCAGTCAGTTCTCCATAGGGGCTGTGTCCACTCCAAAGTCCTGTGCAGTGTCCCAGTCCTAAAGGAGTGCTGTAGTGTTGTCCAGGGGGTGCTCTGTCCATCAGGGGTGCTCCCCCCAAGTGCTAAAAAAATAATATATTTTCTGTGTTTGTGAATTGTGTGCGCAGTAGCCGCACGTGCATCAACAAAGTAGTGCCAAGCGTGCGCCTGTGTCATAAGTAAAGGGCCGGCTGGCTTGACCGTTAAGGGTGCTGTAACCCCCGAAAGTACACTCCAGTCCAAACCAAAAAAAAATTATTTTCTGTGTTTGTGAATTGTGTGCGCAGTAGCCGCACGTGCATCAACAAAGTAGTGCCAAGCGTGCGCCTGTGTCATAAGTAAAGGGCCGGCTGGCTTGACCGTTAAGGGTGCTGTAACCCCCGAAAGTACACTCCAGTCCAAACCAAAAAAAAAATTATTTTCTGTGTTTGTGAATTGTGTGCGCAGTAGCCGCACGTGCATCAACAAAGTAGTGCCAAGCGTGCGCCTGTGTCATAAGTAAAGGGCCGGCTGGCTTGACCGTTAAGGGTGCTGTAACCCCCGAAAGTACACTCCAGTCCAAACCAAAAAAAAAATTATTTTCTGTGTTTGTGAATTGTGTGCGCAGTAGCCGCACGTGCATCAACAAAGTAGTGCCAAGCGTGCGCCTGTGTCATAAGTAAAGGGCCGGCTGGCTTGACCGTTAAAGGGTGCTGTAACCCCCGAAAGTACACTCCAGTCCTAACCAAAAAAAAATTATTTTCTGTGTTTGTGAATTGTGTGCGCAGTAGCCGCACGTGCATCAACAAAGTAGTGCCAAGAGTGCGCCTGTGTCATAAGTAAAGGGCCGGCTGGCTTGACCGTTAAGGGTGCTGTAACCCCCGAAAGTACACTCCAGTCCAAACCAAAAAAAAAATTATTTTCTGTGTTTGTGAATTGTGTGCGCAGTAGCCGCACGTGCATCAACAAAGTAGTGCCAAGCGTGCGCCTGTGTCATAAGTAAAGGGCCGGCTGGCTTGACCGTTAAGGGTGCTGTAACCCCCGAAAGTACACTCCAGTCCAAACCAAAAAAAAAATTATTTTCTGTGTTTGTGAATTGTGTGCGCAGTAGCCGCACGTGCATCAACAAAGTAGTGCCAAGCGTGCGCCTGTGTCATAAGTAAAGGGCCGGCTGGCTTGACCGTTAAGGGTGCTGTAACCCCCGAAAGTACACTCCAGTCCAAACCTAAAAAAAAATTATTTTCTGTGTTTGTGAATTGTGTGCGCAGTAGCCGCACGTGCATCAACAAAGTAGTGCCAAGAGTGCGCCTGTGTCATAAGTAAAGGGCCGGCTGGCTTGACCGTTAAAGGGTGCTGTAACCCCCGAAAGTACACTCCAGTCCAAAGCCAAACCAAAAAAAAATTATTTTCTGTGTTTGTGAATTGTGTGCGCAGTAGCCGCACGTGCATCAACAAAGTAGTGCCAAGAGTGCGCCTGTGTCATAAGTAAAGGGCCGGCTGGCTTGACCGTTAAAGGGTGCTGTAACCCACAAAGTACACTCCAGTCCGAACCAAAAAAAAATTTATTTTCTGTGTTTAGCCGCACGTATATATCAAATCGATATAACATAAATGGAGGACCAAACTTTCTCCGATAAAAATAAAATAGAGAAAGATCAAGAACCACTTCCTCCTAGTGCTGAAGCTGCTGCCACTAGTCATGACATAGACGATAACATGCCATCAACGTCGTCTGCCAAGGCCGATGCCCAATGTCATAGTAGAGGGCACATACAATCCCAAATGGCAAAGTTCAGGAAAATGACCTTGAAAAAGACATTTAAATCAGCTGAAGAGAAACGTAAACTTGCCAATATGCCATTTACGACACGGAGTGGCAAGGAACGGCTAAGGTCGATCCCTAGTATGTTCATGACTAGTGGTTCAGCTTCACATGACGATGGAAGCCCTCCTCCCACTAAAAAAATCAAAAGAGTTAAGCTGGCAAAAGCACAGCGAAGAACTGTGCTTTCTAAGAAGATATCACAAATCCCCAAAGAGAGTCCAAGTGTGGTGGTGGTTGCGATGCCTGACCTTCCCAGCACTGGACGGGAAGAGGTGGCTCTTTCCACCATTTGCACGCCCCCTGCAAGTGCTGAAAGGAGCACCCACAGTCCACTTGCTGATATGCAAATTGAAGATGTCACTGTTGAAGTACAACAGGATGAGGATACTGGTGTAGCTGGCGCTGAGGAGGAAGTTGGCGAGGAGGATTCTGATGGTGATGTGGTTTGTTTAAATCAGGCTCCGGGGGAGACAGTTGTTGTCCGTGGGATGAAAAAGCCCATCACGGTCATGCCTGGGCAGAAGACCAAACATTCCACCTCTTTGGTCTGGCAATATTTCTATCCAAATCCGGACAACAACTGTCTTGCCATATGTACCATATGTAAAGGTGAAATAAGTAGGGGTAGGGACGTCAACCACCTAGGAACATCCTCCCTTATACGGCACCTGCAGCGCGTTCATAAAAAGTTACTGTCAAGTTCAGAAACTTTGGCTCAGACCGTAAGCAGTCCAGGGACACCTAAATCCCGTTGTCCTGTTGTATCCAAGCGCCTGCAAACCACACCGTCAACTCCCTCCTCGTCAATTTCCTCCTTAGTCAGGATCGGAAGTAGTCCTGCAGGCCATATCACTGGCATGACTGACTCTCCTATCCGGGATTCCTCCGGAGGATCCTGCATTGCTACGCCTACTGCTGCCGCTGCTGCTGTTGCTGCTGCTGCTGGGAGTCGTTCATCATCCCAGAGAGGAAGTAGGAACACCACTACTTTTACTAAACAATTGACCCTCCAACAGTCCTTAGCGAGGAGGATGAAGTACGACAGCAGTCATCCTGAAGCAAAACGTATAACTGAGGCCTTGACTGCTATGTTGGTGTTAGACGTGCGTCCGGTATCCGCCATTAGTGCAGTGGGATTTAGACAATTGATGGAGGTAGTGTGTCCCCGGTTCCAAATCCCGTCTAGATTCCACTTCACTAGGCAGGCGATACCGAGACTGTACAGAAACGTCAGAAAAAGTGTCCTCAGTGTCCTGAAAAATGCCGTTGTACACAATGTCCACTTAACCACGGACATGTGGACAAGTGGAACAGGGCAGACTAAGGACTATATGACTGTGACAGCCCACTGGGTAGATGTATCACCTTACGCAGCAACAGCAGCAGCGTCACCAGTAGCAGCATCTCAGAAACGCCAGCTCGTTACAAGGCAGGCTACGCTGTGTATCACCGGTTTCAGTAAGAGGCACACCGCCGACAACCTCTTAGAGAAACTGAGGGAAATCATCGCCCAGTGGCTTACCCCACTTAGACTCTCCTGGGGATTTGTGATATCTGACAACGCCACCAATATTGTGCGGGCATTACATCTGGGCAAATTCCAGCACGTCCCATGTTTTGCTCACACAATAAACTTGGTGGTGCAGAATTTTCTGAAAAGCGACAGGGGCGTGCAGGAGACGCTTTGGGTGGCCCGAAAAATTTCTGGCCACTTTCGCCATTCAGCGACTGCGTGCCGAAGACTGGAGCGCCAGCAAACACTCTTGAACCTGCCCCGCCATCACCTGAAGCAAGAGGTTGTGACGCGGTGGAACTCAACCCTCTATATGCTTCAGAGGATGGAGGAGCAGCAAAAGGCCATACAAGCCTATACATCCACCTATGACATAGGCAAAGGAGGGGGTATGCACCTGACTCAAGCGCAGTGGAGAATGATTTCCGTGTTGTGCAAGGTTCTTCAGCCCTTCGAACTTGCCACACGTGAAGTCAGTTCAGACACTGCCAGCTTGAGTCAGGTCATTCCCCTCATCAGGCTTTTGCAGAAGCAGCTGGAGAAAGTGAAGGAGGAGCTAAGACGGAGCGATTCCGCTCGGCATGTGGGACTTGTGGATGAAGCCCTTCATTCGCTTTGCCAGGATTCCAGGGTGGTCAATCTGTTGAAATCAGACCACTACATTTTGGCCACCGTGCTCGATCCTAGGTTTAAAGCCTATGTGGTGTCTCTCTTTCCGGCCGACACAAGCCTGCAGAGGTGCAAAGACCTGCTGGTGAACACACTGTCAGCTGAAGCGGAACGTGACACGTCAACGGCTCCTTCTTCATTTTCTCCCGCAACTGGGGCTGCCAGGAAAAAACTTAGGTATCCTAAGCAACCCGCTGGCGGTGATGCAGGGCAGGCAGGACCAAGTTTGGACATCTGGTCCGGACTGAAGGACCTGGCAACAATTTCTGACATGTCTACTGTCACTGCATATGATACTGTCACCATTGACAGAATGGTGGAGGATTACATCGGTGACAGCATCCAAGTAGGCATGTCAGACAGTCCATACCTGTACTGGCAGGAAAAAGAGGCAATTTGGAGGCCCCTGTACAAACTGGCTCTATTTTACCTGAGTTGCCCCCCCTCCAGTGTGTACTCCGAAAGAGTGTTTAGTGCAGCCGGGAACCTTGTCAGCGAAAGGCGTAGGAGGTTGCTTCCACAGAATGTGGAGAAGATGATGTTCATCAAAATGAATTATCAGCTCTTCCAGGGAGACCAGCCTCCAGAAGGTACAGAGGGACCTGTGGTGGTGGATTCAAGTGGGGACGAGTTAATACTTTGTGAGGATGAGGATGTACACACTGAAGAGGGTGAGGAATCGGTGGATGAGGAGGATGAGGATGACATCTTGCCTCCGTAGAGCCAGTTTGTGCAGGGACACATTAATTGCCAGCTTGTTTTGTGGGGGCCAAAACGAACCAATCATTTCAGCCACAGTTGTGTGGCAGACCCTGGCGCTGAAATGATTGATTTGTTAAAGTGTGCATGTCCTGTTTATACAACATAAGGGTGGGTGGGAGGGCCCAAGGACAATTCCATCTTGCACCTCTTTTTTTCTTTGCATTATGTACAGTTTGGGGCCTAGTTTTTCTAACTGCCATCCTGCCTGCCACTGCAGTGTCACTCCTAGATGGGTCACGTGTTTGTGCCGCCCACTCGTGTCGCTTAGCATAGTCATCCAGCTACCTCGGTGCAACCTTTTGGACATAAAAACACTATTGTGAGGTGTGAGGTGTTCAGAATAGACTGGAAATGAGTGGAAATTAAGGTTATTGAGGTTAATAATAGCATAGGAGCAGAAAAACCTACAAATTCTGTGATTTTAGCTGTTTTTATGCTTTTTTTCAAAAAAATACAGATCCAAAACACAAAACCCAGAACCCAAAACACGGAAGGGTGGTTTTGGCAAAACCAATCCAGATCCAAAACACGAAGAAAGATCCAGATCCAAAACCAAAACACAAAACACGAAAAGTGGCCGGTGCACACCCCTAATATACATACAGTATATCCTCACATTATACAGTATAACCTCACATACATACAGTATAACCTCACATTACACAGTATAACCTCACATACATACAGTATAACCTCACATACATACAGTATAACCTCATATACATACAGTATAACCTCACATTATACAGTATAACCTCATATACATACAGTAAATTCTCACATTATACAGTATAACCTCACATACATACAGTATAACCTCACATACATACAGTATAACCTCACATTATACAGTATAACCTCACATACATACAGTATAACCTCACATTATACAGTATAACCTCATATACATACAGTATAACCTCACATTATACAGTATATCCTCATATACATACAGTATAACCTCACATTATACAGTATAACCTCACATTATACAGTATAACCTCACATACATACAGTATAACCTCACATACATACAGTATATCCTCACATACATACAGTATAACCTCACATTATACAGTATAACCTCACATATATACAGTATATCCTCACATTATACAGTATAACCTCATATACATACAGTATATCCTCACATTATACAGTATAACCTCACATACATACAGTATATCCTCACATTACACAGTATAACCACACATACATACAGTATATCCTCACATTACACAGTATAACCTCATATACATACAGTATATCCTCACATTATACAGTATAACCTCACATACATACAGTATAACCTCACATTACACAGTATAACCTCACATACATACAGTATAACCTCACATACATACAGTATAACCTCATATACATACAGTATAACCTCACATTATACAGTATAACCTCATATACATACAGTATAACCTCATATACATACAGTATAACCTCACATATATACAGTATATCCTCACATACATACAGTATATCCTCACATTATACAGTATATCCTCACATTATACAGTATATCCTCACATTATACAGTATAACCTCACATACATACAGTATAACCTCACATTATACAGTGTAACCTCACATTATACAGTATATCCTCATATACATACAGTATAACCTCACATTATACAGTATAACCTCATATACATACAGTATATCCTCACATTATACAGTATATCCTCACATTATACAGTATAACCTCACATACATACAGTATATCCTCACATACATACAGTATAACCTCACATTATACAGTATATCCTCACATTGCACAGTATAACCTCACATACATACAGTATAACCTCACATTATACAGTATAACCACACATACATACAGTATATCCTCACATTACACAGTATAACCTCATATTATACAGTATAACCTCACATTATACAGTATAACCTCACATTATACAGTATATCCTCACATTACACAGTATATCCTCACATACATACAGTATAACCTCACATTATACAGTATAACCTCACATTATACAGTATATCCTCACATTACACAGTATATCCTCACATACATACAGTATAACCTCACATTATACAGTATAACCTCACATACATACAGTATATCCTCACATACATACAGTATATCCTCACATTACACAGTATATCCTCACATACATACAGTATAACCTCACATACATACAGTATATCCTCACATTATACATTATAACCTCACATACATACAGTATAACCTCACATTATACAGTATAACCTCACATACATACAGTATAACCTCACATTATACAGTATAACCTCACATACATACAGTATATCCTCACATTACACAGTATAACCTCACATACATACAGTATAACCTCACATAATACAGTATAACCTCACATTATACAGTATAACCTCACATACATACAGTATAACCTCACATAATACAGTATATCCTCACATTATACAGTATAACCTCACATACATACAGTATATCCTCACATTATACAGTATAACCTCACATTATACAGTATAACCTCACATTATACAGTATAACCTCACATACATACAGTATATCCTCACATTATACAGTATAACCTCACATTATACAGTATATCCTCACATTATACAGTATATCCTCACATACATACATTATATCCTCACATTACACAGTATACCCTCACATTATACAGTATAACCTCACATACATACAGTATATCCTCATATTATACAGTATAACCTCACATTATACAGTATACCCTCATATACATACAGTATATCCTCATATTATACAGTATAACCTCATATACATACAGTATAACCTCACATTATACAGTATATCCTCACATTATACAGTATATCCTCACATACATACATTATATCCTCACATTACACAGTATACCCTCCCATACATACAGTATAACCTCACATTATACAGTATATCCTCACATTATACAGTATAACCTCACATAGATACAGTATAACCTCACATACATACAGTATAACCTCACATACATACAGTATATCCTCATATAATACAGTATAACCTCATATACATACAGTATAACCTCACATTATACAGTATATCCTCACATTATACAGTATAACCTCACATACATACAGTATAACCTCACATTATACAGTATACCCTCACATTATACAGTATAACCTCACATACATACAGTATAACCTCACATACATACATTATATCCTCACATTATACAGTATATCCTCACATTATACAGTATATCCTCATATTATACAGTATAACCTCATATACATACAGTATAACCTCACATTATACAGTATAACCTCATATACATACAGTATAACCTCACATACATACAGTATAACCTCACATTATACAGTATAACCTCACATACATACAGTATAAACTCACATTATACAGTATATCCTCACATTATACAGTATAACCTCACATACATACAGTATAACCTCACATTATACAGTATATCCTCACATACATACAGTATATCCTCACATTATACAGTATATCCTCACATTATACAGTATAACCTCACATTATACAGTATATCCTCACATACATACAGTATAACCTCACATTATACAGTATAACCTCACATTATACAGTAAATCCTCATATACATACAGTATAACCTCACATACATACAGTATAACCTCACATTATACAGTATAACCTCACATACATACAGTATATCCTCACATTATACAGTATATCCTCACATTATACAGTATATCCTCACATTATACAGAATAACCTCACATACATACAGTATATCCTCACATTACACAGTATAACCTCATATACATACAGTATAACCTCACATTATACAGTATAACCTCACATTATACAGTATAACCTCACATACATACAGTATATCCTCACATTATACAGTATAACCTCACATACATACAGTATATCCTCACATTATACAGTATATCCTCATATACATACATTATATCCTCACATACATACAGTATAACCTCACATACATACATTATATCCTCACATACATACATTATATCCTCACATACATACAGTATAACCTCACATTCATACATTATATCCTCACATTACACAGTATAACCTCACATTCATACATTATATCCTCACATTATACAGTATAACCTCACATACATACAGTATAACCTCACATTACACTGTATAACCTCACATACATACAGTATATCCTCACATTATACAGTATATCCTCACATTACACAGTATAACCACACATACATACAGTATATCCTCACATTACACAGTATAACCTCATATACATACAGTATATCCTCACATTATACAGTATAACCTCACATACATACAGTATAACCTCACATTACACAGTATAACCTCACATACATACAGTATAACCTCACATACATACAGTATAACCTCATATACATACAGTATAACCTCACATTATACAGTATAACCTCACATTATACAGTATAACCTCATATACATACAGTATATTCTCACATTATACAGTATAACCTCACATACATACAGTATAACCTCACATACATACAGTATAACCTCACATTATACAGTATAACCTCATATACATACAGTATAACCTCACATTATACAGTATATCCTCATATACATACAGTATAACCTCACATTATACAGTATAACCTCACATTATACAGTATAACCTCCCATACATACAGTATAACCTCACATTATACAGTATAACCTCACATTATACAGTATAACCTCACATACATACAGTATAACCTCATATACATACAGTATATCCTCACATTATACAGTATATCCTCACATTATACAGTATAACCTCACATACATACAGTATAACCTCACATACATACAGTATATCCTCACATACATACAGTATAACCTCACATTATACAGTATAACCTCACATATATACAGTATATCCTCACATTATACAGTATAACCTCATATACATAAAGTATATCCTCACATTATACAGTATAACCTCACATACATACAGTATATCCTCACATTACACAGTATAACCACACATACATACAGTATATCCTCACATTACACAGTATAACCTCATATACATACAGTATATCCTCACATTATACAGTATAACCTCACATACATACAGTATAACCTCACATTACACAGTATAACCTCACATACATACAGTATAACCTCACATACATACAGTATAACCTCATATACATACAGTATAACCTCACATTATACAGTATAACCTCATATACATACAGTATAACCTCATATCCATACAGTATAACCTCACATATATACAGTATATCCTCACATACATACAGTATATCCTCACATTATACAGTATATCCTCACATTATACAGTATATCCTCACATTATACAGTATAACCTCACATACATACAGTATAACCTCACATTATACAGTGTAACCTCACATTATACAGTATATCCTCATATACATACAGTATATCCTCACATTATACAGTATATCCTCACATTATACAGTATAACCTCACATACATACAGTATAACCTCACATACATACAGTATATCCTCACTTTACACAGTATAACCTCACATACATACAGTATATCCTCACATTATACAGTATAACCTCACATTATACAGTATAACCACACATACATACAGTATATCCTCACATTACACAGTATAACCTCATATTATACAGTATATCCTCACATTATACAGTATAACCTCACATTATACAGTATATCCTCACATTACACAGTATATCCTCACATTATACAGTATAACCTCACATACATACAGTATAACCTCACATTATACAGTATAACCTCATATTATACAGTATATCCTCACATTATACAGTATAACCTCACATTATACAGTATATCCTCACATTACACAGTATATCCTCACATTATACAGTATAACCTCACATACATACAGTATAACCTCACATTATACAGTATAACCTCACATTATACAGTATATCCTCACATTACACAGTATATCCTCACATACATACAGTATAACCTCACATTATACAGTATATCCTCACATTATACAGTATATCCTCATATACATACAGTATATCCTCACATTACACAGTATATCCTCACATACATACAGTATAACCTCACATTATACAGTATATCCTCACATTATACAGTATATCCTCATATACATACAGTATATCCTCACATTACACAGTATATCCTCACATACATACAGTATAACCTCACATACATACAGTATATCCTCACATTATACAGTATAACCTCACATTATACAGTATATCCTCACATTACACAGTATATCCTCACATTATACAGTATAACCTCACATACATACAGTATAACCTCACATTATACAGTATAACCTCATATTATACAGTATATCCTCACATTATACAGTATAACCTCACATTATACAGTATATCCTCACATTACACAGTATATCCTCACATTATACAGTATAACCTCACATACATACAGTATAACCTCACATTATACAGTATAACCTCACATTATACAGTATATCCTCACATTACACAGTATATCCTCACATACATACAGTATAACCTCACATTATACAGTATATCCTCACATTATACAGTATATCCTCATATACATACAGTATATCCTCACATTACACAGTATATCCTCACATACATACAGTATAACCTCACATACATACAGTATATCCTCACATTATACAGTATAACCTCACATACATACAGTATAACCTCACATTATACAGTATAACCTCACATATATACAGTATATCCTCATATTATACAGTATAACCTCACATACATACAGTATAACCTCACATTATACAGTATAACCTCACATACATACAGTATATCCTCACATTACACAGTATAACCTCACATACATACAGTATAACCTCACATAATACAGTATAACCTCACATTATACAGTATAACCTCACATACATACAGTATAACCTCACATAATACAGTATATCCTCACATTATACAGTATAACCTCACATACATACAGTATATCCTCACATTATACAGTATAACCTCACATACATACAGTATATCCTCACATACATACAGTATAACCTCACATTATACAGTATAACCTCACATATATACAGTATAACCTCACATACATACAGTATATCCTCACATTATACAGTATATCCTCACATTACACAGTATAACCTCACATTATACAGTATAACCTCACATTATACAGTATAACCTCACATACATACAGTATATCCTCACATTACACAGTATAACCTCACATTACACAGTATAACCTCACATTATACAGTATAACCTCACATTATACAGTATAACCTCACATACATACAGTATATCCTCACATTATACAGTATATCCTCACATTACACAGTATAACCTCACATACATACAGTATATCCTCACATTACACAGTATAACCTCACATTATACAGTATAACCTCACATACATACAGTATATCCTCACATTACACAGTATAACCTCACATTATACAGTATAACCTCACATACATACAGTATATCCTCACATTATACAGTATATCCTCACATACATACAGTATAACCTCACATTACACAGTATAACCTCACATTACACAGTATAACCTCACATACATACAGTATAACCTCACATTATACAGTATAACCTCACATTATACAGTATAACCTCACATTATACAGTATATCCTCACATTATACAGTATAACCTCTCATACATACAGTATAACCTCACATACATACAGTATAACCTCACATACATACAGTATAACCTCACATACATACAGTATATCCTCACATTATACAGTATAACCTCACATTATACAGTATAACCTCACATTATACAGTATAACCTCACATTATACAGTATAACCTCATATACATACAGTATAACCTCATATACATACAGTATAATGGATGGATAGATTCTATACTCAGTATAGCGAGGAATGAAGTCAGCAGAAGTGATATATTTATTATTAGTTTCTGTGTAATGTCAGGTGTTCTGTTATATATACTTATTATACCTTTTCTGTATCTGTTATATACTGTAATTGTGCATGGTGTCAGTCTATGACATCATACACCCGGAAGCCCCCACAACACCCCATGGCTCTCATACCAAAGCATAAGGCCTAATACCCAGTACAGCAGCAGGGGTCCCAGGAGGAGACCACCCACCTGCAATAAAGTTGACGCATCCCGCGTCTGACAGACAGATCGTGTAACATGACAGGAAGGTTAGTACAGATGTGCACTTTTACACTGTGGCTCAAGTCGCTCCAAAAGGCCCCTCTTGGCACGGAGGTCCTGCTGCGCAGAGCAGCTTTTTCACACAATTAAAACAACAGGAAATGATGGAACAACATCGACAGACTACATTTACCATTGTCACTTGTACATCTGTGTACGACTCAATCTAAATCTGTGCAATCCGTGTGTGTGGGGGGGAGGAGGAGGTACAGCTTACCAATTGGTAATAACAATAATATGATAAAAACATATTGCTTAAATAATCTTGGTAAAATCATATATAGTGAAATGTTAAAATAAATTAATATAAAGTGAATAAAGTTTGGAAAATGATGTGTGTTAAAAAAGGTGAGCCTTGTCCTCATAAGTATATGTTGTGACAAAAACATTGGAAAGGTTGACAAGGGGAGATGGGATAGATGCCTTGTATCGTGTAGGACTCCCTCTAGCTCAGTGAAGTGCAGCTGTCACGGCCAGGGTTTCTCGGCATGGTGGTCACCGGGTATGACCTGTGAGGTCATTGTGGTGAGCGGTCTCTGGCAGCGGTGCTGGTGTTTGGCGAGGGGCATTGGCTGCGCAGGGTTCTGTGCGGGCACATTGTCACTGAGGCCTGGCGAGGCCTGGCGGTGTTTCTGTTCCGTCTGGCATGGGTGCCGCCATCTTGCCTCCGGTCATGTGATTCAAGCTGTCCAATCCTGGTGGGTCATGTGCTCTTTCCAGCCAGTCACAGCGCGGCACTGAGCATTTAGGAAGGTCCAGAGCCTTCCTTCCTTGCCAGTGCAACGTGTTTCTCAGCTGCGGCTGAGAGAGAGTACCTGTGCCTTACCTGTCTGCCTGGAAGCGCTATTTTGCCTGTTACCCTACCTGCTCCAAACCTGCTGGACTCACCCTGCACCCTCCATGTACCTATCACCTGCCTGAGTACATGAACCTGCTGTTTCCATGCACCTTGCCTCACATTCTAATCCCAGCTGGACTTCATTACCTCTGCCTGCACTTCATTACAGCTCACCATACCTGCATACTGGACATTTCCTGCCTGTCACTATCTGGACATTCTCCCATTTGCTTCACCACAGTTATCAAGTGCACTTTAGTGCTAAACCTGGACTTTTTCTTTTGCCATTCCCATGTCTGCTAAATCACTCACCTTTTTATTTAAATCTGTTTCTGTGTCTGCTCCTGTCACCACCCCGGGTCCACAACAAACCCAGACCCTCACAGCAGCAACTTGACGTGGCATCGATTCCACAAGTGGACAGAAGACCCCTGGAGAGATACTTATCACTTATCCATGCTGTCTGGATAACTTCTCACAGCTCTCTGATATTTGTAGGTGCAGGATCTTGGGTGCGAATGGACCTCTCCACTATGAACCATAAATGCTCGACTGGGTCAAGTTGGGTGAACGTGGTGGCCATCCCATTCGTCAGAACTTTCCAGAATGCTTCTCAAACCAAATCTGGACAAATTGGGACTGATGTCACGGTGCATTATCTTCCATCGTTTTGGGGGTATATGAAGTCCATGAAGGGCAGCAAATGGTCATCAAGCAATGCAACACAGTGGTTACCGGTCAATGACATGTTTAGGTTGACCAGTGAACCCATGTAACATGAGCACATCCCACACCATTATGGAACCAACTCAAGTTTGCACAATGCCTTGCCGACAACTGGGGTCCATGGCCTCATTAGGTCCGTGTCACACCCAAACCATACTATCAGCCCAAAATAACTGGAACCATGACTCATCGGACCATGCCACATGTTGCCACTCCTTCAGGGTCCAATTAGTGACATTACAAGCATTTTGAGGTGCTGATTATGTTGTCATAGTGTTAACAGGAGCACTCTGGTGGGTCCTCTGCTAGAAGTGAGTTTAGCTAAGAGTGAGATGTCCGATGGTGAAGCAGAACGAGATATCTCCCACGAGTAGCAGGTTTTGCAGGAGATTACTCACCTGAGATTGCAGGGTCTTCTCTCTGCAAAACTCTCCCGAGCAAGCAGCCTGCACATATCAGTGAGATATGTTAAGGCTGCTTGTGTTCTAGCCTGTCAAAAAACAGGAAAAAAGTTTTTTTTAAAATGACATAGGGCCCCCGCCCCTAAAGCCTAACCAGCCCCGGACTTGCCAGCCAGTCCTGGTTCTTAAAATTACAGGGAAAAAAATGTGTAGGGTTCCACTGTAATTTAAGAACCAGCACCAGGCAGCAGGGCCAGACCTGTTTTAAATATAGGGTGAAAAAAAATAGTGTGAGGTTCCCCCTATATTTAAAACCAGCTCTGAACCCTTTCTAGCGGGGGACTGATGCCACAGCCAGGGCCCCCCTGCCGCAGCATCAGCCTGACCAAAAGTCAGCCCAGGCCAGGGATCCCTGGGGAGTTGGGGACCCCCCAATAAAAGGGTCCCTCTATCCAGGGCACCCCTGTCCTAGGCTAATAACCCAGGGCTATCCCCGCCACCCCATGGGCAGTGGGTGGCGGGTTGATGCAAAGTGTAGGTGTAGTGAAAAAATAGAATTATCTACATTGTCTTTACAGCAGAACTACAGGTCCCAGCAAGTCTCCCTGCATGCTGGTACTTGGAGAACCACAAGTACCAGCATGTGGGGCATTACATACACACACACACATACTTACCTGCTGCCAGATGTTCATGTCCCCTTCTCAACGCAAAGTATCCTATGGAAGTACCTGAAAAAAAGATCCAATACTCACCTTTTGTCCCACGATGTTCTCTGCAGAAATCCAATAAGGGCCACGGACACACTATAACACCACGCTGCATCATGTTGTTACAGTACGTGTATGACAGCTCATGGGATTGGGGATTGTGTAAAAAAATAGAATAAATAATATTATCTTTTACAGTAGAACTAGAGGTCCTAGCAAGCTTCCTCTGCATACTGGTACTTGGAGAACCACAAGTATCAGCATGTGGTGCATTAAGGGCCCACTGGTACCTCTAGTCCACCTACAAAACAAATATTAAAATAAAGACAAGACTCGCACCGTGACAGTACAAGCTTATTACACTCACACATCCAGTGGTATACAATGGCGGATTTATAAGTATACCAGCTGTCTGTACGACACTCCTACTGCGCCATTCCAATTAACAGCCAGCATCGAAATGTTCATAAAAGTAGCAGGGACCGCACGCTCACACTATTACATACACAGCAGATTTAAATTAGATTCCGTCATTTCAGGACTTGCTATTACATCCTTTCCTATTAATAAATGTATGAGGCTCGCCAGACGTGAACTCTTGAAAATAATTAGAGATGATCAGAGGTCTAAGCGCCTTTTTTTCTACAACTTTTCCATCAGTTTACATTTCACAAAATATACAATATAACAGCACTGGCACATTGTGTAAGCTGACCCAAATCTGGGTGAATTGTGCCAAGAACCACTAATGTTTTGTTATAAACATTGTAACAACATTAAAGACGTCATTAGGAATTCTGACATAGAGGCTTAAGGACCCCCTGGGAGGTTGGCACTGAAGCATGGGGGCATTTCACTGCTCAGGCTGCATTAATTGCAGATTTATGGTAACTGGTGACAGATTCATAGATCCAATGTCCAATAGATCATATAAGATCAATAATCATTTCATTTGCAAAAGTAAATTTGTCATATACTGTATACAAAAAAATGTCAGTGCAATCACAATTATATAGGAGAACCGAACTGCATGATGAAAGAATGAATAGCATTGCATAGGTCCTCTATCAAACTGGCATTTTGTGAAAATGGACCACAATTTTTTGGATTTAAAATTGGTGCCCGTAGATTATATACATCGTTCAAAACTGGGGGTGTTGGGAATAAATGTCAGCTGCAGAGTGAAAGTTGATGGATTTACAATGTACTCAGTTATTGTGCTGGATACCACTATGGATGACTACAAATCAGGGAGAGGTGGTGGAAATGATCTCCCCCTTACCCCTGTTACTTCCCAGATACCACCCATTACCCTTATTAGCCAAATCCCTGCTACCTCCCAGTCATCACCCATGCACCTCATGTTACCTCCCAGTCACCACCCATGCGCCTCATGTTACCTCCCAGTCACCACCCATGCGCCTCATGTTACCTCCCAGTCACCACCCATGCGCCTCATGTTACCTCCCAGTCACCACGCATGCGCCTCATGTTACCTCCCAGTCAACACCCATGCGCCTCATGTTACCTCCCAGTCACCACCCATGCGCATCATGTTACCTCCCAGTCACCACCCATGCGCCTCATGTTACCTCCCAGTCACCACCCATGCGCCTCATGTTACCTCCCAGTCACCACCCATGCGCCTCATGTTACCTCCCAGTCACCACCCATGCACCTCATGTTACCTCCCAGTCACCACCCATGCACCTCATCTTACCTCCCAGTCACCACCCATGCACCTCATGTTACCTCCCAGTCACCACCCATGCACCTCATGTTACCTCCCAGTCACCACCCATGCACCTCATGTTACCTCCCAGTCACCACCCATGCACCTCTTGTTACCTCCCAGTCACCACCCATGCACCTCATGTTACCTCCCAGTCACCACCCATGCACCTCATGTTACCTCCCAGTCACCACCCATGCACCTCTTGTTACCTCCCATGCACCTCATGTTACCTCCCAGTCACCACCCATGCACCTCATGTTACCTCCCAGTCACCACCCATGCACCTCATGTTACCTCCCAGTCACCACCCATGCACCTCATGTTACCTCCCAGTCACCACCCATGCACCTCATGTTACCTCCCAGTCACCACCCATGCACCTCATGTTACCTCCCAGTCACCACCCATGCACCTCATGTTACCTCCCAGTCACCACCCATGCACCTCATGTTACCTCCCAGTCACCACCCATGCACCTCATGTTACCTCCCAGTCACCACCCATGCACCTCATGTTACCTCCCAGTCACCACCCATGCTCCTGACAAGAAAATCGTCTTTTACCTCCCAATCACCACCCAGGTTCTGCATTCCAGCATTGTTCTGAGAAAGAATCAGGCTGTATGGGGTACATTTTAATCATTTAAAAATCAATCTAAATCGATCAACATCAATGTTGTGTTTACTCACAATTTTTAATATTAATATTTAAGTGATAGTAAATGTGGGATTTAGTCGCTGTAAATAAGCATCAATGTTGTTTGATTTAGATCGATTAAAATTGATTAGAATCAACCTTTAGTAAGTTTACCCTACAGTAGAGTATGTGTTGTAATTTACGTCAATGTATTATTACTAAAGAGGCTCATCCACTAGACGATCTGCTCCCTGTCCAATCTCTAAACGATTTTCCCCTGATTTTTTCCCTTGAAATTTTATCTTTCAGTCTGAACGATTTGCAAATGATCTTTAATAGATCAAGTGGAATTGACCTGCATGTTCGGGCGATTGACGAGACGATCAAACGACCAGCGGGAGCGCGCATCATTGATCGTTAACGACCAAACACTGCACATTTTATAAACGATTTTTAAACGATTGAACGATAACGATGTTGTTATAGTTCATTCGCCTGCTAAAATCGTGTAATGGATGCCCCCCTTTTGAATGTGATGGTTTTGTGATAAGCTTTATATATATTGTTTTTATGCAAAGTCTACATTTTATGTTCTAAAAATATAATTATTTTAAAACCAATATTCACAAATTAGTGTATATATATATATATATATATATATATTTGTATCTAATTTTTTGAAATTTAGAGGGAGATCCTAGCACTGCAATATCTATTTTGTTGTTTCTGCTATTTCTGTTTTGTATCAGCTGCTTTGCTCTTATTATCACCCTATACTTATACTCCTTTTACACCAGAGCTAAAACCCAGGTTATTGCAGGGTTAACCCTGGGCGGTCTCTTCCATTGGGCTCTTTGGGCAGCTGCCCAAGGGCCCGAAGCCTCAAGGGGCCCGCCAGCCCCCCTGCAGCCACGGCCAGTTGTTAAATGTTTTTTTTTTTTTAGTATTACTGTGTTCCGATCCGCTAGACCCCCCAAACACTCCCCCCCCCGACCTTCCGGGAGCACTTACTAGTTGGCTGTGACAGCTGCACCCTCTGAACCCGCGCTCCACCTCCCCTGCCCGCTTCTTCAAATCAATGGGCCTTCTGCAGATGACGTGCAGCCTGCGCGGCGCAGGTGACATGACGATGTCACGCTGTGTACGACCGAGTGCCCTTGAAGGAGAGTGGAGGAGCCGGAGCAGCGCGCAATCAACAGGATAACAGGATGGCAGATCTCCTCAGTAAGTGAATTATGCGGAAGGAACTTGTTCCGGGGGCCGCCAGGGGGGGGTGTTATGTGTATACTGTGTGTGTATGTTATGTGTATACTGTGTGTGTATGTTATGTGTATACTGTGTGTGTGTTATGTGTATACTGTGTGTGTATGTTAAGTGTATACTGTGTGTGTGTTATGTGTATACTGTGTGTGTTATGTGTATACTGTGTGTGTGTGTTATGTGTATACTGTGTGTTATGTGTATACAGTGTGTGTATGTTATGTGTTATACTGTGTGTTATGTGTATACAGTGTGTGTATGTTATGTGTTATACTGTGTGTTATGTGTATACAGTGTGTGTATGTTATGTGTTATACTGTGTGTTATGTGTATACTGTGTGTGTGTGTTATGTGTATACTGTGTGTTATGTGTATACAGTGTGTGTATGTTATGTGTTATACTGTGTGTTATGTGTATACAGTGTGTGTATGTTATGTGTATACTGTGTGTTATGTGTATACAGTGTGTGTATGTTATGTGTTATACTGTGTGTTATGTGTATACAGTGTGTGTATGTTATGTGTTATACTGTGTGTGTTATGTGTATACTGTGTGTGTGTGTATGTTATGTGTTATAAACCTCCCATCGCCTGAGGATTGACCAGTGCGTGAATCATTGACAATAAAACATACGCAATTGAAATAAAGACACAGAGACTTGTATTTGGCAGAATTGTTAGCTATTTTATTTAATTAACAGATAATGAATTAATTACTAAAATTAATTAAATTAATTTAAATATGGTGGCAAAGAAAGAACGGCTAACAACAGCCCAAGCCTAACACTATAAACACTCTAACCACAACACAATACGCTCAAGCCTTCTACCTTGACTACCCACCCGGAAAGGTGATGATGCTGCCCCCAATATTCACAGTGCTAATAGGTAACCTGCCGTTCTTTCCCGCCAAAAGCAAGGTTCTGCTAACAGAAACCTTGCACCGCCACCATAGAACTAATGCACAGAAACCACAACCTCAAACAGATCCTCAAGAAAAAGAACCAAACCTTCCTTAGCTAAGTGTACCCCGTCAGACCGAAAAAGGTAAGTATACCTAAATTTAATACTAGGATGTCAGACCACCGCCCCGCCATTTCTCAACACATATTTTGAAACAGCCAAGTTCTCTTTTTTCTGAGCTTTGTCAATGGCTCTGCCGTCAACCACACCACGCCAACAATCTAGGGACATGAAAGCCCGGACTATTATGCAAGAGGGCCAAGCCATCATAATCTGACCCAAATCATCCACCACCACATCCACCACCGCATGCCTTAACTCCAGAGATGTCCCTTGCCCTGAACATTCCCACCTAGATGTATCACCAAGACTCTCGGCAAGCCATACCGCTAAAGTTGCTGCAATAGTTTAGGCTTAAGGCTCTCCCTCAACATACCTCTGATCCCTAGCCATCTAACTCCACTAGATCCCGGAAACAGTGGCGCCTCCTGCGCGGTCATGAACTGAGCTGCCCAAAAACAAATGAATGGCCAACTATCCATACAGTACAATCATCACTAGCCAGTCCTATAAATGAGGGAAAAACAATGAAAATATTAAAGTTATTGTAAAAATCTTAGCATATTTAATAATGTATATCTAACGGGGAACATATTAGTGAGGATCTGCCAAAAAGAAAAATTTTGTTCTGAATCTTTAAAGATCAACAAGCTTCTGTGCCAATCTGAAGCGACATGAAGACACAAGAGGATAAGTTAAAACAATAAAATGGCAGGGGGGGGGGGGGTTAGGTATAACACAAATGAACTCGACCGGAGAGAAAACGTAAAACCTGCTGAGGGACATATAATTATCATAGTGAATCAAATAGCCGAATTAAGTCCGTCAGATCAGGTAAAAAAAATCGTCAAAACTCTCCTGACTCCCACTGAAATCAATGGCGAGTAGCTAATCCTCGAGTAGGAAAGACAAGGGAAGAACAGACAAGACCAGGACCAATTACATTTCGTAAACACATAACAAACCATAAGTAATATGCATGCTCGACATTAAACCTCAACGATTTGGCCGAATGTAACGCTTATCACTGGCTGATTTCCACCTGCCCAAAGCCTGAATCTCTGACTCGGGAAATCCCGCAGCGGCGGCGGAAGCGGCAGCACCGATTCGAAATGACTGCATGCCGAATTCCCCTGGTGAGAGGCCCATGCTGCAAAGACATCGCCGCAGCATCCAGCTAAACTGAAATTCTGTCAGTGGAAGCCCATCGCAATGCATCAGCCATGAGCCCTCCGCTGAGGGTCTAACAGATGCATAACGAGTGGTCAAGCCTGCCAGACAAATTCAACCATCCGCCGAGGGGACCAATGTTATCCAGCAACCCCTGCCTAGCTGATCAGTCTTAGAACAACGCAATCTGCACAGCAAGGACCTCTCACCCACCTTCACATCCGAACGAAGCATAGTTGGATCCCTCCATTTGGAGGGAGCAACTAATTCTGACACCCGGAAAGCACCATGAAAAGCCATGGAGAAAGCTAACTCAAACAAAAGCATTTCGAAACCAGAAACCGCCACGTCTGCAACTGCTCCTAGGATGGACGGTGACAAGGAAATTTGTATGGGCCATCTTTTATCGGGGGTAACTGGCTCAGCGCGCGCCCATCCTTTCAAGGCCTTTGTGATGACAAAACTCCTTGTAAGGTCAGGGATTCCCTTCAATTTGGAGAAAACGAAATACCTGCCAGATATCGTGAGACTACTGCTCTTGACCTGCCAGATATGTACAGCTGCCAAATAAAAGAAAGCATCAATTGATGCTGACCCTTACCACCGAGGCCTTGTCCACGGAAAAAACTTCTCACTCTCACACGCAAAACCCGCAAAAACTTTGCTCTCTGACCATTTATCGCACCACGCCCAGATTGTCACATCTGAACAAAATGCTGCGATTGCAGATGCGCTCGCCCCAGACCTCCAAGGCCACCATTATTGGGAACAACTCTAAGAGCATCATATCCTTTGTCAATCCTGTACAAACCCACTCCTCCGGCCAAGTTGCGATGCACCAGGATCCCTTCAGGTAGCAACCAAACCCCGAAGATCCTGCTGCGTCAGTAAAAAGCTGCAAATCCACATTGTCCACAAGAGGGGATACCAGACCCTGACCCCATTAAAATCCGCCAGAAAGGAAACCCAAACTTTCAGGTCTCTTTTTATTTTTGATGATAAACCGATCAAATGGTGCGGTCCCCGCCGTGGCCCTCTCTAGCTTTCGGCAAAATGCCATACCCATTGGTATAACTCTACAGGCTAAGTTCATACAACCCAAAAGCTATTGGGCCTGCCGAAGGCAAATTTTACGCGCAAAAAACACTCTGAAATGGATTTTCGCAATTTGTCAAGTTTATCGCGCAGAAGACGACAGGAGCCGGACAAGATATCAATCCTGATACCTAAAAAACGACAAACATGAGAGGAGACCCTCTGTCTTCTCGTCTGCCATTGGTACAAGAAAAAAGAAAAAACAGCGCTCTCATGGAACCAAGTAGCTCGTTACAACGCTCTGAACCAGCGGGCCCCACGCAGAGGAAGTCATCGCTATCCCATGATCCCCACAAGAAAAATCCATGCACCAATGAAGGAAGGTGCTAAATTTTCAAAAAATGCGCAGGAAATCGAACACCCCATAGGCAAGCACTTGTCTATAAAGTATTCCCCCCCTTTGTGAAAACCCCTGAACCTAAACGATTCAGGTCGCAAAGGGAGCAAACGAAAAGGCTGATTCAACATCCATCTCAGCCATGAGGGCCCCGCATCCATATGCCCTAACGATACTGAAAGCATCATCAAAAGACTGATACCTCACTGAACAGTATTCAGGAGGTATAGCGTCATTAACTGAGGACCCCGATGGATAAGACAGATGCTGGATCAGCCAAAATTTTCCTGGAGTATTCTTGGGCACTACCCCCACCGGGGAAATAATCAGGTTCCCCACTGGAGGATGTGCAAAGGGACCCGCCATCCATCCTAACTGAACTTCTTTCTCGATCTTTGCCTGAAGGACTTCAGGAAAAACTTGAGCGGATTGTAAATTCCTAGGGGAACAGACTCGAACTTTGCCTATAACGGGTAAACTAAAACCCACTCGAACCCGAAAAACAAAAATTCAGCGTCCTGTCTATTAGGGTACCACCCTAGCCACCTGGACATAGCATCCAAACAGATAGGTGTTGGGGCCCTATTTAGCGCAAGCGCTACCTCCGGCTTTGGGAATAGCTCCTCCTCCCGACTTGGATGCCTGTTGGGCCGACAACCGGAAGCAATTAGAGGCGGGGTGCAATCCATTACAACGCAAGCAAAGGTGTCGAAAACGACACCATTGGCCCTGGGGACAGGTGGCATTATTAAAAGCAAAACATTTACCCTTAACAGGCGTCTGCCCGGAAAGCCGCCCGGGGCCCGTCTGCCGGCGCCCAGGGAAGGGATCAGAATTTGGGTGCCACGCACCAGACCCCCCCCTTATTAGTATACCTGCCTGCCCGAAACTCCTCCGCTCCACCTTTAAGTGGTTGAGTGACGTCAAGCCACACTTCCACATCCTTGCACCCAAAATCTAAGTGTTTGGATCCGTCCTGCTTGCGCCTAAACTCCCCATCAAAGGTCCTCCAGGCGTTGCCCCTGGATTTATGCTGCATCCCGTGAATCAGGTGGATATATCGTATTACGTTCAGGTGCTCCCCTGGGCGGTCTTTCAGGTAGCATGCTGCGAATATGCAAAAACCCAGCCAGCCAGTTATCATAAGAGCGAAAAGCTTCCACCCCCTCACCGCCTTTAAGCTTAGCTGCTTTAAAATCTTTTTGGCTTGCTCAGTTAAGATAAACATGTCCACGTAATCGCCCTTCCTAATTTTCTTATTGCAATAAGCACGCAAACCCCGCAAAACCGCTGTATTGTCGCAATACACCACACCTGGCTGACCCTGGGGCTACACGGACTTACGCAAACTATTCCCCTTACGCCACCATTTTGCCCTCTTATCGCGCCTTGCCGCCTCTCGTCGTGCATATCTAGCAGCCCTTTTCCGCGCCTTCATCGCGCTGCTGGCTGAAGAAGCCAAAGAGGAAGAGGACGACGACAAGTGCGGAACAGAGGAGAAAGAGGAGGCAGAATCAGAAATATCATCATCAAAAAACCTCTGAGGTCACAACTGACGACCCAGCCTTGTCACCACCGGAAGCTGCCAATGATGACGCCTCCTCGACGCTGTAATCCTGCTCCATAGTCCCACCATCAACAGCATCTGAAAAAGACAGTAAAGCTGGCCCCAGGGCCGAAACCCCGGACCCAGCCAACACGGCAAGAGAAGACACAGCAGTAGCCACCACAGACATCTCTGGACCAGCTGCCAACTAAGCCGCAGAGGCACCCATAGCCCTGCAATCCTGCATGAACTGATTTACAGCAGGCCCCAGATTAGCAGGAACGGAACGCTGCCCTTGATCTACCCCCGCATTAGCTGCATAGTTAGGACCCAATGCTGCCACCATGGGAGCAAATGCAGATGCCATAGTTGACATCATGGCCGCAAATGCTGCAGGGTTGAAAGCCTGACTAGGAAGCCCACTACTGATCTGCATATCCACTGAGCTGGAAACTGCAACTGCAGGAATGCTTCTCCCGCCCCTACACGCTGAGCGCTGACCAGCAGCAGTGGATTCTGGCTGTACAACAGGACCTGACAGGCTGCTGCCATCAGAGCTGTGCACAGCCTGCCAATCATCCTCCATATTGTCTCCTAGCCCCTCCCCTTCTACGCCTGCTCCTACTGCCCTGTAATGGCCGCCAGCCTCCCTGCCTGACCTAGCCCTTACACTACTGACAGGGCCAGGTCTCTCTCCTCCCTCACTACCTGAACTGCGGGGATGATCCCCGCTGCCCATCCGGGCACTAGCCCTACTCCCTACACCTCCCCTATAGGAGCGTATGCACCCCTGTAGGCTCTGCACCAGCAGGGGCCGAGCATCTGCTGACCTCCCTGCGGTGGCTCTGCCCGCCCGCGGGCTCATTAACTGCTGCTCAGAGCCGCCGCGCCTAACCTCTGGGGGCGAGCAGTCGCCGGCCTCATTGCGGCGGCTCTGCTTAAGCTTTGCCGCCGCTGTGGCGCCGGGGACTCCCCACTGGCCACCTCAGTACCATCCTGCCGATCGAGAGCTCCCACTATAGCGCCAGCGTTAGCCTCCAGTACCCGGTAACGGGCAGGGGTCCGTGCTGCGTGCCTGGGGCGGGGCATGACACAAATGGGGGGGTTGTAATTGTGGGGCAAAGAAATCAGGGTCACAAAAATAGGGAGCACAGGATATTCTTTTAACACAATAGAGATAGGATGTGGAATTAAAGAAAGAAACACAGGCAAATGGGGGGAGGTTACAGAAGTAGGACTCTGATATAAATCGCCCAGCAACACAGAGCTCAGTAATAACACTTACTAACTCTGAAGACAGGAACAAAAGAGGCTGACTCCGCCTCCAACAAACTCTAATATCCCTGCTACCACCTACAATCCTAAGATCCCATAGGCCCTAATTATCACATGATTCCCCACACTGGTCCGCCCCCATCCTAGGAGGTTTAACCCTCTCCACTCCTATACAGTCATTTCGTTTATCTACTGTGTGTTATGTGTATACAGTGTGTGTATGTTATGTGTATACTGTGTGTTATGTGTATACAGCGTGTGTATGTTATGTGTATACTGTGTGTTATGTGTATACAGCGTGTGTATGTTATGTGTTATACTGTGTGTGTTATGTGTTATACTGTGTGTGTTATGTGTATACTGTGTGTGTGTGTATGTTATGTGTATACTGTGTGTGTGTTATGTGTATACAGTGTGTGTATGTTATGTGGTATACTGTGTGTTATGTGTATACAGTGTGTGTATGTTATGTGTTATACTGTGTGTTATGTGTATACAGTGTGTGTATGTTATGTATTATACTGTGTGTGTTATGTGTATACTGTGTGTGTGTGTATGTTATGTGTATACTGTGTGTGTGTTATGTGTATACAGTGTGTGTATGTTATGTGTATACTGTGTGTTATGTGTATACAGTGTGTGTATGTTATGTGTTATACTGTGTGTGTTATGTGTATACAGTGTGTGTATGTTATGTGTTATACTGTGTGTGTTATGTGTATACTGTGCGTGTTATGTGTATACTGTGTGTGTGTGTGTGTATGTTATGTGTTATACTGTGTGTTATGTGTATACTGTGTGTGTTATGTGTTATACTGTGTGTGTTATGTGTATACAGTGTGTGTGTGTATGTTATGTGTTATACTGTGTGTTATGTGTACACAGTGTGTGTATGTTATGTGTATACTGTGTGTTATGTGTATACAGTGTGTGTATGTTATGTGTTATACTGTGTGTTATGTGTATACAGTGTGTGTATGTTATGTGTTATACTGTGTGTGTTATGTGTTATACTGTGTGTGTTATGTGTATACTGTGTGTGTGTGTATGTTATGTGTATACTGTGTGTGTGTTATGTGTATACAGTGTGTGTATGTTATGTGTATACTGTGTGTTATGTGTATACAGCGTGTGTATGTTATGTGTTATACTGTGTGTTATGTGTATACAGTGTGTGTATGTTATGTGTATACTGTGTGTTATGTGTATACAGCGTGTGTATGTTATGTGTTATACTGTGTGTTATGTGTATACAGTGTGTGTATGTTATGTGTTATACTGTGTGTGTTATGTGTTATACTGTGTGTGTTATGTGTATACTGTGTGTGTGTATGTTATGTGTATACTGTGTGTGTTATGTGTATACAGTGTGTGTATGTTATGTGTATACTGTGTGTTATGTGTATACAGCGTGTGTATGTTATGTGTTATACTGTGTGTTATGTGTATACAGTGTGTGTATGTTATGTGTTATACTGTGTGTGTTATGTGTATACTGTGTGTGTTATGTGTATACTGTGTGTGTGTGTATGTTATGTGTATACTGTGTGTGTGTTATGTGTATACAGTGTGTGTATGTTATGTGTATACTGTGTGTTATGTGTATACAGCGTGTGTATGTTATGTGTTATACTGTGTGTTATGTGTATACAGTGTGTGTATGTTATGTGTATACTGTGTGTTATGTGTATACAGCGTGTGTATGTTATGTGTTATACTGTGTGTTATGTGTATACAGTGTGTGTATGTTATGTGTTATACTGTGTGTGTTATGTGTTATACTGTGTGTGTTATGTGTATACTGTGTGTGTGTATGTTATGTGTATACTGTGTGTGTTATGTGTATACAGTGTGTGTATGTTATGTGTATACTGTGTGTTATGTGTATACAGCGTGTGTATGTTATGTGTTATACTGTGTGTTATGTGTATACAGTGTGTGTATGTTATGTGTTATACTGTGTGTGTTATGTGTATACTGTGTGTGTGTGTATGTTATGTGTTATACTGTGTGTGTTATGTGTATACTGTGTGTGTGTGTATGTTATGTGTTATACTGTGTGTTATGTGTATACAGTGTGTGTATGTTATGTGTATACTGTGTGTTATGTGTATACAGTGTGTGTATGTTATGTGTTATACTGTGTGTTATGTGTATACAGTGTGTGTATGTTATGTGTTATACTGTTTGTGTTATGTGTATACTGTGCGTGTTATGTGTATACTGTGTGTGTGTGTGTGTATGTTATGTGTTATACTGTGTGTTATGTGTATACTGTGTGTGTTATGTGTTATACTGTGTGTGTTATGTGTATACTGTGTGTGTGTGTATGTTATGTGTTATACTGTGTGTTATGTGTACACAGTGTGTGTATGTTATGTGTATACTGTGTGTTATGTGTATACAGTGTGTGTATGTTATGTGTTATACTGTGTGTGTTATGTGTATACAGTGTGTGTATGTTATGTGTTATACTGTGTGTGTTATGTGTATACAGTGTGTGTATGTTATGTGTATACTGTGTGTTATGTGTATACAGTGTGTGTATGTTATGTGTATACTGTGTGTTATGTGTATACAGTGTGTGTGTGTTATGTGTACACAGTGTGTGTATGTTATGTGTATACTGTGTGTTATGTGTATACAGTGTGTGTATGTTATGTGTTATACTGTGTGTGTTATGTGTATACAGTGTGTCATACTTGCCTACTTTTGAAAATGACTTTGAGGGAGATTGTAGATGGCTGCAGAATGCGATGCGTTTTTGTGGGGGCGTGGTCTGCTCCACCTATGGGCGTATATATTCCTATAAGCTGACGCCCTAGCTCCCCCACTGACATTAATACATCTCTACCCTGCCATATTGACATTAATAGATTCCCCCCCAGACGCACACATTCATTTATATGAATAGATTCATACACACAGTCACACACACAGTCTAATACAAAGTCACACACAGACAGTCTCAGCACATCCCATGAATTGATTCACACACACACACAGTCAGTCACACACAGACACCCAGTCAGTCACACACATCACATTACTACACACACACACATACATCACATTACTACACACACACATCACATTACTACACACACACATCACATTACTACACACACATCACATTACTACACACACATATACATCACATAACTACACTCACACATCACATTACTACACACACATCACATTACTACACACACACAAACATCACATTACTACACACATACATCACATTACTACACACACACACATACATCACATTACTACACACACACATACATCACATTACTACACACACACATACATCACATTACTACACACACACATCACATTACTACACACACACATCACATTACTACACACACATCACATTACTACACACACATATACATCACATAACTACACTCACACATCACATTACTACACACACATCACATTACTACACACACACAAACATCACATTACTACACACATACATCACATTACTACACACACACACATACATCACATTACTACACACACACATACATCACATTACTACACACACATACATCACATTACTACACACACACATCACATTACTACACACACACATACATCACATTACTACACACATACATCACATTACTACACCCACACATACATCACATTACTACACACATACATCACATTACTACACACACATCACAATACTACACACACACATCACATTACTACACACACACACATCACATTACTACACATACACATACATCACATTACTACACATACATCACATTACTACACACACACATACATCACATTACTATACACACACATACATCACATTACTACACACATACATCACATTACTACACACACACATACTATACTACACACACATACATCACATTACTACACACACACATCACATTACTACACACACACATCACATTACTACACACACACATCACATTACTACACACACATACATCACATTACTACACACACACATCACATTACTACACACACATACATCACATTACTACACATACATCACATTACTACACACACACACATCACATTACTACACACACACATACATCACTACACACACACACACATCACATTACTACACCCACACATACTATACTACACACACATACATCACATTACTACACACACACATCACATTACTACACACACACATCACATTACTACACACACATACATCACATTACTACACAAATACATCAAATTACTACACACACACACACACACACATCACATTACTACACACACACACACACATACATCACATTACTACACACACACATCACATTACTACACACACATACATCACATTGCTACACACACACATCACATTACTACACACATACATACATCACATTACTACACACACACATCACATTACTACACACACACACATCACATTACTACACACACACATCACATTACTACACACACACATCACATTACTACACACACATACATCACATTACTACACACATACATCACATTACTACACCCACACATACATCACATTACTACACACACACATACATCACATTACTACACACACACACATACATCACATTACTACACACACATACATCACATTACTACACCCACACATACTATACTACACACACATACATCACATTACTACACACACACATCACATTACTGCACACACATCACATTACTACACACACATATCACATTACTACACACACATACATCACATTACTACACACACACACATCACATTACTACACACACATACATCACATTACTACACATACATCACATTACTACACACACACATACATCACATTACTACACACACATACATCACATTACTACACACACACACATCACATTACTACACCCACACATACTATACTACACACACACATACATCACATTACTACACACACATCACATTACTACACACACACATCACATTACTACACACACATACATCACATTACTACTCACACACATCACATTACTACATACACACATACATCACAATACTACACACACATACATCACATTACTACACACATAAATCACATTACTACACACAAATACATCACATTACTACACACATACATCACATTACTACACACACATACATCACATTAGTACACACACACATACATCACATTACTACACATACATACTGTACATCACATTACTACACAAACACATACATCACATTACTACACACACATACTGTACATCACATTACTACACACACACATACATCACATTACTACACCCACACATACTATACTACACATACATCACATTACTACACACACATACATCACATTACTACACACACACATCACATTACTACACCCACAAATACTATACTACACATACATCACATTACTACACACACATACATCACATTACTACACACACACATCACATTACTACACCCACACATACTATACTACACACACACATCACATTACTACACACACACATACATCACATTACTACACACACACATACATCACATTACTACACACACATCACATTACTACACCCACACATACATCACATTACTACACACACATACATCATATTACTACACCCACACATCACATTACTACACCCACACATACTATACTACACACACACACATCACATTACTACACCCACACACATCACATTACTACACACACATCACATTACTACACACACACATACATCACATTACTACACACATACATCACATTACTACACACACACATACATCACATTACTACACACACATACATCACATTACTACACACACATCACATTACTACACCCACACATACATACATCACATTACTACACACACACATCACATTACTACACACACACATCACATTACTACACACACACACACATCACATTACTACACACACATACATCACATTACTACACACAGATCACATTACTACACACACATACATCACATTACTACACATACATCACATTACTACACACACACACATCACATTACTACACACACACACATACATCACATTACTACACACACATACATCACATTACTACACACACACACATCACATTACTACACACACACATACTATACTACACACACATACATCACATTACTACACACACACATCACATTACTACACACACACATCACATTACTACACACACATACATCACATTACTACACACATACATCAAATTACTACACACACACACACATACATCACATTACTACACACACACACACACATACATCACATTACTACACACACACATCACATTACTACACACACATACATCACATTACTACACACACATCACATTACTACACACATACATACATCACATTACTACACACACACATCACATTACTACACACACATACATCACATTACTACACACACACATCACATTACTACACACACACATCACATTACTACACACACATACATCACATTACTACACACATACATCACATTTCTACACCCACACATACATCACATTACTACACACACACACATACATCACATTACTACACACACACACATACATCACATTACTACACCCACACATACTATACTACACACACATACATCACATTACTACACACACACATCACATTACTACACACACATCACATTACTACACACACATCACATTACTACAAACACATACATCACATTACTACACACACACACACATCACATTACTACACACACATACATCACATTACTACACATACATCACATTACTACACACACACATACATCACATTAAAACACCCACACATACTATACTACACACACACATACATCACATTACTACACACACATCACATTACTACACATACATCACATTACTACACACACATACATCACATTACTACACACACACATCACATTACTACACACACACATACATCACAATACTACACACACATACATCACATTGCTACACACATACATCACATTACTACACACAAATACATCACATTACTACACACATACATCACATTACTACACCTACACATACATCACATTACTACACCCACACAAACTATACTACACATACATCACATTACTACACACACATACATCACATTACTACACACACATACATCACATTACTACACACACATACATCACATTACTACACACACATACTGTACATCACATTACTACACAAACACATACATCACATTACTACACACACATACTGTACATCACATTACTACACACACAAATACATCACATTACTACACCCACACATACTATACTACTCATACATCACATTACTACACACACACATACATCACATTACTACACACACACATCACATTACTACACCCACAAATACTATACTACACATAAATGACATTACTACACACACATACATCACATTACTACACACACACATCACATTACTACACCCACACATACTATACTACACACACACACATCACATTACTACACACACACATACATCACATTACTACACACACACATACATCACATTACTACACATACATCACATTACTACACCCACACATACATCACATTACTACACACACACATACATCACATTACTACACCCACACATCACATTACTACACCCACACATACTATACTACACACACACATCACATTACTACACCCACACACATCACATTACTACACACACACATCACATTACTACACACACACATCACATTACTATGCACACATCACATTACTTCACACACTCATCACATTACTACACACACATACATCACATTACTGCACACACATACATCACATTACTACACACACACATCACATTACTACACACACACATCACATTACTATGCACACATCACATTACTTCACACACTCATCACATTACTACACACACATACATCACATTACTACACACACACATCACATTACTACACACACACATACATCACATTACTACACACATACATCACATTAGTACACACACGCATACATCACATTAGTACACACACACATACATCACATTACTACACACATACATCACATTAGTACACACACGCATACATCACATTAGTACACACACATACATCACATTACTACACACACACATACATCACATTACTACACACATACATCACATTACTACACACACACACATACATCACATTACTACACACACATACATCACATTACTACACACACATCACATTACTACACACACATACATCACATTACTACACACATACATCACATTACTACACACACATACATCACATTACTACACACATACATCACATTACTACACACACATACATCACATTACTACACATACATCACATTACTACACATACATCACATTACTACACACACATACATCACATTACTACACACATACATCACATTACTACACATACATCACATTACTACACACATACATCACATTACTACACATACATCACATTACTACACCCACACATACATCACATTACTACACACACACATCACATTACTACACACACATACATCACATTACTACACACACACATCACATTACTACACACACACATACATCACATTACTGCACACACATACATCACATTACTACACACACACACATCACATTACTACACACACACATCACATTACTATGCACACATCACATTACTTCACACACTCATCACATTACTACACACACATACATCACATTACTACACACACACATCACATTACTACACACACATACATCACATTACTACACACATACATCACATTAGTACACACACGCATACATCACATTAGTACACACACACATACATCACATTACTACACACACACATACATCACATTACTACACACATACATCACATTACTGCACACACACACATACATCACATTACTACACACACATACATCACATTACTACACACACACATCACATTACTACACACACATACATCACATTACTACACACATACATCACATTACTACACACACATACATCACATTACTACACACATACATCACATTAGTACACACACGCATACATCACATTAGTACACACACACATACATCACATTACTACACACACACATACATCACATTACTACACACATACATCACATTACTACACACACACACATACATCACATTACTACACACACATACATCACATTACTACACACACACATCACATTACTACACACACATACATCACATTACTACACACATACATCACATTACTACACACACATACATCACATTACTACACATATAGATCACATTACTACACACACATACATCACATTACTACACATACATCACATTACTACACACACATACATCACATTACTACACACATACATCACATTACTACACATACATCACATTACTACACACATACATCACATTACTACACATACATCACATTACTACACCCACACATACATCACATTACTACACACACATACATCACATTACTACACACACACATCACATTACTACACACATACATACATCACATTACTACACACACACATCACATTACTACACACACACATACATCACATTACTACACACACATCACATTACTACACACACACATCACATTACTACACACACATACATCACATTACTACACACATACATCACATTACTACACCCACACATACATCACATTACTACACACATACATCACATTACTACACACACACACATACATCACATTACTACACACACATACATCACATTACTACACCCACACATACTATCCTACACACACACATACATCACATTACTACACACACACATCACATTACTACACACACATCACATTACTACACACACACACATCACATTACTACACACACATACATCACATTACTACACACACACACATCACATTACTACACACACATACATCACATTACTACACACATCACATTGCTACACACACACATACATCACATTACTACACACACATACATCACATTACTACACACACACACATCACATTACTACACCCACACATACTATACTACACACACACATACATCACATTACTACACACACATCATATTACTACACACACACATCACATTACTACACACACACATACATCACATTACTACACACACACATCACATTACTACACACACACATACATCACATTACTACACACACATACATCACATTACTACACACATACATCACATTACTACACACAAATACACCACATTACTACACACATACATCACATTACTACACCCACACATACATCACATTACTACACCCACACAACTATACTACACATACATCACATTACTACACCCACATACATCACATTACTACACACACACATACATCACATTACTACACACACATACATCACATTACTACACCCACACATCACATTACTGCACCCATAAACACTATACTACACATACATCACATTACTACACACACATACATCACATTACTACACACACACACATCACATTACTACACCCACACATACTATACTACACACACACACACATCACATTACTACACACACATACATCACATTACTACACACACACATACATCACATTACTACACACACATCACATTACTACACCCACACATACATCACATTACTACACACACACATACATCACATTACTACACCCACACATCACATTACTACACCCACACATACTATACTACACACACACATCACATTACTACACCCACACACATCACATTACTACACACACGTCACATTACTACACACACACATACATCACATTACTACACACAAACATCACATTACTACACACACATACATCACATTACTACACACACATACATCACATTACTACACACACATCACATTACTACACCCACACATACATCACATTACTACACACACATCACATTACTACACACACATACATCACATTACTGCACACACATACATCACATTACTACACACACACACATCACATTACTACACACACACATCACATTACTACGCACACATCACATTACTTCACACACACATCACATTACTACACACACATACATCACGTTACTACACACACACATCACATTACTACACACACACATACATCACATTACTACACACATTCATCACATTAGTACACACACATACATCACATTAGTACACACACACATACATCACATTACTACACACACATACATCACATTACTACACACACACATACATCACATTACTACACACATACATCACATTACTACACACACACACACATACATCACATTACTACACACACATACATCACATTACTACACACACACATCACATTACTACACACACATACATCACATTACTACACACATACATCACATTACTACACACACATACATCACATTACTACACACATACATCACATTACTACACACACATACATCACATTACTACACATACATCACATTACTACACACACACATCACATTACTACACATCACATTACTACACACACATACATCACATTACTACACACACACACATCACATTACTACACCCACACATACTATACTACACACACACATACATCACATTACTACACACACATCATATTACTACACACACACATCACATTACTACACACACACATACATCACATTACTACACACACACATCACATTACTACACACACACATACATCACATTACTACACACACATACATCACATTACTACACACATACATCACATTACTACACACAAATACACCACATTACTACACACATACATCACATTACTACACCCACACATACATCACATTACTACACCCACACAACTATACTACACATACATCACATTACTACACCCACATACATCACATTACTACACACACACATACATCACATTACTACACACACATACATCACATTACTACACCCACACATCACATTACTGCACCCACAAACACTATACTACACATACATCACATTACTACACACACATACATCACATTACTACACACACACACATCACATTACTACACCCACACATACTATACTACACACACACACATCACATTACTACACACACACATACATCACATTACTACACACACACATACATCACATTACTACACACACATCACATTACTACACCCACACATACATCACATTACTACACACACACATACATCACATTACTACACCCACACATCACATTACTACACCCACACATACTATACTACACACACACATCACATTACTACACCCACACACATCACATTACTACACACACGTCACATTACTACACACACACATACATCACTTTACTACACACAAACATCACATTACTACACACACATACATCACATTACTACACACACATACATCACATTACTACACACACATCACATTACTACACCCACACATACATCACATTACTACACACACATCACATTACTACACACACATACATCACATTACTGCACACACATACATCACATTACTACACACACACACACATCACATTACTACACACACACACATCACATTACTACGCACACATCACATTACTTCACACACACATCACATTACTACACACACATACATCACGTTACTACACACACACATCACATTACTACACACACACATACATCACATTACTACACACATTCATCACATTAGTACACACACATACATCACATTAGTACACACACACATACATCACATTACTACACACACATACATCACATTACTACACACACACATACATCACATTACTACACACATACATCACATTACTACACACACACACACATACATCACATTACTACACACACATACATCACATTACTACACACACACATCACATTACTACACACACATACATCACATTACTACACACATACATCACATTACTACACACACATACATCACATTACTACACACATACATCACATTACTACACACACATACATCACATTACTACACATACATCACATTACTACACACACACATCACATTACTACACATCACATTACTACACACACATACATCACATTACTACACACACATACATCATATTACTACACACACACATACATCACATTACTACACACACACACATCACATTACTGCACACATACATCACATTACTATACACACACATACATCACATTACTACACACACATACATCACATTACTACATACATACATCACATTACTACACACACACATACATCACATTACTACACACACATCACATTACTACACATACATTACATTACTACACCCACACATACATCACATTACTACACATACATCACATTACTACACACACACACACACATCACATTAGTACACATACATCACATTACTACAAATACTTCACATTACTACACACACACACATCACATTACTACACATCACATTACTACACATACATACATCACATTACTACACACATACATCACATTACTACACATACATCACATTACTACACACACATACATCACATTACTACACATACATCACATTACTACACACATACATCACATTACTACACATACATCACATTACTACACCCACACATACATCACATTACTACACACACACATCACATTACTACACACACATACATCACATTACTACACACACACACATCACATTACTACACCCACACATACTATACTACACACACACATGCATCACATTACTACACACACATCACATTACTACACACACATCACATTACTACACACACACATACATCACATTACTACACACACATCACATTACTACACACACAAACATCACATTACTACACACATACATCACATTACTACACACAAATACACCACATTACTACACACATACATCACATTACTACACACATACATCACATTACTACACCCACACAAACTATACTACACATACATCACATTACTACACACACACATACATCACATTACTACACACACATACATCACATTACTACACACACACTTACATCACATTACTACACACAGATACTGTACATCACATTACTACACACACACATACATCACATTACTACACACACACATCACATTACTACACACACATACATCACATTACTACACACATACATCACATTACTACACACACATACATCACATTACTACACACATACATCACATTAGTACACACACATACATCACATTACTACACATACATCACATTACTACACATACATCACATTACTACACACACATACATCACATTACTACACACATACATCACATTACTACACATACATCACATTACTACACACATACATCACATTACTACACATACATCATATTACTACACCCACACATACATCACATTACTACACACACACATCACATTACTACACACACATACATCACATTACTACACACACACATCACATTACTACACACACACATACATCACATTACTGCACACACATACATCACATTACTACACACACACACATCACATTACTACACACACACATCACATTACTATGCACACATCACATTACTTCACACACTCATCACATTACTACACACACATACATCACATTACTACACACACACATCACATTACTACACACACATACATCACATTACTACACACATACATCACATTAGTACACACACGCATACATCTCATTAGTACACACACACATACATCACATTACTACACACACACATACATCACATTACTACACACATACATCACATTACTGCACACACACACATACATCACATTACTACACACACATACATCACAATAGTACACACACACATCACATTACTACACACACATACATCACATTACTACACACATAATCACATTACTACACACACATACATCACATTACTACACACATACATCACATTAGTACACACACACATACATCACATTACTACACACACACATACATCACATTACTACACACATACATCACATTACTACACACACACACATACATCACATTACTACACACACACATACATCACATTACTACACACACACATCACATTACTACACACACATACATCACATTACTACACACATACATCACATTACTACACACACATACATCACATTACTACACACATAGATCACATTACTACACACACATACATCACATTACTACACATACATCACATTACTACACACACATACATCACATTACTACACACATACATCACATTACTACACATACATCACATTACTACACACATACATCACATTACTACACATACATCACATTACTACACCCACACATACATCACATTACTACACACACACATCACATTACTACACACACATACATCACATTACTACACACACACTTCACATTACTACACACATACATACATCACATTACTACACACACACATCACATTACTACACACACACATACATCACATTACTACACACACATCACATTACTACACACACACATCACATTACTACACACACACATACATCACATTACTACACACATACATCACATTACTACACCCACACATGCATCACATTACTACACACATACATCACATTACTACACACACACACATACATCACATTACTACACACATATACATCACATTACTACACCCACACATACTATACTACACACACACATACATCTCATTACTACACACACATCACATTACTACACACACATCACATTACTACACACATCACATTACTACACACACATACATCACATTACTACACACACACACATCACATTACTACACACACATACATCACATTACTACACACATCACATTACTACACACACACATACATCACATTACTGCACACACATACATCACATTACTACATACACACACATCACATTACTACACCCACACATACTATACTACACACACACATACATCACATTACTACACACACATCATATTACTACACACACACATCACATTACTACACACACACATACACCACATTACTACACACATACATCACATTACTACACACATACATCACATTACTACACCCACACAAACTATACTACACATACATCACATTACTACACACACACATACATCACATTACTACACACACATACATCACATTACTACACACACACTTACATCACATTACTACACACAGATACTGTACATCACATTACTACACACACACATACATCACATTACTACACACACACATCACATTACTACACACACATACATCACATTACTACACACATACATCACATTACTACACACACATACATCACATTACTACACACATACATCACATTAGTACACAAACATACATCACATTACTACACATACATCACATTACTACACATACATCACATTACTACACACACATACATCACATTACTACACACATACATCACATTACTACACATACATCACATTACTACACACATACATCACATTACTACACATACATCATATTACTACACCCACACATACATCACATTACTACACACACACATCACATTACTACACACACATACATCACATTACTACACACACACATCACATTACTACACACACACATACATCACATTACTGCACACACATACATCACATTACTACACACACACACATCACATTACTACACACACACATCACATTACTATGCACACATCACATTACTTCACACACTCATCACATTACTACACACACATACATCACATTACTACACACACACATCACATTACTACACACACATACATCACATTACTACACACATACATCACATTAGTACACACACGCATACATCACATTAGTACACACACACATACATCACATTACTACACACACACATACATCACATTACTACACACATACATCACATTACTGCACACACACACATACATCACATTACTACACACACATACATCACAATACTACACACACATCACATTACTACACACACATACATCACATTACTACACACATAATCACATTACTACACACACATACATCACATTACTACACACATACATCACATTAGTACACACACACATACATCACATTACTACACACACACATACATCACATTACTACACACATACATCACATTACTACACACACACACATACATCACATTACTACACACACACATACATCACATTACTACACACACATCACATTACTACACACACATACATCACATTACTACACACATACATCACATTACTACACACACATACATCACATTACTACACACATAGATCACATTACTACACACACATACTTCACATTACTACACATACATCACATTACTACACACACATACATCACATTACTACACACATACATCACATTACTACACATACATCACATTACTACACACATACATCACATTACTACACATACATCACATTACTACACCCACACATACATCACATTACTACACACACACATCACATTACTACACACACATACATCACATTACTACACACACACTTCACATTACTACACACATACATACATCACATTACTACACACACACATCACATTACTACACACACACATACATCACATTACTACACACACATCACATTACTACACACACACATCACATTACTACACACACACATACATCACATTACTACACACATACATCACATTACTACACCCACACATGCATCACATTACTACACACATACATCACATTACTACACACACACACATACATCACATTACTACACACATATACATCACATTACTACACCCACACATACTATACTACACACACACATACATCTCATTACTACACACACATCACATTACTACACACACATCACATTACTACACACATCACATTACTACACACACATACATCACATTACTACACACACATACATCACATTACTACACACACACACATCACATTACTACACCCACACATACTATACTACACACACACATACATCACATTACTACACACACATCATATTACTACACACACACATCACATTACTACACACACACATACATCACATTACTACACACACACATCACATTACTACACACACATACATCACATTACTACACACATACATCACATTACTACACACAAATACACCACATTACTACACACATACATCACATTACTACACCCACACATACATCACATTACTACACCCACACAACTATACTACACATACATCACATTACTACACCCACATACATCACATTACTACACACACACATACATCACATTACTACACACATACATCACATTACTACACCCACACATCACATTACTACACCCACAAATACTATACTACACATACATCACATTACTACACACACATACATCACATTACTACACACACACACATCACATTACTACACCCACACATACTATACTACACACACACACATCACATTACTACACACACACATACATCACATTACTACACACACACATACATCACATTACTACACACACATCACATTACAACACCCACACATACATCACATTACTACACACACACATACATCACATTACTACACCCACACATCACATTACTACACCCACACATACTATACTACACACACACACATCACATTACTACACCCACACACATCACATTACTACACACACATCACATTACTACACACACACATACATCACATTACTACACACAAACATCACATTACTACACACACATACATCACATTACTACACACATCACATTACTACACACACACATACATCACATTACTACACACACATACATCACATTACTACACACACACACATCACATTACTACACCCACACATACTATACTACACACACACATACATCACATTACTACACACACATCATATTACTACAAACACACATCACATTACTACACACACACATACATCACATTACTACACACACACATCACATTACTACACACACACATACATCACATTACTACACACACATACATCACATTACTACACACATACATCACATTACTACACACAAATACACCACATTACTACACACACATCACATTACTACACCCACACATACATCACATTACTACACCCACACAACTATACTACACATACATCACATTACTACACCCACATACATCACATTACTACACACACACATACATCACATTACTACACACACGTACATCACATTACTACACCCACACATCACATTACTACACCCACAAATACTATACTACACATACATCACATTACTACACACACATACATCACATTACTACACACACACATCACATTACTACACCCACACATACTATACTACACACACACATCACATTACTACACACACACATACATCACATTACTACACACACACATACATCACATTACTACACACACATCACATTACAACACCCACACACATCACATTACTACACACACATCACATTACTACACACACACATACATCACATTACTACACACAAACATCACATTACTACACACACATACATCACATTACTACACACACATACATCACATTACTACACACACATCACATTACTACACCCACACATACATCACATTACTACACACACATCACATTACTACACACACATACATCGCATTACTGCACACACATACATCACATTACTACACACACACACACATCACATTACTACACACACACATCACATTACTACGCACACATCACATTACTTCACACACACATCACATTACTACACACACATACATCACGTTACTACACACACACATCACATTACTACACACACACATACATCACATTACTACACACATACATCACATTAGTACACACACACATACATCACATTAGTACACACACACACATACATCACATTACTACACACACACATACATCACATTACTACACACACACATACATCACATTACTACACACATACATCACATTACTACACACACACACATCCATCACATTACTACACACACATACATCACATTACTACACACACACATCACATTACTACACACACATACATCACATTACTACAGACATACATCACATTACTACACACACATACATCACATTACTACACATACATCACATTACTACACACACACATCACATTACTACACATCACATTACTACACACACATACATCACATTACTACACACACATACATCATATTACTACACACACACACATACATCACATTACTACACACACACACATCACATTACTACACACATACATCACATTACTATACACACACATACATCACATTACTACACACACATACATCACATTACTACATACATACATCACATTACTACACACACACATACATCACATTACTACACACACACATCACATTACTACACATACATTACATTACTACACCCACACATACATCACATTACTACACATACATCACATTACTACACACACACACACACACACATCACATTAGTACACATACATCACATTACTACAAATACTTCACATTACTACACACACACACATCACATTACTACACATCACATTACTACACATACATACATCACATTACTACACACATACATCACATTACTACACATACATCACATTACTACACACACATACATCACATTACTACACACATACATCACATTACTACACATACATCACATTACTACACACATACATCACATTACTACACATACATCACATTACTACACCCACACATACATCACATTACTACACACACACATCACATTACTACACACACATACATCACATTACTACACACACACACATCACATTACTACACCCACACATACTATACTACACAAACACATGCATCACATTACTACACACACATCACATTACTACACACACATCACATTACTACACACACACATACATCACATTACTACACACACACATCACATTACTACACACACACATACATCACATTACTACACACACAAACATCACATTACTACACACATACATCACATTACTACACACAAATACACCACATTACTACACACATACATCACATTACTACACCCACACATACATCACATTACTACACCCACACAAACTATACTACACATACATCACATTACTACACACACACATACATCACATTACTACACACACATACATCACATTACTACACACACATACATCACATTACTACACACAGATACTGTACATCACATTACTACACACACACATACATCACATTACTACACACACATACTGTACATCACATTACTACACACACACATACATCACATTACTACACCCACACATACTATACTACACATACATCACATTACTACACACACATCACATTACTACACCCACAAATACTATACTACACATACATCACATTACTACACACACATACATCACATTACTACACACAAACACATCACATTACTACACCCACACATACATCACATTACTACACACACACATACATCACATTACTACACCCACACATCACATTACTACACCCACACATACTATACTACACACACACACATCACATTACTACACCCACACACATCACATTACTACACACACATCACATTACTGCACACACATATACATCACATTACTACACACATACATCACATTACTACACACACACACATACATCACATTACTACACACACATACATCACATTACTACACACACATCACATTACTACACCCACACATACATCACATTACTACACACACACACATACATCACATTACTGCACACACATACATCACATTACTACACACACACACATCACATTACTACACACACATCACATTACTACGCACACATCACAATACTTCACACACACATCACATTACTACACACACATACATCACATTACTACACACACACATCACATTACTACACACACACACTTACATCACATTACTACACACATACATCACATTAGTACACACACACATACATCACATTAGTACACACACACATACATCACATTAATACACACACACATACATCACATTACAACACACACACATACATCACATTACTACACACATTCATCACATTACTACACACACACATACATCACATTACTACACACACATCACATTACTACACAAACATACATAACATTACTACACACATACATCACATTACTACACACACATACATCACATTACTACACACATACATCACATTACTACACACACATACATCACATTACTACACATACATCACATTACTACACACACACATCACATTACTATACACACACACATACATCACCTTACTACACACACATACATCACATTACTACATACATACATCACATTACTACACACACACACACATACATCACATTACTACACACACATCACATTACTACACATACATTACATTACTACACCCACACATACATCACATTACTACACATACATCACATTACTACACACACACATCACATTAGTACACATACATCACATTACTACAAATACATCACATTACTACACACACAGACACACACATCACATTACTACACATACATACATCACATTACTACAGACATACATCACATTACTACACATACATCACATTACTACACACATACATCACATTACTACACATACATCACATTACTACACACATACATCACATTACTACACATACATCACATCACTACACCCACACATACATCACATTACTACACACACACATCACATTACTACACACACATACATCACATTACTACACACACACATCACATTACTACACACATACATACATCACATTACTACACACACATCACATTACTACAGATATACATCACATTACTACACATACATCACATTACTACACACACATACATCACATTACTACACACATACATCACATTACTACACATACATCACATTACTACACACATACATCACATTACTACACATACATCACATTACTACACCCACACATACATCACATTACTACACACACACATCACATTACTACACACACATACATCACATTACTACACACACATCACTTTACTACACACATACATACATCACATTACTACACGCACATCACATTACTACACACACAAACATCACATTACTACACACACACATCACATTACTACACACACACATACATCACATTACTACACACACATACATCACATTACTACACCCACACATACATCACATTACTACACACACACATACATCACATTACTACACACACACATACATCACATTACTACACACACATACATCACATTACTACACCCACACATACTATACTACACACACACATACTTCACATTACTACACACACATCACATTACTACACACACATCACATTACTACACACACACATCACATTACTACACACACATACATCACATTACTACACACACACACACATCACATTACTACACACACATACATCACATTACTACACACACATCACATTACTACACACACACATACATCACATTACTACACACACATACATCACATTACTACACACACACACATCACATTACTACACCCACACATACAATACTACACACACACATACATCACATTACTACACACACATCACATTACTACACACACACATCACATTACTACACACACACATACATCACATTACTACACACACACATCACATTACTGCACACACACATACATCACTTTACTACACACACATACATCACATTACTACACACATACATCACATTACTACACACAAATACATCACATTACTACACACATACATCACATTACTACACCCACACATACATCACATTACTACACCCACACAAACTATACTACACATACATCACATTACTACACACACATACATCACATTACTACACACACATACATCAATCACATTACTACACACACATACTGTACATCACATTACTACACACACACATACATCACATTACTACACACACATACTGTAGATCACATTACTTCACACACACACATACATCACATTACTACACCCACACATACTATACTACACATACATCACATTACTACACACACATACATCACATTACTACACACACACATCACATTACTACACCCACAAATACTATACTACACACACACACATCACATTACTACACACACACATACATCACATTACTACACACACATACATCACGTTACTACACACACATCACATTACTACACCCACACATACATCACATTACTACACACACACATACATCACATTACTACACCCACACATCACATTACTACACCCACACATACTATACTACACACACACACATCACATTACTACACCCACACACATCACATTACTACACTCACATCACATTACTACACACACACATACATCACATTACTACACACATACATCACATTACTACACACACACATACATCACATTACTACACACACATACATCACATTACTACACACACATCACATTTCTACACCCACACATACATCACATTACTACACACACATCACATTACTACACACACACACACACATACATCACATTACTGCACACACATACATCACATTACTACACACTCACACACACATCACATTACTTCACACACACATCACATTACTACGCACACATCACATTACTTCACACACACATCACATTACTACACACACATACATCACATTACTACACACACATCACATTACTACACACACACACATACATCACATTACTACACACATACATCACATTAGTACACACACATACATCACATTAGTACACACACACATACATCACATTACTACACACACACATACGTCACATTACTACACACACACATACATCACATTACTACACACATACATCACATTACTACACACACACACACATACATCACATTACTACACACACATACATCACATTACTACACACACACATCACATTAATACACACACACATCACATTATTACACACATACATCACATTACTACACACACATACATCACATTACTACACATACATCACATTACTACACACACACATCACATTACTACACATCACATTACTACACACACATACATCACATTACTACACACACATACATCATATTAATACACACACACATACATCACATTACTACACACACACACATCACATTACTACACACATACATCACATTACTATACACACACACATACATCACATTACTACACACACATACATCACATTACTATATACATACATCACATTACTACACACACACACATACATCACATTACTACACACACATCACATTACTACACATATATTACATTACTACACCCACACATACATCACATTACTACACATACATCACATTACTACACACACACACACACATCACATTAGTACACATACATCACATTACTACACATACATCACATTACTACACACACACACACACATCACATTACTAGACATCACATTACTACACATACATACATCACATTACTACACACATACATCACATTACTACACATACATCACATTACTACACACACATACATCACATTACTACACCCACACAAACTATACTACACATACATCACATTACTACACCCACATACATCACATGACTACACACACACATACATCACATTACTACACACACATACATCACATTACTACACACACATACATCACATTACTACACACACATACTGTACATCACATTACTACACACACACATACATCACATTACTACACACACATACTGTACATCACATAACTACACACACACACATACATCACATTACTACACCCACACATACTATACTACACTTACATCACATTACTACACACACATACATCACATTACTACACACACACATCACATTACTACACCCACAAATACTATACTACACATACATCACATTACTAAGCACACATAGATCACATTACTACACACACACATCACATTACTACACCCACACATACTATACTACACACACACATCACATTACTACACACACACATACATCACATTACTACACACACACATACATCACATTACTACACACACATCATATTACTACACCCACACATACATCACATTACTACACACACACATACATCACATTACTACACCCACACATCACATTACTACACCCACACATACTATACTACACACACACACATCACATTACTACACCCACACACATCACATTACTACACACACATCACATTACTACACACACACATACATCACATTACTACACACATACATCACATTACTACACACACACATACATCACATTACTACACACACATACATCACATTACTACACACACATCACATTACTACACCCACACATACATCACATTACTACACACACATCACATTACTACACACACATACATCACATTACTACACACACACACACATCACATTACTACACACACACATCACATTACTACGCACACATCACATTACTTCACACACACATCACATTACTACACACACATACATCACATTACTACACACACACATCACATTACTACACACACACACACATCACATTACTACACACATAAATCACATTAGTACACACACACATACATCACATTAGTACACACACATACATCACATTACTACACACACACATACATCACATTACTACACACACATACATCACATTGCTACACACATACATCACATTACTACACACACACATACATCACATTACTACACACACACATACATCACATTACTACACACACACATCACATTACTACACACACATACATCACATTACTACACACATACATCACATTACTACACACACATACATCACATTACTACACACATACATCACATTACTACACATACATACATCACATTACTACACATACATCACATTACTACACACACACATCACATTACTACACATCACATTACTACACACACATACATCACATTACTACACACACATACATCATATTACTACACACACACATACATCACATTACTACACACACACACATCATATTACTACACACATACATCACTTCACTGTACACACACACATACATCACATTACTACACACACATACATCACATTACTACATACATACATCACATTACTACACACACACACATACATCACATTACTACACACACACATCACATTACTACACATACATTACATTACTACACCCACACATACATCACATTACTACACATACATCACATTACTACACACACACACATCACATTAGTACACATACATCACATTACTACAAATACTTCACATTACTACACACACACATCACATTACTACACATCACATTACTACACATACATACATCACATTACTACACACATACATCACATTACTACACATACATCACATTACTACACACACATACATCACATTACTACACACATACATCACATTACTACACATACATCACATTACTACACACATACATCACATTACAACACATACATCACATTACTACACCCACACATACATCACATTACTACACACACACATCACATTTCTACACACACATACATCACATTACTACACACACACACATCACAATACTACACCCACACATACTATACTACACACACACATGCATCACATTACTACACACACATCACATTACTACACACACATCACAATACTACACACACACATTCTTCACATTACTACACACACATCACATTACTACACACACACATACATCACATTACTACACACACATACATCACATTACTACACACATACATCACATTACTACACACAAATACACCACATTACTACACCCACACATACATCACATTACTACACCCACACAAACTATACTACACATACATCACATTACTACACACACACATACATCACATTACTACACACACATTCATCACATTACTACACACACATACATCACATTACTACACACACATACTGTACATCACATTACTACACACACACATACATCACATTACTACACACACATACTGTACATCACATTACTACACACATACATCACATTACTACACCCACACATACTATACTACACATACATTACTACACACACATATATCACATTACTACACACACACATCACATTACTACACCCACAAATACTATACTACACATACATCACATTACTACACACACATACATCACATTACTACACACAAACACATCACATTACTACACCCACACACACTGTACTACACACACACATCACATTACTACACACACACATACATCACATTACTACACACACATACATCACATTACTACACACACATCACATTACTACACCCACACATACATCACATTACTAAACACACATACATCACATTACTACACCCACACATCACATTACTACACCCACACATACTATACTACACACACATCACATTACTACACCCACACACATCACATTACTACACACACACCACATTACTACACACACATATATATCACATTACAACACACATACATCACATTACTACACACACACACATACATCACATTACTACACACACATACATCACATTACTACACACACATCACATTACTACACCCACACATACATCACATTACTACACACACACACATACATCACATTACTGCACACACATACATCACATTACTACACACACACACACATCACATTACTACACACACACATCACATTACTATGCACAAATCACATTACTTCACACACACACATCACATTACTACACACACATACATCACATTACTACACACACACATCACATTACTACACACACACACATACATCACATTACTACACACATACATCACATTAGTACACACACACATACATCACATTAGTACACACACACATACATCACATTACTACACACACATACATCACATTACAACACACACACATACATCACATTACTACACACATTCATCACATTACTACACACACACACATACATCACATTACTACACACACACATACATCACATTACTACACACACACACATCACATTACTACACAAACATACATCACATTACTACACACATACATCACATTACTACACACACATACATCACATTACTACACACATACATCACATTACTAAACACACATACATCACATTACTACACATACATCACATTACTACACACACATCACATTACTACACATCACATTACTACACACACATACATCACATTACTACACACGCATACATCATATTACTACACACACATACATCACATTACTACACACACACATCACATTACTACACACATACATCACATTACTATACACACACACATACATCACCTTACTACACACACATACATCACATTACTACATACATACATCACATTACTACACACACACCACATTACTACACACACATATACATCACATTACAACACACATACATCACATTACTACACACACACACATACATCACATTACTACACACACATACATCACATTACTACACACACATCACATTACTACACACACACATACATCACATTACTACACACACACACATACATCACATTACTACACACACACACATACATCACATTACTACACACACACACATACATCACATTACTGCACACACATACATCACATTACTACACACACACACATACATCACATTACTGCACACACATACATCACATTACTACACACACACACACATCACATTACTACACACACATCACATTACTACGCACAAATCACATTACTTCACACACACACATCACATTACTACACACACATACATCACATTACTACACACACACATCACATTACTACACACACACACATACATCACATTACTACACACATACATCACATTAGTACACACACACATACATCACATTAGTACACACACACATACATCATATTACTACACACACACATAAATCACATTACAACACACACACATACATCACATTACTACACACATTCATCACATTACTACACACACACACATACATCACATTACTACACACACATACATCACATTACTACACACATACATCACATTACTACACACACATACATCACATTACTACACACATACATCACATTACTACACACACATACATCACATTACTACACATACATCACATTACTACACACACATCACATTACTACACATCACATTACTACACACACATACATCACATTACTACACACGCATACATCATATTACTACACACAGACATACATCACATTACTACACACACACACATCACATTACTACACACATACATCACATTACTATACACACACACATACATCACCTTACTACACACACATACATCACATTACTACATACATACATCACATTACTACACACACACACATACATCACATTACTACACACACACATCACATTACTACACATACATTACATTACTACACCCACACATACATCACATTACTACACATACATCACATTACTACACACACACACACACACATCACATTAGTACACATACATCACATTACTACAAATACATCACATTACTACACACACACACACATCACATCACTACACATCACATTACTACACATACATACATCACATTACTACAGAAATACATCACATTACTACACATACATCACATTACTACACACACATGCATCACATTACTACACACATACATCACATTACTACACATACATCACATTACTACACACATACATCACATTACTACACATACATCACATTACTACACCCACACATACATCACATTACTACACACACACATCACATTACTACACACATACATCACATTACTACACACACACATCACATTACTACACACATACATACATCACATTACTTAACACACACATCACATTAGTACACACACATACATCACATTACTACACACACACATCACATTACTACACACACATCACATTACTACACACACATACATCACATTACTACACACACACACATACATCACATTACTACACACACATACATCACATTACTACACCCACACATTCATCACATTACTACACACACACATACATCACATTACTACACACACACACATACATCACATTACTACACACACATACATCACATTACTACACCCACACATACTATACTACACACACACATACATCACATTACTACACACACACATCACATTACTACACACACATCACATTACTACACACACACACACACATCACATTACTACACACACATACATCACATTAATACACACACACATCACATTACTACACACACATACATCACATTACTACACACACATCACATTACTACACACACACATACATCACATTACTACACACACATACATCACATTACTACACACACACACATCACATTACTACACCCACACATACTATACTACACACACACATACATCACATTACTACACACACATCACATTACTACACACACATAAAATTACTACACACACACATACATCACATTACTACACACACACATCACATTACTACACACACACATACATCACTTTACTACACACACATACATCACATTACTACACACATACATCACATTACTACACACAAATACATCACATTACTACACACATACATCACATTACTACACCCACACATACATCACATTACTACACCCACACAAACTATACTACACATACATCACATTACTACACACACATACATCACATTACTACACACACATACATCAATCACATTACTACACACACATACTGTACATCACATTACTACACACACATACATCACATTACTACACACACATACTGTACATCACATTACTACACACACACACATACATCACATTACTACACCCACACATACTATACTACACATACATCACATTATTACACACACATACATCACATTACTACACACACATACATCACATAACTACACACACACAAATCACATTACTACACACATACATCACATTACTATACACACACATACATCACATTACTACACACACATACATCACATTACTACATACATACATCACATTACTACACACACAATCACATGACTACACACACACATCACATTACTACACATACATTACATTACTACACCCACACATACATCACATTACTACACATACATCACATTACTACACACACACAGACATCACATTAGTACACATACATCACATTACTACAAATACTTCACATTACTACACACACACACATCACATTACTACACATCACATTACTACACATACATACATCACATTACTACACACATACATCACATTACTACACATACATCACATTACTACACACACATACATCACATTACTACACACATACATCACATTACTACACATACATCACATTACTACACACATACATCACATTACTACACATACATCACATTACTACAACCACACATACATCACATTACTACACACACACATCACATTACTACACACACATACATCACATTACTACACACACACACATCACATTACTACACACACACATACATCACATTACTACACACACACATCACATTACTACACACACACATACATCACATTACTACACACACAAACATCACATTACTACACAAATACATCACATTACTACACACAAATACACCACATTACTACACACATACATCACATTACTACACCCACATATACATCACATTACTACACCCACACAAACTATACTACACATACATCACATTACTACACACACATACATCACATTACTACACACATACATCACATTACTACACACACATACATCACATTACTACACATACATCACATTACTACACACACACATCACATTACTATACACACACACATACATCACCTTACTACACACACGTACATCACATTACTACATACATACATCACATTACTACACACACACATACATCACATTACTACACACACATCACATTACTACACATACATTACATTACTACACCCACACATACATCACATTACTACACATACATCACATTACTACACACACACACATGACATTAGTACACATACATCACATTACTACAAATACATCACATTACTACACACACATACACACACATCACATTACTACACATCACATTACTACACATACATACATCACATTACTACAGACATACATCACATTACTACACATACATCACATTACTACACACACATACATCACATTACTACACACATATATCACATTACTACACATACATCACATTACTACACACATACATCACATTACTACACATACATCACATTACTACACCCACACATACATCACATTTCTACACACACACATCACATTACTACACACACATACATCACATTACTACACACACACATCACATTACTACACACAAACATACATCACATTACTACACACATATCACATTACTACAGACATACATCACATTACTACACATACATCACATTACTACACACACATACATCACATTACTACACACATACATCACATTACTACACAAACATCACATTACTACACACATACATCACATTACTACACATACATCACATTACTACACACATACATCACATTACTACACACACACACCACATTACTACACACACATACATCACATTACTACACACACATCACTTTACTACACACATACATACATCACATTACTACACACACATCACATTACTACACACACAAACATCACATTACTACACACACACATCACATTACTACACACACACATACATCACATTACTACACACACATACATCACATTACTACACCCACACATACATCACATTACTACACACACATACATCACATTACTACACACACACATACATCACATTACTACACACATACATCACATTACTACACCCACACATACTATACTACACACACACATACTTCACATTACTACACACACATCACATTACTACACACACATCACATTACTACACACACACATCACATTACTACACACACATACATCACATTACTACACACACACATCACATTACTACACACACATACATCACATTACTACACACACATCACATTACTACAACCACACATACATCACATTACTACACACACACATCACATTACTACACACACATACATCACATTACTACACACACACACATCACATTACTACACACACACATACATCACATTACTACACACACACATCACATTACTACACACACACATACATCACATTACTACACACACAAACATCACATTACTACACAAATACATCACATTACTACACACAAATACACCACATTACTACACACATACATCACATTACTACACCCACACATACATCACATTACTACACCCACACAAACTATACTACACATACATCACATTACTACACACACATACATCACATTACTACACACATACATCACATTACTACACACACATACATCACATTACTACACATACATCACATTACTACACACACACATCACATTACTATACACACACACATACATCACCTTACTACACACACGTACATCACATTACTACATACATACATCACATTACTACACACACACATACATCACATTACTACACACACATCACATTACTACACATACATTACATTACTACACCCACACATACATCACATTACTACACATACATCACATTACTACACACACACACATGACATTAGTACACATACATCACATTACTACAAATACATCACATTACTACACACACATACACACACATCACATTACTACACATCACATTACTACACATACATACATCACATTACTACAGACATACATCACATTACTACACATACATCACATTACTACACACACATACATCACATTACTACACACATATATCACATTACTACACATACATCACATTACTACACACATACATCACATTACTACACATACATCACATTACTACACCCACACATACATCACATTTCTACACACACACATCACATTACTACACACACATACATCACATTACTACACACACACATCACATTACTACACACAAACATACATCACATTACTACACACATATCACATTACTACAGACATACATCACATTACTACACATACATCACATTACTACACACACATACATCACATTACTACACACATACATCACATTACTACACAAACATCACATTACTACACACATACATCACATTACTACACATACATCACATTACTACACACATACATCACATTACTACACACACACACCACATTACTACACACACATACATCACATTACTACACACACATCACTTTACTACACACATACATACATCACATTACTACACACACATCACATTACTACACACACAAACATCACATTACTACACACACACATCACATTACTACACACACACATACATCACATTACTACACACACATACATCACATTACTACACCCACACATACATCACATTACTACACACACATACATCACATTACTACACACACACATACATCACATTACTACACACATACATCACATTACTACACCCACACATACTATACTACACACACACATACTTCACATTACTACACACACATCACATTACTACACACACATCACATTACTACACACACACATCACATTACTACACACACATACATCACATTACTACACACACACACATCACATTACTACACACACATACATCACATTACTACACACACATCACATTACTACACACACACATACATAACATTACTACACACACATACATCACATTACTACACACACACATCACATTACTACACCCACACATACTATACTACACACACACATACATCACATTACTACACACACATCACATTACTACACACACACATCACATTACTACACACACATACATCACATTACTACACACACACATCACATTACTACATACACACATACATCACTTTACTACACACACATACATCACATTACTACACACATACATCACATTACTACACACAAATACATCACATTACTACACACATACATCACATTACTACACCCACACATACATCACATTACTACACAGACATACATCACATTACTACACACACATACATCAATCACATTACTACACACACATACTGTACATCACATTACTACACACACACATACATCACATTACTACACACACATACTGTACATCACATTACTTCACACACACACATACATCACATTACTACACCCACACATACTATACTACACATACATCACATTACTACACACACATACATCACATTACTACACACACACATCACATTACTACACCCACAAATACTATACTACACATACATCACATTACTACACACACATACATCACATTACTACACACACACATCACATTACTACACCCACACATACTATACTACACACACACACATCACATTACTACACATACACATACATCACATTACTACACACACACATACATCACATTACTACACACACATCACATTACTACACCCACACATACATCACATTACTACACACACACATACATCACATTACTACACCCACACATCACATTACTACACCCACACATACTATACTACACACACACACATCACATTACTACACCCACACACATCACATTACTACACTCACATCACATTACTACACACACATACATCACATTACTACACACATACATCACATTACTACACACACACATACATCACATTACTACACACACATACATCACATTACTACACACACATCACATTACTACACCCACACATACATCACATTACTACACACACATCACATTACTACACACACATACATCACATTACTGCACACACATACATCACATTACTACACACTCACACACACATCACATTACTTCACACACATCACATTACTACGCACACATCACATTACTTCACACACACATCACATTACTACACACACATACATCACATTACTACACACACACATCACATTACTACACACACACACACATACATCACATTACTACACACATACATCACATTAGTACACACACATACATCACATTAGTACACACACACACATACATCACATTACTACACACACACATACATCACATTACTACACACACACATACATCACATTACTACACACATACATCACATTACTACACACACACATACATCACATTACTACACACACATACATCACATTACTACACACACACATCACATTGCTACACACACATACATCACATTACTACACACATACATCACATTACTACACACACATACATCACATTACTACACACACATACATCACATTACTACACATACATCACATTACTACACACACACATCACATTACTACACATCACATTACTACACACACATACATCACATTACTACACACACATACATCATATTAATACACACACACATACATCACATTACTACACACACACATCACATTACTACACACATACATCACATTACTATACACACACATACATCACATTACTACACACACATACATCACATTGCTATATACATACATCACATTACTACACACACATACATCACATTACTACACACACATCACATTACTACACACACATCACATTACTACACACACATACATCACATTACTACACACACACATACATCACATTACTACACACACATACATCACATTACTACACCCACACATTCATCACATTACTACACACACACATACATCACATTACTACACACACACACATACATCACATTACTACACACACATACATCACATTACTACACCCACACATACTATACTGCACACACATACATCACATTACTACACACACACCACATTACTACACACACATACATCACATTACTACACACACACACATCACATTACTACACACACATACATCACATTACTACACACACATCACATTACTACACACACACATACATCACATTACTACACACACATACATCACATTACTACACACACACACATCACATTACTACACCCACACATACTATACTACACACACACATACATCACATTACTACACACACATCACATTACTACACACACACATCACATTACTACACACACACATACATCACATTACTACACACACACATCACATTACTACACACACACATACATCACTTTACTACACACACATACATCACATTACTACACACATACATCACATTACTACACACAAATACATCACATTACTACACACATACATCACATTACTACACCCACACATACATCACATTACTACACCCACACAAACTATACTACACATACATCACATTACTACACACACATACATCACATTACTACACACACATACATCAATCACATTACTACACACACATACTGTCCATCAAATTACTACACACACATACATCACATTACTACACACACATACTGTACATCACATTACTACACACACACACATACATCACATTACTACACCCACACATACTATACTACACATACATCACATTACTACACACACATACATCACATTACTACACACACATACATCACATTACTACACACACACATCACATTACTACACACATACATCACATTACTATACACACACATACATCACATTACTACACACACATACATCACATTACTACATACATACATCACATTACTACACACACACATACATCACATTACTACACACACAAATCACATTACTACACATACATTACATTACTACACCCACACATACATCACATTACTACACATACATCACATTACTACACACACACACATCACATTAGTACACATACATCACATTACTACAAATACTTCACATTACTACACACACACACATCACATTACTACACATCACATTACTACACATACATACATCACATTACTACACACATACATCACATTACTACACATACATCACATTACTACACACACATACATCACATTACTACACACATACATCACATTACTACACATACATCACATTACTACACACATACATCACATTACTACACATACATCACATTACTACACCCACACATACATCACATTACTACACACACACATCACATTACTACACACACATACATCACATTACTACACACACACACACATCACATTACTACACCCACACATACTATACTACAAACACACATGCATCACATTACTACACACACATCACATTACTACACACACATCACATTACTACACACACACATACATCACATTACTACACACACACATCACATTACTACACACACACATACATCACATTACTACACACACAAACATCACATTACTACACAAATACATCACATTACTACACACAAATACACCACATTACTACACACATACATCACATTACTACACCCACACATACATCACATTACTACACCCACACAAACTATACTACACATACATCACATTACTACACACACATACATCACATTACTACACACACATACATCACATTACTACACACACACATACATCACATTACTACACACAGATACTGTACATCACATTACTACACACACACACATACATCACATTACTACACACACATACTGTACATCACATTACTACACACACACACACACACATACATCACATTACTACACCCACACATACTATACTACACATACATCACATTACTACACACACACATCACATTACTACACCCACAAATACTATACTACACATACATCACATTACTACACACACATACATCACATTACTACACACAAACACATCACATTACTACACCCACACATACATCACATTACTACACACACACAAACATCACATTACTACACCCACACATCACATTACTACACCCACACATACTATACTACACACACACACATCACATTACTACACCCACACACATCACATTACTACACACACATCACATTACTACACACACATATACATCACATTACTACACACATACATCACATTACTACACACACACACATACATCACATTACTACACACACATACATCACATTACTACACACACATCACATTACTACACCCACACATACATCACATTACTACACACACACACATACATCACATTACTGCACACACATACATCACATTACTACACACACACACACATCACATTACTACACACACACATCACATTACTACGCACACATCACATTACTTCACACACACACATCACATTACTACACACACATACATCACATTACTACACACACACATCACATTACTACACACACACACATACATCACATTACTACACACATACATCACATTAGTACACACACACACATACATCACATTAGTACACACACACATACATCATATTACTACACACACACATACATCACATTACAACACACACACATACATCACATTACTACACACATTCATCACATTACTACACACAAACATACATCACATTACTACACACACACATACATCACATTACTACACACACATCACATTACTACACAAACATACATCACATTACTACACACATACATCACATTACTACACACACATACATCACATTACTACACACACACATCACATTACTATACACACACACATACATCACCTTACTACACACACATACATCACATTACTACATACATACATCACATTACTACACACACATACATCACATTACTACACACACATCACATTACTACACATACATTACATTACTACACCCACACATACATCACATTACTACACATACATCACATTACTACACACACACACATCACATTAGTACACATACATCACATTACTACAAATACATCAAATTACTACACACACATACACACACATCACATTACTACACATCACATTACTACACATACATACATCACATTACTACAGACATACATCACATTACTACACATACATCACATTACTACACACACATACATCACATTACTACACACATACATCACATTACTACACATACATCACATTACTACACACATACATCACATTACTACATATACATCACATTACTACACCCACACATACATCACATTACTACACACACACATCACATTACTACACACACATACATCACATTACTACAGACACACATCACATTACTACACACACATACATCACATTACTACACACACATCACTTTGCTACACACATACATACATCACATTACTACACACACATCACATTACTACACACACAAACATCACATTACTACACACACACATCACATTACTACACACACACATACATCACATTACTACACACACATACATCACATTACTACACCCACACATACATCACATTACTACACACACACATACATCACATTACTACACACACACACATACATCACATTACTACACACATATACATCACATTACTACACCCACACATACTATACTACACACACACATACTTCACATTACTACACACACATCACATTACTACACACACATCACATTACTACACACACACATCACATTACTACACACACATACATCACATTACTACACACACACACACACACACATCACATTACTACACACACATACATCACATTACTACACACACATCACATTACTACACACACACATACAACACATTACTACACACACATACATCACATTACTACACACACACATCACATTACTACACCCACACATACTATACTACACACACACATACATCACATTACTACACACACATCACATTACTACACACACACATCACATTACTACACACACACATACATCACATTACTACACACACACATCACATTACTACACACACATACATCACATTACTACACACACATCACATTACTACACACACACATACATAACATTACTACACACACATACATCACATTACTACACACACACACATCACATTACTACACCCACACATACTATACTACACACACACATACATCACATTACTACACACACATCACATTACTACACACACACATCACATTACTACACACACACATACATCACATTACTACACACACACATCACATTACTACACACACACATACATCACTTTACTACACACACATACATCACATTACTACACACATACATCACATTACTACACACAAATACATCACATTACTACACACATACATCACATTACTACACCCACACATACATCACATTACTACACCCACACAAACTATACTACACATACATCACATTACTACACACACATACATCACATTACTACACACACATACATCAATCACATTACTACACACACATACTGTACATCACATTACTACACACACACATACATCACATTACTACACACACATACTGTACATCACATTACTTCACACACACACACACACACATACATCACATTACTACACCCACACATACTATACTACACATACATCACATTACTACACACACATACATCACATTACTACACACACACATCACATTACTACACCCACAAATACTATACTACACATACATCACATTACTACACACATACATCACATTACTACACACACACACATCACATTACTACACACACACATACATCACATTACTACACACACACATACATCACATTACTACACACACATCACATTACTACACCCACACATACATCACATTACTACACACACACATACATCACATTACTACACCCACACATCACATTACTACACCCACACATACTATACTACACACACACACATCACATTACTACACCCACACACATCACATTACTACACTCACATCACATTACTACACACACACATACATCACATTACTACACACATACATCACATTACTACACACACACATACATCACATTACTACACACACATACATCACATTACTACACACACATCACATTACTACACCCACACATACATCACATTACTACACACATCACATTACTACACACACACACATACATACATCACATTACTGTACACACATACATCACATTACTACACACTCACACACACATCACATTACTTCACACACACATCACATTACTACGCACACATCACATTACTTCACACACACATCACATTACTACACACACATACATCACATTACTACACACACACATCACATTACTACACACACACATACATCACATTACTACACACATACATCACATTAGTACACACACATACATCACATTAGTACACACACACATACATCACATTACTACACACACACATACATCACATTACTACACACACACATACATCACATTACTACACACATACATCACATTACTACACACACACATACATCACATTACTACACACACATACATCACATTACTACACACACACATCACATTACTACACACACATACATCACATTACTACACACATACATCACATTACTACACACACATACATCACATTACTACACACATACATCACATTACTATACACACATACATCACATTACTACACATACATCACATTACTACACACACACATCACATTACTACACATCACATTACTACACACACATACATCACATTACTACACACACATACATCATATTAATACACACACACATACATCACATTACTACACACACACACATCACATTACTACACACATACATCACATTACTATACACACACACATACATCACATTACTACACACACATACATCACATTACTATATACATACATCACATTACTACACACACACATACATCACATTACTACACACACATCACATTACTACACATATATTACATTACTACACCCACACATACATCACATTACTACACATACATCACATTACTACACACACACACATCACATTAGTACACATACATCACATTACTACACATACATCACATTACTACACACACACACACATCACATTACTAGACATCACATTACTACACATACATACATCACATTACTACACACATACATCACATTACTACACATACATCACATTACTACACACACATACATCACATTACTACACCCACACAAACTATACTACACATACATCACATTACTACACCCACATACATCACATTACTACACACACATACATCACATTACTACACACACATACATCACATTACTACACACACACATACATCACATTACTACACACACATACTGTACATCACATTACTACACACACACATACATCACATTACTACACACACATACTGTACATCACATAACTACACACACACACATACATCACATTACTACACCCACACATACTATACTACACTTACATCACATTACTACACACACATACATCACATTACTACACACACACATCACATTACTACACCCACAAATACTATACTACACATACATCACATTACTAAACACACATAGATCACATTACTACACACACACATCACATTACTACACCCACACATACTATACTACACACACACATCACATTACTACACACACACATACATCACATTACTACACACACACATACATCACATTACTACACACACATCATATTACTACACCCACACATACATCACATTACTACACACACACATACATCACATTACTACACCCACACATCACATTACTACACCCACACATACTATACTACACACACACATCACATTACTACACCCACACACATCACATTACTACACACACATCACATTACTACACACACACATACATCACATTACTACACACATACATCACATTACTACACACACATACATCACATTACTACACACACATACATCACATTACTACACACACATCACATTACTACACCCACACATACATCACATTACTACACACACATCACATTACTACACACACATACATTACATTACTGCACACACATACATCACATTACTACACACACACATCACATTACTACACACACACATCACATTACTACGCACACATCACATTACTTCACACACACATCACATTACTACACACACATACATCACATTACTACACACACACACATCACATTACTACACACACACACACATCACATTACTACACACATAAATCACATTAGTACACACACACATACATCACATTAGTACACACACACATACATCACATTACTACACACACACATACATCACATTACTACACACACATACATCACATTGCTACACACATACATCACATTACTGCACACACACACATACATCTCATTACTACACACATACATCACATTACTACACACACACATCACATTACTACACACACATACATCACATTACTACACACATACATCACATTACTACACACACATACATCACATTACTACACACATACATCACATTACTACACACACATACATCACATTACTACACATACATCACATTACTACACAGACACATCACATTACTACACATCACATTACTACACACACATACATCACATTACTACACACACATACATCATATTACTACACACACACATACATCACATTACTACACACACACACATCACATTACTACACACATACATCACATTACTGTACACACACACATACATCACATTACTACACACACATACATCACATTACTACATACATACATCACATTACTACACACACATACATCACATTACTACACACACACATCACATTACTACACATACATTACATTACTACACCCACACATACATCACATTACTACACATACATCACAATACTACACACACACACACATCACATTAGTACACATACATCACATTACTACAAATACTTCACATTACTACACACACACACATCACATTACTACACATCACATTACTACACATACATACATCACATTACTACACACATACATCACATTACTACACATACATCACATTACTACACACACATACATCACATTACTACACACATACATCACATTACTACACATACATCACATTACTACACACATACATCACATTACTACACATACATCACATTACTACACCCACACATACATCACATTACTACACACACACATCACATTACTACACACACATACATCACATTACTACACACACACACATCACATTACTACACCCACACATACTATACTACACACACACATGCATCACATTACTACACACACATCACATTACTACACACACATCACAATACTACACACACACATACATCACATTACTACACACACACATCACATTACTACACACACACATACATCACATTACTACACACACATACATCACATTACTACACACATACATTACATTACTACACACAAATACACCACATTACTACACCCACACATACATCACATTACTACACCCACACAAACTATACTACACATACATCACATTACTACACACACACATACATCACATTACTACACACACATTCATCACATTACTACACACACACATACATCACATTACTACACACACATACTGTACATCACATTACTACACACACACATACATCACATTACTACACACACATACTGTACATCACATTACTACACACATACATCACATTACTACACCCACACATACTATACTACACATACATCACATTACTACAAACACATATATCACATTACTACACACACACATCACATTACTACACCCACAAATACTATACTACACATACATCACATTACTACACACACATACATCACATTACTACACACAAACACATCACATTACTACACCCACACACACTATACTACACACACACACATCACATTACTACACACACACATACATCACATTACTACACACACACATACATCACATTACTACACGCACATCACATTACTACACACACATACATCACATTACTACACCCACACATCACATTACTACACCCACACATACTATACTACACACACACACATCACATTACTACACCCACACACATCACATTACTACACACACACCACATTACTACACACACATATACATCACATTACAACACACATACATCACATTACTACACACACACACATACATCACATTACTACACACACATACATCACGTTACTACACACACATCACATTACTACACCCACACATACATCACATTACTACACACACACACATACATCACATTACTGCACACACATACATCACATTACTACACACACACACACACATCACATTACTACACACACACATCACATTACTACGCACAAATCACATTACTTCACACACACACACATCACATTACTACACACACATACATCACATTACTACACACACACATCACATTACTACACACACACATACATCACATTACTACACACATACATCACATTAGTACACACACACATACATCACATTAGTACACACACACATACATCACATTACTACACACACACATACATCACATTACAACACACACACATACATCACATTACTACACACATTCATCACATTACTACACACACACACACATACATCACATTACTACACACACACATACATCACATTACTACACACACACATCACATTACTACACAAACATACATCACATTACTACACACATACATCACATTACTACACACACATACATCACATTACTACACACATACATCACATTACTACACACACATACATCACATTACTACACATACATCACATTACTACACACACATCACATTACTACACATCACATTACTACACACACATACATCACATTACTACACACGCATACATCATATTACTACACACACATACATCACATTACTACACACACACACATCACATTTCTACACACATACATCACATTACTATACACACACACATACATCACCTTACTACACACACATACATCACATTACTACACACATACATCACATTACTACACACAAATACATCACATTAATACACACATACATCACATTACTACACCCACACATACATCACATTACTACACCCACACAAACTATACTACACATACATCACATTACTACACACACATACATCACATTACTACACACACATACATCAATCACATTACTACACACACATACTGTACATCACATTACTACACACACACATACATCACATTACTACACACACATACTGTACATCACATTACTTCACACACACACATACATCACATTACTACACCCACACATACTATACTACACATACATCACATTACTACACACACATACATCACATTACTACACACACACATCACATTACTACACCCACAAATACTATACTACACATACATCACATTACTACACACACATACATCACATTACTACACACACACACATCACATTACTACACACACACATACATCACATTACTACTCACACATCACATTACTACACCCACACATATATCACATTACTACACACACACATACATCACATTACTACACCCACACATCACATTACTACACCCACACATACTATACTACACACACACACATCACATTACTACACCCACACACATCACATTACTACACTCACATCACATTACTACACACACACATACATCACATTACTACACACATACATCACATTACTACACACACACATACATCACATTACTACACACACATACATCACATTACTACACACACATCACATTACTACACCCACACATACATCACATTACTACACACACATCACATTACTACACACACACACATACATCACATTACTGCACACACATACATCACATTACTACACACTCACACACACATCACATTACTTCACACACACATCACATTACTACGCACACATCACATTACTTCACACACACATCACATTACTACACACACATACATCACATTACTACACACACACATCACATTACTACACACACACACATACATCACATTACTACACACATACATCACATTAGTACACACACATCCATCACATTAGTACACACACACATACATCACATTACTACACACACATACATCACATTACTACACACACACATACATCACATTACTACACACATACATCACATTACTACACACACACACATACATCACATTACTACACAAACATACATCACATTACTACACACACACATCACATTACTACACACACATACATCACATTACTACACACATACATCACATTACTACACACACATACATCACATTACTACACACATACATCACATTACTACATACACATACATCACATTACTACACATACATCACATTACTACACACACACATCACATTACTACACATCACATTACAACACACACATACATCACATTACTACACACACATACATCATATTAATACACACACACATACATCACATTACTACACACACACACATCACATTACTACACACATACATCACATTACTATACACACACACATACATCACATTACTACACACACATACATCACATTACTATATACATACATCACATTACTACACACACACACATACATCACATTACTACACACACATCACATTACTACACATGTATTACATTACTACACCCACACATACATCACATTACTACACATACATCACATTACTACACACACACACATCACATTAGTACACATACATCACATTACTACACATACATCACATTACTACACACACACACATCACATTACTAGACATCACATTACTACACATACATACATCACATTACTACACACATACATCACATTACTACACATACATCACATTACTACACACACATACATCACATTACTACACCCACACAAACTATACTACACATACATCACATTACTACACCCACATACATCACATTACTACACACACACATACATCACATTACTACACACACATACATCACATTACTACACACACACATACATCACATTACTACACACACATACTGTACATCACATTACTACACACACACATACATCACATTACTACACACACATACTGTACATCACATAACTACACACACACACATACATCACATTACTACACCCACACATACTATACTACACTTACATCACATTACTACACACACATACATCACATTACTACACACACACATCACATTACTACATCCACAAATACTATACTACACATACATCACATTACTAAACACACATAGATCACATTACTACACACACACATCACATTACTACACCCACACATACTATACTACACACACACATCACATTACTACACACACACATACATCACATTACTACACACACACATACATCACATTACTACACACACATCATATTACTACACCCACACATACATCACATTACTACACACACATACATCATATTACTACACCCACACATCACATTACTACACCCACACATACTATACTACACACACACATCACATTACTACATACACATACATCACATTACTACACATACATCACATTACTACACACACACATCACATTACTACACATCACATTACAACACACACATACATCACATTACTACACACACATACATCATATTAATACACACACACATACATCACATTACTACACACACACACATCACACTACTACACACATACATCACATTACTATACACACACACATACATCACATTACTACACACACATACATCACATTACTATATACATACATCACATTACTACACACACACACATACATCACATTACTACACACACATCACATTACTACACATGTATTACATTACTACACACACACATACATCACATTACTACACATACATCACATTACTACACACACACACATCACATTAGTACACATACATCACATTACTACACATACATCACATTACTACACACACACACACATCACATTACTAGACATCACATTACTACACATACATACATCACATTACTACACACATACATCACATTACTACACATACATCACATTACTACACACACATACATCACATTACTACACCCACACAAACTATACTACACATACATCACATTACTACACCCACATACATCACATTACTACACACACACATACATCACATTACTACACACACATACATCACATTACTACACACACACATACATCACATTACTACACACACATACTGTACATCACATTACTACACACACACATACATCACATTACTACACACACATACTGTACATCACATAACTACACACACACACATACATCACATTACTACACCCACACATACTATACTACACTTACATCACATTACTACACACACATACATCACATTACTACACACACACATCACATTACTACACCCACAAATACTATACTACACATACATCACATTACTAAACACACATAGATCACATTACTACACACACACATCACATTACTACACCCACACATACTATACTACACACACACATCACATTACTACACACACACATACATCACATTACTACACACACACATACATCACATTACTACACACACATCATATTACTACACCCACACATACATCACATTACTACACACACACATACATCACATTACTACACCCACACATCACATTACTACACCCACACATACTATACTACACACACACATCACATTACTACACCCACACACATCACATTACTACACACACATCACATTACTACACACACATACATCACATTACTACACACATACATCACATTACTACACACACATACATCACATTACTACACACACATACATCACATTACTACACACACATCACATTACTACAGCCACACATACATCACATTACTACACACACATCACATTACTACACACACATACATCACATTACTGCACACACATACATCACATTACTACACACACACACATCACATTACTACACACACACATCACATTACTACGCACACATCACATTACTTCACACACACATCACATTACTACACACACATACATCACATTACTACACACACACATCACATTACTACACACACACACACACATCACATTACAACACACATAAATCACATTAGTACACACACACATACATCACATTAGTACACACACACATACATCACATTACTACACACACATACATCACATTACTACACACACATACATCACATTGCTACACACATACATCACATTACTACACACACACATACATCACATTACTACACACACACATACATCACATTACTACACACACATCACATTACTACACACACATACATCACATTACTACACACATACATCACATTACTACACACACATACATCACATTACTACACACATACATCACATTACTACACACACATACATCACATTACTACACATACATCACATTACTACACACACACATCACATTACTACACATCACATTACTACACACACATACATCACATTACTACACACACACATACATCACATTACTACACACACACACATCACATTACTACACACATACATCACATTACTGTACACACACACATACATCACATTACTACACACTCATACATCACATTACTACATACATACATCACATTACTACACACACACACATACATCACATTACTACACACACACACATCACATTACTACACATACATTACATTACTACACCCACACATACATCACATTACTACACATACATCACATTACTACACACACACACATCACATTAGTACACATACATCACATTACTACAAATACTTCACATTACTACACACACACATCACATTACTACACATCACATTACTACACATACATACATCACATTACTACACACATACATCACATTACTACACATACATCACATTACTACACACACATACATCACATTACTACACACATACATCACATTACTACACATACATCACATTACTACACACATACATCACATTACTACACCCACACATACATCACATTACTACACACACACATCACATTACTACACACACATACATCACATTACTACACACACACACATCACATTACTACACCCACACATACTATACTACACACACACATGCATCACATTACTACACACACATCACATTACTACACACACATCACATTACTACACACACACATCACATTACTACACACACACATACATCACATTACTACACACACATACATCACATTACTACACACATACATCACATTACTACACACAAATACACCACATTACTACACCCACACATACATCACATTACTACACCCACACAAACTATACTACACATACATCACATTACTACACACACACATACATCACATTACTACACACACATTCATCACATTACTACACACACACATACATCACATTACTACACACACATACTGTACATCACATTACTACACACACACATACATCACATTACTACACACACATACTGTACATCACATTACTACACACATACATCACATTACTACACCCACACATACTATACTACACATACATCACATTACTACACACACATATATCACATTACTACACACACACATCACATTACTACACCCACAAATACTATACTACACATACATCACATTACTACACACACATACATCACATTACTACACACAAACACATCACATTACTACACCCACACACACTATACTACACACACACACATCACATTACTACACACACACATACATCACATTACTACACACACACATACATCACATTACTACACGCACATCACATTACTACACACACACATACATCACATTACTACACCCACACATCACATTACTACACCCACACATACTATACTACACACACACATCACATTACTACACCCACACACATCACATTACTACACACACACCACATTACTACACACACATATACATCACATTACAACACACATACATCACATTACTACACACACACACATACATCACATTACTACACACACACACATACATCACGTTACTACACACACATCACATTACTACACCCACACATACATCACATTACTACACACACACACATACATCACATTACTGCACACACATACATCACATTACTACACACACACACACATCACATTACTACACACACACATCACATTACTACGCACAAATCACATTACTTCACACACACACATCACATTACTACACACACATACATCACATTACTACACACACACATCACATTACTACACACACACACATACATCACATTACTACACACATACATCACATTAGTACACACACACATACATCACATTAGAACACACACACATACATCACATTACTACACACACACATACATCACATTACAACACACACACATACATCACATTACTACACACATTCATCACATTACTACCCACACACACACATACATCACATTACTACACACACATACATCACATTACTACACACACACATCACATTACTACACAAACATACATCACATTACTACACACATACATCACATTACTACACACACATACATCACATTACTACACACATACATCACATTACTACACACACATACATCACATTACTACACATACATCACATTACTACACACACATCACATTACTACACATCACATTACTACACACACATACATCACATTACTACACACGCATACATCATATTACTACACACACATACATCACATTACTACACACACACACATCACATTACTACACACATACATCACATTACTATACACACACACATACATCACCTTACTACACACACATACATCACATTACTACATACATTCATCACATTACTACACACACACACATACATCACATTACTACACACACACATCACATTACTACACATACATTACATTACTACACCCACACATACATCACATTACTACACATACATCACATTACTACACACAAACACACACATCACATTAGTACACATACATCACATTACTACAAATACATCACATTACTACACACACACACACACACACATCACATTACTACACATCACATTACTACACATACATACATCACATTACTACAGAAATACATCACATTACTACACATACATCACATTACTACACACACATGCCTCACATTACTACACACATACATCACATTACTACACATACATCACATTACTACACACATACATCACATTACTACACATACATCACATTACTACACCCACACATACATCACATTACTACACACACACATCACATTACTACACACACATACATCACATTACTACACACACACATCACATTACTACACACATACATACATCACATTACTTAACACACACATCACATTACTACACACACATACATCACATTACTACACACACACATCACATTACTACACACACACATCACATTACTACACACACATACATCACATTACTACACACACATACATCACATTACTACACACACATACATCACATTACTACACCCACACATTCATCACATTACTACACACACATACATCACATTACTACACAAACACACATACATCACATTACTACACACACATACATCACATTACTACACCCACACATACTATACTACACACACACATACATCACATTACTACACACACACATCACATTACTACACACACATCACATTACTACACACACACACATCACATTACTACACACACATACATCACATTACTACACACACACACATCACATTACTACACACACATACATCACATTACTACACACATATCACATTACTACACACACACATACATCACATTACTACACACACATACATCACATTACTACACACACACACATCACATTACTACACCCACACATACTATACTACACACACACATACATCACATTACTACACACACATCACATTACTACACACACACACATCACATTACTACACACACACATACATCACATTACTACACACACATCACATTACTACACACACACATACATCTCTTTACTACACACACATACATCACATTACTACACACATACATCACATTACTACACACAAATACATCACATTACTACACACATACATCACATTACTACACCCACACATACATCACATTACTACACCCACACAAACTATACTACACATACATCACATTACTACACACACATACATCACATTACTACACACACATACATCAATCACATTACTACACACACATACTGTACATCACATTACTACACACACATACATCACATTACTACACACACATACTGTACATCACATTACTACACACACACACATACATCACATTACTACACCCACACATACTATACTACACATACATCATATTACTACACACACATACATCACATTACTACACACACACATCACATTACTACACCCACAAATACTATACTACACATACATCACATTACTACACACACATACATCACATTACTACACACACACATCACATTACTACACCCACACATACTATACTACACACACACACATCACATTACTACACACACACATACATCACATTACTACACACACACATACATCACATTACTACACACACATCACATTACTACACCCACACATACATCACATTACTACACACACATACATCACATTACTACACCCACACATCACATTACTACACCCACACATACTATACTACACACACACATCACATTACTACACCCACACACATCACATTACTACACACACATCACATTACTACACACACACATACATCACATTACTACACACATACATCACATTACTACACACACACACACATACATCACATTACTACACACACATACATCACATTACTACACACACATCACATTACTACACCCACACATACATCACATTACTACACACACATCACATTACTACACACACACACATACATCACATTACTGCACACACATACATCACATTACTACACACTCACACACACATCACATTACTTCACACACACATCACATTACTACGCACACATCACATTACTTCACACACACATCACATTACTACACACACATACATCACATTACTACACAAACATACATCACATTACTACACACATACATCACATTACTACACACACATACATCACATTACTACACACATACATCACATTACTACACACACATACATCACATTACTACACATACATCACATTACTACACACACATCACATTACTACACATCACATTACTACACACACATACATCACATTACTACACACGTATACATCATATTACTACACACACATACATCACATTACTACACACACACACATCACATTACTACACACATACATCACATTACTATACACACACATACATCACCTTACTACACACACATACATCACATTACTACATACATACATCACATTACTACACACACACACATACATCACATTACTACACACACACATCACATTACTACACATACATTACATTACTACACCCACACATACATCACATTACTACACATACATCACATTACTACACACAAACACACACATCACATTAGTACACATACATCACATTACTACAAATACATCACATTACTACACACACACACACACACACATCACATTACTACACATCACATTACTACACATACATACATCACATTACTACAGAAATACATCACATTACTACACATACATCACATTACTACACACACATGCCTCACATTACTACACACATACATCACATTACTACACATACATCACATTACTACACACATACATCACATTACTACACATACATCACATTACTACACCCACACATACATCACATTACTACACACACACATCACATTACTACACACACATACATCACATTACTACACACACACATCACATTACTACACACATACATACGTCACATTACTTAACACACACATCACATTACTACACACACATACATCACATTACTACACACACATCACATTACTATACACACACATCACATTACTACACACACATACATCACATTACTACACACACACATACATCACATTACTACACACACATACATCACATTACTACACCCACACATTCATCACATTACTACACACACATACATCACATTACTACACCCACACATACTATACTACACACACACATACATCACATTACTACACACACACATCACATTACTACACACACATCACATTACTACACACACACATCACATTACTACACACACATACATCACATTACTACACACACACACATCACATTACTACACACACACACATCACATTACTACACACATATCACATTACTACACACACATACATCACATTACTACACACACACACATCACATTACTACACCCACACATAAAATACTACACACACATACATCACATTACTACACACACATCACATTACTACACACACACACATCACATTACTACACACACACATACATCACATTACTACACACACATCACATTACTACACACACACATACATCACTTTACTACACACACATACATCACATTACTACACACATACATCACATTACTACACACAAATACATCACATTACTACACACATACATCACATTTCTACACCCACATATACATCACATTACTACACCCACACAAACTATACTACACATACATCACATTACTACACACACATACATTACATTACTACACACACATACATAAATCACATTACTACACACACATACTGTACATCACATTGCTACACACACATACATCACATTACTACACACACATACTGTACATCACATTACTACACACACACACATACATCACAATACTACACCCACACATACTATACTACACATACATCATATTACTACACACACATACATCACATTACTACACACACACATCACATTACTACACCCACAAATACTATACTACACATACATCACATTACTACACACACATACATCACATTACTACACACACACACATCACATTACTACACCCACACATACTATACTACACACACACACATCACATTACTACACACACACATACATCACATTACTACACACACACATACATCACATTACTACACACACATCACATTACTACACCCACACATACATCACATTACTACACACACATACATCACATTACTACACCCACACATCACATTACTACACCCACACATACTATACTACACACACACATCACATTACTACACCCACACACATCACATTACTACACACACATCACATTACTACACACACACATACATCACATTACTACACACATACATCACATTACTACACACACACACACATACATCACATTACTACACACACATACATCACATTACTACACACACATCACATTACTACACCCACACATACATCACATTACTACACACACATCACATTACTACACACTAGGGGTGAGCGGGTTCGGATTTCTGAAATCCGAACCCCCCCGAGCCCCCCCGATCCGAGTCCGATCCGAGTCAGGCTCGACTTTTCCCGCCTGACTCGGATCTGACATCGAGGCAAAATGTCATCATCCCGCCTTCCGAGTCTCGCGGGTTTTGGATCCTATATAAGGTACCCGCGTCGGCGCCATTTTCTCACTCGGCTGTGGACAGTGAAGAGGGAGGGTGGGAGTTAGTGCTGTGTAGTGTAGTGTAGTGTAGTGCTGCTGTTGTCCACTACTTCAAAGTCCATAGGGGCTGGCTGTGTTGTGCTGTGCTGCTGTTGTTAATAGGGGCTGTGTCCACTACTTCAAAGTCCATAGGGGCTGGCTGGACTGTGTTGTGCAGTCAGTTCTCCATAGGGGCTGTGTCCACTCCAAAGTCCTGTGCAGTGTCCCAGTCCTAAAGGGGTGCTGTAGTGTTGTCCAGGGGGTGCTCTGTCCATCAGGGGTGCTCCCCCCAAGTGCTAAAAAAATAATATATTTTCTGTGTTTGTGAATTGTGTGCGCAGTAGCCGCACGTGCATCAACAAAGTAGTGCCAAGCGTGCGCCTGTGTCATAAGTAAAGGGCCGGCTGGCTTGACCGTTAAGGGTGCTGTAACCCCTGAAAGTACACTCCAGTCCAAACCTAAAAAAAAATTATTTTCTGTGTTTGTGAATTGTGTGCGCAGTAGCCGCACGTGCATCAACAAAGTAGTGCCAAGCGTGCGCCTGTGTCATAAGTAAAGGGCCGGCTGGCTTGACCGTTAAGGGTGCTGTAACCCCCGAAAGTACACTCCAGTCCAAACCAAAAAAAAAATTATTTTCTGTGTTTGTGAATTGTGTGCGCAGTAGCCGCACGTGCATCAACAAAGTAGTGCCAAGCGTGCGCCTGTGTCATAAGTAAAGGGCCGGCTGGCTTGACCGTTAAAGGGTGCTGTAACCCCCGAAAGTACACTCCAGTCCAAACCTAAAAAAAAATTATTTTCTGTGTTTGTGAATTGTGTGCGCAGTAGCCGCACGTGCATCAACAAAGTAGTGCCAAGCGTGCGCCTGTGTCATAAGTAAAGGGCCGGCTGGCTTGACCGTTAAAGGGTGCTGTAACCTCCGAAAGTACACTCCAGTCCAAACCAAAAAAAAATTATTTTCTGTGTTTGTGAATTGTGTGCGCAGTAGCCGCACGTGCATCAACAAAGTAGTGCCAAGCGTGCGCCTGTGTCATAAGTAAAGGGCCGGCTGGCTTGACCGTTAAGGGTGCTGTAACCCCCGAAAGTACACTCCAGTCCAAACCTAAAAAAAAATTATTTTCTGTGTTTGTGAATTGTGTGCGCAGTAGCCGCACGTGCATCAACAAAGTAGTGCCAAGAGTGCGCCTGTGTCATAAGTAAAGGGCCGGCTGGCTTGACCGTTAAAGGGTGCTGTAACCCCCGAAAGTACACTCCAGTCCAAACCAAAAAAAAATTATTTTCTGTGTTTGTGAATTGTGTGCGCAGTAGCCGCACGTGCATCAACAAAGTAGTGCCAAGCGTGCGCCTGTGTCATAAGTAAAGGGCCGGCTGGCTTGACCGTTAAAGGGTGCTGTAACCCCCGAAAGTACACTCCAGTCCAAACCAAAAAAAAATTATTTTCTGTGTTTGTGAATTGTGTGCGCAGTAGCCGCACGTGCATCAACAAAGTAGTGCCAAGCGTGCGCCTGTGTCATAAGTAAAGGGCCGGCTGGCTTGACCGTTAAAGGGTGCTGTAACCCCCGAAAGTACACTCCAGTCCAAACCAAAAAAAAATTATTTTCTGTGTTTGTGAATTGTGTGCGCAGTAGCCGCACGTGCATCAACAAAGTAGTGCCAAGTGTGCGCCTGTGTCATAAGTAAAGGGCCGGCTGGCTTGACCGTTAAAGGGTGCTGTAACCCCCGAAAGTACACTCCAGTCCAAACCAAAAAAAAATTATTTTCTGTGTTTGTGAATTGTGTGCGCAGTAGCCGCACGTGCATCAACAAAGTAGTGCCAAGCGTGCGCCTGTGTCATAAGTAAAGGGCCGGCTGGCTTGACCGTTAAAGGGTGCTGTAACCCCCGAAAGTACACTCCAGTCCAAACCAAAAAAAAATTATTTTCTGTGTTTGTGAATTGTGTGCGCAGTAGCCGCACGTGCATCAACAAAGTAGTGCCAAGCGTGCGCCTGTGTCATAAGTAAAGGGCCGGCTGGCTTGACCGTTAAAGGGTGCTGTAACCCCCGAAAGTACACTCCAGTCCAAACCAAAAAAAAAATTATTTTCTGTGTTTGTGAATTGTGTGCGCAGTAGCCGCACGTGCATCAACAAAGTAGTGCCAAGAGTGCGCCTGTGTCATAAGGGCCGGCTGGCTTGACCGTTAAAGGGTGCTGTAACCCACAAAGTACACTCCAGTCCAAACCAAAAAAAAAATTATTTTCTGTGTTTAGCCGCACGTATATATCAAATCGATATAACATAAATGGAGGACCAAACTTTCTCCGATAAAAATAAAATAGAGAAAGATCAAGAACCACTTCCTCCTAGTGCTGAAGCTGCTGCCACTAGTCATGACATAGACGATAACATGCCATCAACGTCGTCTGCCAAGGCCGATGCCCAATGTCATAGTAGAGGGCACATACAATCCCAAATGGCAAAGTTCAGGAAAATGACCTTGAAAAAGACATTTAAATCAGCTGAAGAGAAACGTAAACTTGCCAATATGCCATTTACGACACGGAGTGGCAAGGAACGGCTAAGGTCGATCCCTAGTATGTTCATGACTAGTGGTTCAGCTTCACATGACGATGGAAGCCCTCCTCCCACTAAAAAAATCAAAAGAGTTAAGCTGGCAAAAGCACAGCGAAGAACTGTGCTTTCTAAGAAGATATCACAAATCCCCAAGGAGAGTCCAAGTGTGGTGGTGGTTGCGATGCCTGACCTTCCCAGCACTGGACGGGAAGAGGTGGCTCTTTCCACCATTTGCACGCCCCCTGCAAGTGCTGAAAGGAGCACCCACAGTCCACTTGCTGATATGCAAATTGAAGATGTCACTGTTGAAGTACAACAGGATGAGGATACTGGTGTAGCTGGCGCTGAGGAGGAAGTTGGCGAGGAGGATTCTGATGGTGATGTGGTTTGTTTAAATCAGGCTCCGGGGGAGACAGTTGTTGTCCGTGGGATGAAAAAGCCCATCACGGTCATGCCTGGGCAGAAGACCAAACATTCCACCTCTTTGGTCTGGCAATATTTCTATCCAAATCCGGACAACAACTGTCTTGCCATATGTACCATATGTAAAGGTGAAATAAGTAGGGGTAGGGACGTCAACCACCTAGGAACATCCTCCCTTATACGGCACCTGCAGCGCATTCATAAAAAGTTACTGTCAAGTTCAGAAACTTTGGCTAAGACCGTAAGCAGTCCAGGGACACCTAAATCCCGTTGTCCTGTTGTATCCAAGCGCCTGCAAACCACACCGTCAACTCCCTCCTCGTCAATTTCCTCCTTAGTCAGGATCGGAAGTAGTCCTGCAGGCCATGTCACTGGCATGACTGACTCTCCTATCCGGGATTCCTCTGGAGGATCCTGCATTGCTACGCCTACTGCTGCCGCTGCTGCTGTTGCTGCTGCTGGGAGTCGTTCATCATCCCAGAGAGGAAGTAGGAACACCACTACTTTTACTAAACAATTGACCCTCCAACAGTCCTTAGCGAGGAGGATGAAGTACGACAGCAGTCATCCTGAAGCAAAACGTATAACTGAGGCCTTGACTGCTATGTTGGTGTTAGACGTGCGTCCGGTATCCGCCATTAGTGCAGTGGGATTTAGACAATTGATGGAGGTAGTGTGTCCCCGGTTCCAAATCCCGTCTAGATTCCACTTCACTAGGCAGGCGATACCGAGACTGTACAGAAACGTCAGAAAAAGTGTCCTCAGTGTCCTGAAAAATGCCGTTGTACACAATGTCCACTTAACCACGGACATGTGGACAAGTGGAACAGGGCAGACTAAGGACTATATGACTGTGACAGCCCACTGGGTAGATGTATCACCTTACGCAGCAACAGCAGCAGCGTCACCAGTAGCAGCATCTCAGAAACGCCAGCTCGTTACAAGGCAGGCTACGCTGTGTATCACCGGTTTCAGTAAGAGGCACACCGCCGACAACCTCTTAGAGAAACTGAGGGAAATCATCGCCCAGTGGCTTACCCCACTTAGACTCTCCTGGGGATTTGTGATATCTGACAACGCCACCAATATTGTGCGGGCATTACATCTGGGCAAATTCCAGCACGTCCCATGTTTTGCTCACACAATAAACTTGGTGGTGCAGAATTTTCTGAAAAGCGACAGGGGCGTGCAGGAGACGCTTTGGGTGGCCCGAAAAATTTCTGGCCACTTTCGCCATTCAGCGACTGCGTGCCGAAGACTGGAGCGCCAGCAAACACTCTTGAACCTGCCCCGCTATCACCTGAAGCAAGAGGTTGTGACGCGGTGGAACTCAACCCTCTATATGCTTCAGAGGATGGAGGAGCAGCAAAAGGCCATACAAGCCTATACATCCACCTATGACATAGGCAAAGGAGGGGGTATGCACCTGACTCAAGCGCAGTGGAGAATGATTTCCGTGTTGTGCAAGGTTCTCCAGCCCTTCGAACTTGCCACACGTGAAGTCAGTTCAGACACAGCCAGCTTGAGTCAGGTCATTCCCCTCATCAGGCTTTTGCAGAAGCAGCTGGAGAAAGTGAAGGAGGAGCTAAGACGGAGCGATTCCGCTCGGCATGTGGGACTTGTGGATGAAGCCCTTCATTCGCTTTGCCAGGATTCCAGGGTGGTCAATCTGTTGAAATCAGACCACTACATTTTGGCCACCGTGCTCGATCCTAGGTTTAAAGCCTATGTGGTGTCTCTCTTTCCGGCCGACACAAGCCTGCAGAGGTGCAAAGACCTGCTGGTGAACACACTGTCAGCTGAAGCGGAACGTGACACGTCAACGGCTCCTTCTTCATTTTCTCCCGCAACTGGGGCTGCCAGGAAAAAACTTAGGTATCCTAAGCAACCCGCTGGCGGTGATGCAGGGCAGGCAGGACCAAGTTTGGACATCTGGTCCGGACTGAAGGACCTGGCAACAATTTCTGACATGTCTACTGTCACTGCATATGATACTGTCACCATTGACAGAATGGTGGAGGATTACATCGGTGACAGCATCCAAGTAGGCATGTCAGACAGTCCATACCTGTACTGGCAGGAAAAAGAGGCAATTTGGAGGCCCCTGTACAAGCTGGCTCTATTTTACCTGAGTTGCCCCCCCTCCAGTGTGTACTCCGAAAGAGTGTTTAGTGCAGCCGGGAACCTTGTCAGCGAAAGGCGTAGGAGGTTGCTTCCACAGAATGTGGAGAAGATGATGTTCATCAAAATGAATTATCAGCTCTTCCAGGGAGACCAGCCTCCAGAAGGTACAGAGGGACCTGTGGTGGTGGATTCAAGTGGGGATGAGTTAATACTTTGTGAGGATGAGGATGTACACACTGAAGAGGGTGAGGAATCGGTGGATGAGGAGGATGAGGATGACATCTTGCCTCCATAGAGCCAGTTTGTGCAGGGACACATTAATTGCCAGCTTGTTTTGTGGGGGCCCAAACGAACCAATCATTTCAGCCACAGTTGTGTGGCAGACCCTGGCGCTGAAATGATTGGTTTGTTAAAGTGTGCATGTCCTGTTTATACAACATAAGGGTGGGTGGGAGGGCCCAAGGACAATTCCATCTTGCACCTCTTTTTTTTCTTTGCATTATGTACAGTTTGGGGCCTAGTTTTTCAAACTGCCATCCTGTCTGCCACTGCAGTTTCACGCCTAGATGGGTCACGTGTTTGTGCCGCCCACTCGTGTCGCTTAGCATAGTCATCCAGCTACCTCGGTGCAACGTTTTGGACATAAAAACACTATTGTGAGGTGTGAGGTGTTCAGAATAGACTGGAAATGAGTGGAAATTAAGGTTATTGAGGTTAATAATAGCATAGGAGCAGAAAAACCTACAAATTCTGTGATTTTAGCTGTTTTTATGCTTTTTTAAAAAAAAATACAGATCCAAAACACAAAACCCAGAACCCAAAACACGGAAGGGTGGTTTTGGCAAAACCAATCCAGATCCAAAACACGAAGAAAGATCCAGATCCAAAACCAAAACACAAAACACGAAAAGTGGCCGGTGCACACCCCTACTACACACACACACATACATCACATTACTGCACACACATACATCACATTACTACACACTCACACACACATCACATTACTTCACACACACATCACATTACTACGCACACATCACATTACTTCACACACACATCACATTACTACACACACATACATCACATTACTACACACACACACATCACATTACTACACACACACATACATCACATTACTACACACATACATCACATTAGTACACACACATACATCACATTAGTACACACACACATACATCACATTACTACACACACACATACATCACATTACTACACACATACATCACATTACTACACACACACATACATCACATTACTACACACACATACATCACATTACTACACACACATCACATTACTACACACACATACATCACATTACTACACACATACATCACATTACTACACATACATTACATTACTACACACACACATCACATTACTACACATCACATTACTACACACACATACATCACATTACTATACACACATACATCATATTACTACACACACACATACATCACATTACTACACACACACACATCACATTACTACACACATAGATCACATTACTATACACACACACATACATCACATTACTACACACACATACATCACATTACTACATACATACATCACATTACTACACACACACACATACATCACATTACTACACACACATCACATTACTACACATACATTACATTACTACACCCACACATACATCACATTACTACACATACATCACATTACTACACACACACACATCACATTAGTACACATACATCACATTACTACACATACATCACATTACTACACACACACACACACATCACATTACTAGACATCACATTACTACACATACATACATCACATTACTACACACATACATCACATTACTACACATACATCACATTACTACACACACATACATCACATTACTACACACATACATCACATTAATACACATACATCACATTACTACACACATACATCACATTACTACACATACATCACATTACTACACCCACACATACCTCACATTACTACACACACATCACATTACTACACATACATCACATTACTACACCCACACATACTGTACATCACATTACTGCACACACACATCACATTACTACACACACATACATCACATTACTACACACACATACTGTACATCACATTACTACACACATACCGTACATCACATTACTACACACACATCACATTACTACACACACATAGATCACATTACTACACAAATATACTGTACATCACATTACTACACACCCACATCACATTACTACACACACACATCACATTACTACACACACATTCATCACATTACTACACCCACACATACATCACATTACTACACACACATACATCACATTACTACACCCACACATACATCACATTACTACACTCACACACATAGAATTACACAGTAATAGATCTCCCTCCCTCCCCCACGATACTGACATGAGTTATACATGTGGCAGGAGCTGCAGGGACCTCTAACACTCACAGTCTCAGGCAGCTCCTCTGTTGCTACGTGTATACTGTGTGTGTTATGTGTATACTGTGTGTGTATGTTATGTGTTATACTGTGTGTTATGTATATAGTGCGTGTGTGTGTTATGTGTATACTGTGTATGTTATGTGTATACTGTATGTGTATGTTATGTGTATACTGTGTGTGTTATGTGTATACTGTGTTTGTATGTTATGTGTATACTGTGTGTGTATGTTATGTGTATACTGTGTATGTTATGTGTATACTGTGTGTGTGTTATGTGTATACTGTGTGTGTATGTTATGTGTATACTGTGTGTGTATGTTATGTGTATACTGTGTGTGTGTTATGTGTATACTGTGTGTTATGTGTATACAGTGTGTGTATGTTATGTGTTATACTGTGTGTGTGTTATGTATATACTGTGTGTGTTATGTGTATACTGTGTATGTTTTGTGTGTATGTTATGTGTATGCTGTGTATGTTATGTGTGTATGCTATGTGTATACTGTGTGTGTTATGTGTATACTGTGTGTGTATGTTATGTGTTATACTGTGTGTGTTATGTATATACTGTGTGTGTGTGTTATGTGTATACTGTGTATGTTATGTGTATACTGTATGTGTATGTTATGTGTATACTGTGTGTGTATGTTATGTGTTATACTGTGTGTGTATGTTATGTGTATACTGTGTGTGTTATGTGTATACTGTGTGTGTATGTTATGTGTATACTGTGTGTGTATGTTGTGTGTATATTGTGTGTGTTATGTGTATATTGTGTGTGTATGTTATGTGTATACTGTGTGTGTTTGTTATGTTTTATACTGTGTGTGTATGTTATGTGTATACTGTGTGTGTATGTTATGTGTATACTGTGTGTGTTATGTATATACTGTGTGTGTTATGTGTATACTGTGTGTGTGTGTATGTTATGTGTATACTGTGTATGTTATGTGTATACTGTGTGTGTATGTTATGTGTTATACTGTGTGTGTATGTTATGTGTACACTGTGTGTGTATGTTATGTGTATACTGTGTATGTTATGTGTATACTGTGTGTGTTATGTGTATACTGTGTGTGTGTTATGTGTATACTGTGTGTGTTATGTGTATACTGTGTGCGTTATGTGTATACTGTGTGTGTATGTTATGTGTATACTGTGTGTATGTTATGTGTTATACTGTGTGTGTTATGTGTATACTGTGTATGTGTATGTTATGTGTATACTGTGTATGTTATGTGTATACTGTGTGTGTGTTATGTGTATACTGTGTATGTTATGTGTATACTGTGTGTGTATGTTATGTGTTATACTGTGTGTGTTATGTGCATACGATGTATGTTATGTGTATACTGTGTGTGTGTGTGTGTTATGTGTATACTGTGTATGTTATGTGTATACTGTGTGTTATGTGTATACTGTGTATGTTATGTGTATACTGTGTGTGTATGTTAGTGTCAGTACCGGGCCCCACAATTTCTGATGGCAGCCCTGCTGAGGAGTCAGGAGACTCCTCTGCCAGGCGAGCCACTGCCTCCTGATCCCGGCAGGTAAGAGCCTCTTTTCCACTACAGGGTCTGACTGGGCATTTATTACACTTTGCGTGTAAACTGCAATAAATACAAGGCTAGAATAGATGTCACCAATACGGGCAGCAGGCTCTCTTTTGTACTATATGGTGGTAGTAGTGCGCATAATTATTGTGTCATACTGAATATTATATATATTGTGATAGGATCACTGGTAAAGTGGTCTGTGGCAGGTACATTTGTCCCAGATTCCTGTCTTATGTGTTCTAAACCCCCAGGAGAAAGTCTGCAGTGTAGCAGGCTTGAGTCTCGGCTTTTTGAAAAGCCGGTTTGGGACCTAGGGGTTGTGGGTGAGAGGAGAGGGAGGGCTCCACCCACGGCCACTCCAGGTTTTGGTTCTCGCAGCCTGGTAACAGGCTTGTTAGGGTTTCCACCTGAGAGTGGCCAATATAAGCCTAGTGTGTTTAGGGCTGAGTGTCTTACCTGGGAGAGCAGGCAGGGAGTTTGCTCAGAGACACTTGAAAACCTAACTGTAAGTGTTGTGCTGTGCCTTTGTTGCTGGTGAGGGCATTAGGCCCTGCCAGGTTCTGGTAGTGAGGGAACCACCTGTGAAGTTAGTGCCCCGACAGGGCTAGGATTTATGTTTATGTTTTCTTTATGTTATTTCTGACATTGTACAATAAAGACTGGCGCCGACCAGCTTGTACTCACATCCAGACTGGTATGCTGCTTCCCTGCTGCTGTGTGTGTATGTAAGGAAGGAGACCTCTACACAGGAGAGGGACCTCCTAATCTGACTGTGTCACAATATATACAGTCAGGTATACTGTATACATTGTGCTTACCTTGTGTAGTGTGTACTGTATACACTGTGCTTACCTTGTGTAGTATGTAATGTATACACTGTGCTTACCTTGTGTAGTATATACTGTATACACTGTGCTTACCTTGTGTAGTATGTACTGTATACATTGTGCTTACCTTGTGTAGTGTGTACTGTATACACTGTGCTTACCTTGTGTAGTATGTAATGTATACACTGTGCTTACCTTGTGTAGTATATACTGTATACACTGTGCTTACCTTGTGTAGTATATACTGTATACACTGTGCTTACCTTGTGTAGTATATACTGTATACACTGTGCTTACCTTGTGTAGTATATACTGTATACACTGTGCTTACCTTGTGTAGTGTGTACTGTATACACTGTGCTTACCTTGTGTAGTATGTAATGTATACACTGTGCTTACCTTGTGTAGTATATACTGTATACACTGTGCTTACCTTGTGTAGTATATACTGTATACACTGTGCTTACCTTGTGTAGTATATACTGTATACACTGTGCTTACCTTGTGTAGTGTGTACTGTATACACTGTGCTTACCTTGTGTAGTGTGTACTGTATACACTGTGCTTACCTTGTGTAGTATGTACTGTATACATTGTGCTTACCTTGTGTAGTATATACTGTATACACTGTGCTTACCTTGTGTAGTATATACTGTATACACTGTGCTTACCTTGTGTAGTATATACTGTATACACTGTGCTTACCTTGTGTAGTATATACTGTATACACTGTGCTTACCTTGTGTAGTATATACTGTATACACTGTGCTTACCTTGTGTAGTATATACTGTATACACTGTGCTTACCTTGTGTAGTATATACTGTATACATTGTGCTTACCTTGTGTAGTATATACTGTATACACTGTGCTTACCTTGTGTAGTATGTACTGTATACACTGTGCTTACCTTGTGTAGTATATACTGTATACATTGTGCTTACCTTGTGTAGTATATACTGTATACACTGTGCTTACCTTGTGTAGTATATACTGTATACACAGCGCTTACCTTGTGTAGTATGTACTGTATACACTGTGCTTACCTTGTGTAGTATATACTGTATACACTGTGCTTACCTTGTGTAGTGTGTACTGTATACACTGTGCTTACCTTGTGTAGTGTGTACTGTATACACTGTGCTTACCTTGTGTAGTATATACTGTATACACTGCGCTTACCTTGTGTAGTATATACTGTATACACTGTGCTTACCTTGTGTAGTATATACTGTATACATTGTGCTTACCTTGTGTAGTATATACTGTATACACTGTGCTTACCTTGTGTAGTATATACTGTATACACTGCGCTTACCTTGTGTAGTGTGTACTGTATACACTGTGCTTACCTTGTGTAGTATATACTGTATACACTGTGCTTACCTTGTGTAGTATATACTGTATACATTGTGCTTACCTTGTGTAGTATATACTGTATACACTGTGCTTACCTTGTGTAGTGTGTACTGTATACATTGTGCTTACCTTGTGTAGTATATACTGTATACACTGTGCTTACCTTGTGTAGTATGTACTGTATACACTGCGCTTACCTTGTGTAGTATATACTGTATACATTGTGCTTACCTTGTGTAGTATATACTGTATACACTGTGCTTACCTTGTGTAGTGTGTACTGTATACATTGTGCTTACCTTGTGTAGTATATACTGTATACACTGTGCTTACCTTGTGTAGTATATACTGTATACACTGTGCTTACCTTGTGTAGTATATACTGTATACACAGCGCTTACCTTGTGTAGTGTGTACTGTATACACTGTGCTTACCTTGTGTAGTGTGTACTGTATACACTGTGCTTACCTTGTGTAGTATATACTGTATACATTGTGCTTACCTTGTGTAGTACATACTGTATACACTGCGCTTACCTTGTGTAGTATATACTGTATACACTGTGCTTACCTTGTGTAGTATATACTGTATACACTGTGCTTACCTTGTGTAGTATATACTGTATACACTGTGCTTACCTTGTGTAGTATGTACTGTATACACTGTGCTTACCTTGTGTAGTATATACTGTATACACTGTGCTTACCTTGTGTAGTATATACTGTATACATTGTGCTTACCTTGTGTAGTACATACTGTATACATTGTGCTTACCTTGTGTAGTGTGTACTGTATACACTGTGCTTACCTTGTGTAGTATATACTGTATACACTGTGCTTACCTTGTGTAGTATATACTGTATACATTGTGCTTACCTTGTGTAGTATATACTGTATACATTGTGCTTACCTTGTGTAGTGTGTACTGTATACACTGTGCTTACCTTGTGTAGTGTGTACTGTATACACTGTGCTTACCTTGTGTAGTATATACTGTATACACTGCGCTTACCTTGTGTAGTATATACTGTATACACTGTGCTTACCTTGTGTAGTATATACTGTATACATTGTGCTTACCTTGTGTAGTATATACTGTATACACTGCGCTTACCTTGTGTAGTGTGTACTGTATACACTGTGCTTACCTTGTGTAGTATATACTGTATACACTGTGCTTACCTTGTGTAGTATATACTGTATACATTGTGCTTACCTTGTGTAGTATATACTGTATACACTGTGCTTACCTTGTGTAGTGTGTACTGTATACATTGTGCTTACCTTGTGTAGTATATACTGTATACACTGTGCTTACCTTGTGTAGTGTGTACTGTATACACTGCGCTTACCTTGTGTAGTACATACTGTATACACTGTGCTTACCTTGTGTAGTATGTAATGTATACACTGTGCTTACCTTGTGTAGTACGTACTGTATACATTGTGCTTACCTTGTGTAGTATGTAATGTATACACTGTGCTTACCTTGTGTAGTACGTACTGTATACACTGTGCTTACCTTGTGTAGTATGTAATGTATACACTGTGCTTACCTTGTGTAGTACGTACTGTATACACTGCGCTTACCTTGTGTAGTATATACTGTATACACTGCGCTTACCTTGTGTAGTATATACTGTATACACTGTGCTTACCTTGTGTAGTATGTACTGTATACACTGTGCTTACCTTGTGTAGTATGTACTGTATACACTGTGCTTACCTTGTGTAGTATGTACTGTATACATTGTGCTTACCTTGTGTAGTACGTACTGTATACACTGCGCTTACCTTGTGTAGTATATACTGTATACACTGTGCTTACCTTGTGTAGTATATACTGTATACACTGTGCTTACCTTGTGTAGTATATACTGTATACACTGTGCTTACCTTGTGTAGTATGTACTGTATACACTGTGCTTACCTTGTGTAGTATATACTGTATACACTGTGCTTACCTTGTGTAGTATATACTGTATACACTGTGCTTACCTTGTGTAGTATATACTGTATACACTGCGCTTACCTTGTGTAGTATATACTGTATACACTGCGCTTACCTTGTGTAGTACATACTGTATACACTGCGCTTACCTTGTGTAGTATATACTGTATACACTGCGCTTACCTTGTGTAGTATATACTGTATACACTGTGCTTACCTTGTGTAGTATATACTGTATACACTGTGCTTACCTTGTGTAGTATATACTGTATACACTGTGCTTACCTTGTGTAGTATATACTGTATACACTGTGCTTACCTTGTGTAGTATATACTGTATACACTGCGCTTACCTTGTGTAGTATATACTGTATACACTGCGCTTACCTTGTGTAGTATATACTGTATACACTGCGCTTACCTTGTGTAGTATATACTGTATACATTGTGCTTACCTTGTGTAGTATGTACTGTATACACTGTGCTTACCTTGTGTAGTATATACTGTATACATTGTGCTTACCTTGTGTAGTATATACTGTATACACTGTGCTTACCTTGTGTAGTATATACTGTATACATTGTGCTTACCTTGTGTAGTATATACTGTATACACTGTGCTTACCTTGTGTAGTATGTACTGTATACACTGTGCTTACCTTGTGTAGTATATACTGTATACACTGTGCTTACCTTGTGTAGTATGTACTGTATACACTGCGCTTACCTTGTGTAGTACATACTGTATACACTGTGCTTACCTTGTGTAGTATGTACTGTATACACTGTGCTTACCTTGTGTAGTATATACTGTATACATTGTGCTTACCTTGTGTAGTATATACTGTATACACTGTGCTTACCTTGTGTAGTATATACTGTATACATTGTGCTTACCTTGTGTAGTATATACTGTATACACTGCGCTTACCTTGTGTAGTATATACTGTATACACTGCGCTTACCTTGTGTAGTATATACTGTATACACTGCGCTTACCTTGTGTAGTATATACTGTATACACTGCGCTTACCTTGTGTAGTATATACTGTATACACTGCGCTTACCTTGTGTAGTATATACTGTATACACTGTGCTTACCTTGTGTAGTATATACTGTATACACTGTGCTTACCTTGTGTAGTATATACTGTATACACTGCGCTTACCTTGTGTAGTATATACTGTATACACTGCGCTTACCTTGTGTAGTATATACTGTATACACTGCGCTTACCTTGTGTAGTATGTACTGTATACACTGCGCTTACCTTGTGTAGTGTGTACTGTATACACTGTGCTTACCTTGTGTAGTATATACTGTATACACTGTGCTTACCTTGTGTAGTATGTACTGTATACACTGTGCTTACCTTGTGTAGTATATACTGTATACACTGTGCTTACCTTGTGTAGTATATACTGTATACACTGCGCTTACCTTGTGTAGTATATACTGTATACACTGCGCTTACCTTGTGTAGTATATACTGTATACACTGTGCTTACCTTGTGTAGTACATACTGTATACACTGCGCTTACCTTGTGTAGTATATACTGTATACACTGCGCTTACCTTGTGTAGTATGTACTGTATACACTGCGCTTACCTTGTGTAGTGTGTACTGTATACACTGTGCTTACCTTGTGTAGTATGTACTGTATACACTGTGCTTACCTTGTGTAGTATATACTGTATACACTGTGCTTACCTTGTGTAGTATATACTGTATACACTGTGCTTACCTTGTGTAGTATATACTGTATACACTGTGCTTACCTTGTGTAGTACATACTGTATACATTGTGCTTACCTTGTGTAGTATATACTGTATACACTGTGCTTACCTTGTGTAGTGTGTACTGTATACACTGTGCTTACCTTGTGTAGTATGTACTGTGTACATTGCGCTTACCTTGTGTAGTATATACTGTATACACTGTGCTTACCTTGTGTAGTATATACTGTATACACTGTGCTTACCTTGTGTAGTATATACTGTATACATTGTGCTTACCTTGTGTAGTGTGTAATGTATACACTGTGCTTACCTTGTGTAGTATATACTGTATACACTGTGCTTACCTTGTGTAGTATGTACTGTATACATTGCGCTTACCTTGTGTAGTATGTACTGTATACACTGTGCTTACCTTGTGTAGTATGTACTGTATACATTGTGCTTACCTTGTGTAGTATGTACTGTATACACTGTGCTTACCTTGTGTAGTATATACTGTATACACTGTGCTTACCTTGTGTAGTACATACTGTATACACTGTGCTTACCTTGTGTAGTGCGTACTGTATACACTGTGCTTACCTTGTGTAGTATATACTGTATACATTGCGCTTACCTTGTGTAGTATATACTGTATACACTGTGCTTACCTTGTGTAGTATATACTGTATACACAGCGCTTACCTTGTGTAGTATATACTGTATACACTGTGCTTACCTTGTGTAGTACATACTGTATACACTGTGCTTACCTTGTGTAGTGCGTACTGTATACACTGTGCTTACCTTGTGTAGTATATACTGTATACATTGCGCTTACCTTGTGTAGTACATACTGTATACATTGTGCTTACCTTGTGTAGTATGTACTGTATACACTGTGCTTACCTTGTGTAGTATATACTGTATACATTGCGCTTACCTTGTGTAGTACATACTGTATACATTGTGCTTACCTTGTGTAGTATATACTGTATACACTGTGCTTACCTTGTGTAGTATATACTGTATACACAGCGCTTACCTTGTGTAGTATATACTGTATACACTGTGCTTACCTTGTGTAGTACATACTGTATACACTGTGCTTACCTTGTGTAGTGCGTACTGTATACACTGTGCTTACCTTGTGTAGTATATACTGTATACATTGCGCTTACCTTGTGTAGTACATACTGTATACATTGTGCTTACCTTGTGTAGTATGTACTGTATACACTGTGCTTACCTTGTGTAGTATATACTGTATACATTGCGCTTACCTTGTGTAGTACATACTGTATACATTGTGCTTACCTTGTGTAGTATATACTGTATACACTGTGCTTACCTTGTGTAGTATATACTGTATACACTGTGCTTACCTTGTGTAGTATGTACTGTATACACTGTGCTTACCTTGTGTAGTATATACTGTATACACTGTGCTTACCTTGTGTAGTATATACTGTATACACTGTGCTTACCTTGTGTAGTATATACTGTATACACTGCGCTTACCTTGTGTAGTATATACTGTATACACTGTGCTTACCTTGTGTAGTATATACTGTATACACTGTGCTTACCTTGTGTAGTATATACTGTATACACTGCGCTTACCTTGTGTAGTATATACTGTATACACTGTGCTTACCTTGTGTAGTATATACTGTATACACTGTGCTTACCTTGTGTAGTATATACTGTATACACTGTGCTTACCTTGTGTAGTATATACTGTATACACTGCGCTTACCTTGTGTAGTATGTACTGTATACATTGTGCTTACCTTGTGTAGTATGTACTGTATACACTGTGCTTACCTTGTGTAGTATATACTGTATACACTGCGCTTACCTTGTGTAGTATATACTGTATACACTGTGCTTACCTTGTGTAGTATATACTGTATACACTGTGCTTACCTTGTGTAGTATATACTGTATACACTGTGCTTACCTTGTGTAGTATGTACTGTATACACTGTGCTTACCTTGTGTAGTATGTACTGTATACACTGCGCTTACCTTGTGTAGTATATACTGTATACACTGCGCTTACCTTGTGTAGTATATACTGTATACACTGTGCTTACCTTGTGTAGTATATACTGTATACACTGTGCTTACCTTGTGTAGTATATACTGTATACATTGTGCTTACCTTGTGTAGTATGTACTGTATACATTGTGCTTACCTTGTGTAGTATATACTGTATACACTGCGCTTACCTTGTGTAGTATATACTGTATACACTGTGCTTACCTTGTGTAGTATATACTGTATACACTGCGCTTACCTTGTGTAGTATATACTGTATACACTGCGCTTACCTTGTGTAGTATATACTGTATACACTGTGCTTACCTTGTGTAGTATATACTGTATACACTGTGCTTACCTTGTGTAGTATATACTGTATACACTGTGCTTACCTTGTGTAGTATATACTGTATACACTGCGCTTACCTTGTGTAGTATATACTGTATACACTGTGCTTACCTTGTGTAGTACATACTGTATACACTGTGCTTACCTTGTGTAGTGCGTACTGTATACATTGTGCTTACCTTGTGTAGTATGTACTGTATACATTGTGCTTACCTTGTGTAGTATGTACTGTATACACAGCGCTTACCTTGTGTAGTATATACTGTATACACTGTGCTTACCTTGTGTAGTACATACTGTATACATTGTGCTTACCTTGTGTAGTGTGTACTGTATACACTGTGCTTACCTTGTGTAGTATATACTGTATACACTGTGCTTACCTTGTGTAGTATATACTGTATACACTGCGCTTACCTTGTGTAGTATATACTGTATACACTGTGCTTACCTTGTGTAGTATATACTGTATACATTGTGCTTACCTTGTGTAGTATATACTGTATACATTGTGCTTACCTTGTGTAGTGTGTACTGTATACACTGTGCTTACCTTGTGTAGTATATACTGTATACACTGTGCTTACCTTGTGTAGTATATACTGTATACACTGTGCTTACCTTGTGTAGTATATACTGTATACACTGTGCTTACCTTGTGTAGTATATACTGTATACACTGTGCTTACCTTGTGTAGTATATACTGTATACACTGCGCTTACCTTGTGTAGTACATACTGTATACACTGCGCTTACCTTGTGTAGTATATACTGTATACACTGCGCTTACCTTGTGTAGTATATACTGTATACACTGCGCTTACCTTGTGTAGTATATACTGTATACACTGTGCTTACCTTGTGTAGTACATACTGTATACACTGTGCTTACCTTGTGTAGTATATACTGTATACACTGTGCTTACCTTGTGTAGTATATACTGTATACACTGCACTTACCTTGTGTAGTACATACTGTATACACTGTGCTTACCTTGTGTAGTACGTACTGTATACACTGTGCTTACCTTGTGTAGTACATACTGTATACACTGTGCTTACCTTGTGTAGTATATACTGTATACACTGCGCTTACCTTGTGTAGTATATACTGTATACACTGCACTTACCTTGTGTAGTATATACTGTATACACTGTGCTTACCTTGTGTAGTATATACTGTATACACTGTGCTTACCTTGTGTAGTACATACTGTATACACTGTGCTTACCTTGTGTAGTATATACTGTATACACTGTGCTTACCTTGTGTAGTATATACTGTATACACTGTGCTTACCTTGTGTAGTATATACTGTATACACTGTGCTTACCTTGTGTAGTACATACTGTATACACTGCGCTTACCTTGTGTAGTACGTACTGTATACACTGCGCTTACCTTGTGTAGTACATACTGTATACACTGCGCTTACCTTGTGTAGTATGTAATGTATACACTGTGCTTACCTTGTGTAGTATATACTGTATACACTGTGCTTACCTTGTGTAGTACGTACTGTATACACTGTGCTTACCTTGTGTAGTATGTAATGTATACACTGTGCTTACCTTGTGTAGTATGTACTGTATACACTGTGCTTACCTTGTGTAGTATGTACTGTATACACTGTGCTTACCTTGTGTAGTACATACTGTATACACTGTGCTTACCTTGTGTAGTATATACTGTATACACTGTGCTTACCTTGTGTAGTATATACTGTATACACTGTGCTTACCTTGTGTAGTACATACTGTATACACTGTGCTTACCTTGTGTAGTGTGTACTGTATACACTGTGCTTACCTTGTGTAGTACGTACTGTATACACTGTGCTTACCTTGTGTAGTATATACTGTATACACTGTGCTTACCTTGTGTAGTATATACTGTATACACTGTGCTTACCTTGTGTAGTATATACTGTATACACTGTGCTTACCTTGTGTAGTATATACTGTATACACTGTGCTTACCTTGTGTAGTACATACTGTATACACTGTGCTTACCTTGTGTAGTGTGTACTGTATACACTGTGCTTACCTTGTGTAGTACGTACTGTATACACTGTGCTTACCTTGTGTAGTATATACTGTATACACTGTGCTTACCTTGTGTAGTACATACTGTATACACTGTGCTTACCTTGTGTAGTGTGTACTGTATACACTGTGCTTACCTTGTGTAGTACGTACTGTATACACTGTGCTTACCTTGTGTAGTATATACTGTATACACTGTGCTTACCTTGTGTAGTATATACTGTATACACTGTGCTTACCTTGTGTAGTATATACTGTATACACTGTGCTTACCTTGTGTAGTATATACTGTATACACTGTGCTTACCTTGTGTAGTACATACTGTATACACTGTGCTTACCTTGTGTAGTACATACTGTATACACTGCGCTTACCTTGTGTAGTGTGTACTGTATACACTGTGCTTACCTTGTGTAGTACGTACTGTATACACTGTGCTTACCTTGTGTAGTATATACTGTATACACTGTGCTTACCTTGTGTAGTATATACTGTATACACTGTGCTTACCTTGTGTAGTATATACTGTATACACTGTGCTTACCTTGTGTAGTATATACTGTATACACTGTGCTTACCTTGTGTAGTATATACTGTATACACTGTGCTTACCTTGTGTAGTATATACTGTATACACTGTGCTTACCTTGTGTAGTATATACTGTATACACTGCGCTTACCTTGTGTAGTACATACTGTATACACTGCGCTTACCTTGTGTAGTACATACTGTATACACTGTGCTTACCTTGTGTAGTACATACTGTATACACTGTGCTTACCTTGTGTAGTATGTACTGTATACACTGCGCTTACCTTGTGTAGTATATACTGTATACACTGCGCTTACCTTGTGTAGTATATACTGTATACACTGTGCTTACCTTGTGTAGTATGTACTGTATACACTGTGCTTACCTTGTGTAGTATGTACTGTATACACTGTGCTTACCTTGTGTAGTATGTACTGTATACACTGTGCTTACCTTGTGTAGTATGTAATGTATACACTGTGCTTACCTTGTGTAGTATATACTGTATACACTGTGCTTACCTTGTGTAGTATATACTGTATACACTGTGCTTACCTTGTGTAGTATGTACTGTATACACTGTGCTTACCTTGTGTAGTATATACTGTATACACTGTGCTTACCTTGTGTAGTATATACTGTATACACTGTGCTTACCTTGTGTAGTATGTACTGTATACACTGTGCTTACCTTGTGTAGTATGTACTGTATACACTGTGCTTACCTTGTGTAGTATGTACTGTATACATTGTGCTTACCTTGTGTAGTATATACTGTATACACTGTGCTTACCTTGTGTAGTATGTACTGTATACACTGTGCTTACCTTGTGTAGTATATACTGTATACACTGTGCTTACCTTGTGTAGTATGTAATGTATACACTGTGCTTACCTTGTGTAGTATGTACTGTATACACTGCGCTTACCTTGTGTAGTATGTACTGTATACACTGCGCTTACCTTGTGTAGTATATACTGTATACACTGCGCTTACCTTGTGTAGTATATACTGTATACACTGCGCTTACCTTGTGTAGTATGTACTGTATACACTGTGCTTACCTTGTGTAGTATATACTGTATACACTGTGCTTACCTTGTGTAGTATATACTGTATACACTGTGCTTACCTTGTGTAGTATATACTGTATACATTGTGCTTACCTTGTGTAGTATATACTGTATACACTGCGCTTACCTTGTGTAGTATATACTGTATACACTGCGCTTACCTTGTGTAGTATATACTGTATACACTGCGCTTACCTTGTGTAGTATGTACTGTATACACTGTGCTTACCTTGTGTAGTATGTACTGTATACACTGTGCTTACCTTGTGTAGTGTGTACTGTATACACTGTGCTTACCTTGTGTAGTATATACTGTATACACTGTGCTTACCTTGTGTAGTATGTACTGTATACACTGTGCTTACCTTGTGTAGTATATACTGTATACACTGTGCTTACCTTGTGTAGTATATACTGTATACACTGTGCTTACCTTGTGTAGTATGTACTGTATACACTGTGCTTACCTTGTGTAGTGTGTACTGTATACATTGTGCTTACCTTGTGTAGTATGTACTGTATACACTGTGCTTACCTTGTGTAGTATGTACTGTATACACTGTGCTTACCTTGTGTAGTATGTACTGTATACACTGTGCTTACCTTGTGTAGTATATACTGTATACACTGCGCTTACCTTGTGTAGTATATACTGTATACATTGTGCTTACCTTGTGTAGTATATACTGTATACATTGTGCTTACCTTGTGTAGTATATACTGTATACACTGTGCTTACCTTGTGTAGTATGTACTGTATACACAGCGCTTACCTTGTGTAGTATGTAATGTATACACTGTGCTTACCTTGTGTAGTATGTAATGTATACACTGCGCTTACCTTGTGTAGTATATACTGTATACATTGTGCTTACCTTGTGTAGTATGTAATGTATACACTGCGCTTACCTTGTGTAGTATATACTGTATACATTGTGCTTACCTTGTGTAGTATATACTGTATACATTGTGCTTACCTTGTGTAGTATGTAATGTATACACTGCGCTTACCTTGTGTAGTATATACTGTATACATTGTGCTTACCTTGTGTAGTATATACTGTATACACTGTGCTTACCTTGTGTAGTATGTACTGTATACATTGTGCTTACCTTGTGTAGTATGTACTGTATACACTGCGCTTACCTTGTGTAGTATATACTGTATACATTGTGCTTACCTTGTGTAGTATGTAATGTATACACTGTGCTTACCTTGTGTAGTATATACTGTATACACTGTGCTTACCTTGTGTAGTATATACTGTATACACTGCGCTTACCTTGTTTAGTATATACTGTATACATTGTGCTTACCTTGTGTAGTATGTAATGTATACACTGCGCTTACCTTGTGTAGTATATACTGTATACATTGTGCTTACCTTGTTTAGTATATACTGTATACATTGTGCTTACCTTGTGTAGTATGTAATGTATACACTGCGCTTACCTTGTGTAGTATATACTGTATACATTGTGCTTACCTTGTGTAGTGTATACTGTATACACTGTGCTTACCTTGTGTAGTATGTACTGTATACACTGTGCTTACCTTGTGTAGTATATACTGTATACACTGTGCTTACCTTGTGTAGTATGTACTGTATACATTGTGCTTACCTTGTGTAGTATGTACTGTATACATTGCGCTTACCTTGTGTAGTATATACTGTATACACTGTGCTTACCTTGTGTAGTATGTACTGTATACACTGTGCTTACCTTGTGTAGTATATACTGTATACACTGCGCTTACCTTGTGTAGTATATACTGTATACATTGTGCTTACCTTGTGTAGTATGTAATGTATACACTGTGCTTACCTTGTGTAGTATGTAATGTATACACTGCGCTTACCTTGTGTAGTATATACTGTATACATTGTGCTTACCTTGTGTAGTATGTAATGTATACACTGCGCTTACCTTGTGTAGTATATACTGTATACATTGTGCTTACCTTGTGTAGTATATACTGTATACATTGTGCTTACCTTGTGTAGTATGTAATGTATACACTGCGCTTACCTTGTGTAGTATATACTGTATACATTGTGCTTACCTTGTGTAGTATATACTGTATACACTGTGCTTACCTTGTGTAGTATGTACTGTATACATTGTGCTTACCTTGTGTAGTATGTACTGTATACACTGCGCTTACCTTGTGTAGTATATACTGTATACATTGTGCTTACCTTGTGTAGTATGTAATGTATACACTGTGCTTACCTTGTGTAGTATATACTGTATACACTGTGCTTACCTTGTGTAGTATATACTGTATACACTGCGCTTACCTTGTTTAGTATATACTGTATACATTGTGCTTACCTTGTGTAGTATATACTGTATACACAGTGCTTACCTTGTGTAGTATATACTGTATACACTGTGCTTACCTTGTGTAGTGTATACTGTATACACTGTGCTTACCTTGTGTAGTATGTACTGTATACACTGTGCTTACCTTGTGTAGTATATACTGTATACACTGTGCTTACCTTGTGTAGTGTGTACTGTATACATTGTGCTTACCTTGTGTAGTATATACTGTATACACTGTGCTTACCTTGTGTAGTATGTACTGTATACATTGTGCTTACCTTGTGTAGTATGTACTGTATACATTGCGCTTACCTTGTGTAGTATATACTGTATACACTGCGCTTACCTTGTGTAGTATGTACTGTATACACTGCGCTTACCTTGTGTAGTATGTACTGTATACACTGCGCTTACCTTGTGTAGTATATACTGTATACACTGCGCTTACCTTGTGTAGTATATACTGTATACACTGCGCTTACCTTGTGTAGTATATACTGTATACACTGCGCTTACCTTGTGTAGTATATACTGTATACACTGCGCTTACCTTGTGTAGTATATACTGTATACACTGTGCTTACCTTGTGTAGTATATACTGTATACACTGTGCTTACCTTGTGTAGTATGTACTGTATACACTGTGCTTACCTTGTGTAGTATATACTGTATACACTGTGCTTACCTTGTGTAGTACATACTGTATACACTGTGCTTACCTTGTGTAGTATATACTGTATACACTGTGCTTACCTTGTGTAGTATATACTGTATACACTGTGCTTACCTTGTGTAGTATATACTGTATACACTGCGCTTACCTTGTGTAGTATATACTGTATACACTGCGCTTACCTTGTGTAGTATATACTGTATACACTGCGCTTACCTTGTGTAGTATATACTGTATACACTGTGCTTACCTTGTGTAGTATATACTGTATACACTGCGCTTACCTTGTGTAGTATATACTGTATACACTGCGCTTACCTTGTGTAGTATATACTGTATACACTGTGCTTACCTTGTGTAGTATATACTGTATACACTGTGCTTACCTTGTGTAGTATATACTGTATACATTGTGCTTACCTTGTGTAGTATGTACTGTATACACTGCGCTTACCTTGTGTAGTATATACTGTATACATTGTGCTTACCTTGTGTAGTATATACTGTATACACTGTGCTTACCTTGTGTAGTATATACTGTATACACTGCGCTTACCTTGTGTAGTATATACTGTATACACTGCGCTTACCTTGTGTAGTATATACTGTATACACTGTGCTTACCTTGTGTAGTATATACTGTATACATTGTGCTTACCTTGTGTAGTATATACTGTATACACTGTGCTTACCTTGTGTAGTATGTACTGTATACACTGCGCTTACCTTGTGTAGTATATACTGTATACACTGTGCTTACCTTGTGTAGTATATACTGTATACATTGTGCTTACCTTGTGTAGTATGTACTGTATACACTGCGCTTACCTTGTGTAGTATATACTGTATACACTGTGCTTACCTTGTGTAGTACATACTGTATACACTGTGCTTACCTTGTGTAGTATATACTGTATACACTGTGCTTACCTTGTGTAGTATATACTGTATACACTGTGCTTACCTTGTGTAGTATATACTGTATACACAGCGCTTACCTTGTGTAGTATATACTGTATACACTGTGCTTACCTTGTGTAGTATGTACTGTATACACTGCGCTTACCTTGTGTAGTATATACTGTATACACTGTGCTTACCTTGTGTAGTATGTACTGTATACACTGTGCTTACCTTGTGTAGTATATACTGTATACACTGTGCTTACCTTGTGTAGTATATACTGTATACACTGTGCTTACCTTGTGTAGTATATACTGTATACACAGCGCTTACCTTGTGTAGTATATACTGTATACACTGCGCTTACCTTGTGTAGTATGTACTGTATACACTGCGCTTACCTTGTGTAGTATGTACTGTATACACTGCGCTTACCTTGTGTAGTATGTACTGTATACACTGCCCTTACCTTGTGTAGTATATACTGTATACACTGTGCTTACCTTGTGTAGTATGTACTGTATACACTGCGCTTACCTTGTGTAGTATATACTGTATACACTGTGCTTACCTTGTGTAGTATATACTGTATACATTGTGCTTACCTTGTGTAGTATATACTGTATACATTGTGCTTACCTTGTGTAGTATATACTGTATACATTGTGCTTACCTTGTGTAGTATATACTGTATACATTGTGCTTACCTTGTGTAGTATATACTGTATACACTGTGCTTACCTTGTGTAGTATATACTGTATACACTGTGCTTACCTTGTGTAGTATATACTGTATACACTGTGCTTACCTTGTGTAGTATATACTGTATACACTGTGCTTACCTTGTGTAGTATGTAATGTATACACTGTGCTTACCTTGTGTAGTATGTACTGTATACACTGTGCTTACCTTGTGTAGTATATACTGTATACACTGTGCTTACCTTGTGTAGTACATACTGTATACACTGTGCTTACCTTGTGTAGTATATACTGTATACACTGTGCTTACCTTGTGTAGTATATACTGTATACACTGTGCTTACCTTGTGTAGTATATACTGTATACACTGTGCTTACCTTGTGTAGTACATACTGTATACACTGTGCTTACCTTGTGTAGTATATACTGTATACACTGTGCTTACCTTGTGTAGTACATACTGTATACACTGTGCTTACCTTGTGTAGTATATACTGTATACACTGTGCTTACCTTGTGTAGTATATACTGTATACACTGTGCTTACCTTGTGTAGTACATACTGTATACACTGCGCTTACCTTGTGTAGTATATACTGTATACACTGCGCTTACCTTGTGTAGTACATACTGTATACATTGCGCTTACCTTGTGTAGTATATACTGTATACACTGTGCTTACCTTGTGTAGTATATACTGTATACACTGTGCTTACCTTGTGTAGTGTGTACTGTATACACTGTGCTTACCTTGTGTAGTATGTACTGTATACATTGTGCTTACCTTGTGTAGTATATACTGTATACACTGTGCTTACCTTGTGTAGTATATACTGTATACACTGTGCTTACCTTGTGTAGTATATACTGTATACATTGTGCTTACCTTGTGTAGTATGTAATGTATACACTGTGCTTACCTTGTGTAGTATATACTGTATACATTGTGCTTACCTTGTGTAGTATATACTGTATACACTGCGCTTACCTTGTTTAGTATATACTGTATACATTGTGCTTACCTTGTGTAGTATGTAATGTATACACTGTGCTTACCTTGTGTAGTATATACTGTATACACTGTGCTTACCTTGTGTAGTATATACTGTATACATTGTGCTTACCTTGTGTAGTGTGTACTGTATACATTGTGCTTACCTTGTGTAGTGCGTACTGTATACACTGTGCTTACCTTGTGTAGTATATACTGTATACACTGTGCTTACCTTGTGTAGTATATACTGTATACATTGCGCTTACCTTGTGTAGTATATACTGTATACACTGTGCTTACCTTGTGTAGTGCGTACTGTATACACTGTGCTTACCTTGTGTAGTATGTACTGTATACACTGTGCTTACCTTGTGTAGTATATACTGTATACACTGTGCTTACCTTGTGTAGTATATACTGTATACACTGTGCTTACCTTGTGTAGTATATACTGTATACACTGTGCTTACCTTGTGTAGTATATACTGTATACACTGTGCTTACCTTGTGTAGTATATACTGTATACACTGTGCTTACCTTGTGTAGTACATACTGTATACACTGTGCTTACCTTGTGTAGTATATACTGTATACACTGTGCTTACCTTGTGTAGTACATACTGTATACACTGTGCTTACCTTGTGTAGTATGTACTGTATACATTGTGCTTACCTTGTGTAGTGCGTACTGTATACACTGTGCTTACCTTGTGTAGTGCGTACTGTATACACTGTGCTTACCTTGTGTAGTGCGTACTGTATACACTGTGCTTACCTTGTGTAGTATATACTGTATACACTGTGCTTACCTTGTGTAGTATATACTGTATACACTGTGCTTACCTTGTGTAGTATATACTGTATACACTGTGCTTACCTTGTGTAGTGTGTACTGTATACACTGTGCTTACCTTGTGTAGTGTGTAATGTATACACTGTGCTTACCTTGTGTAGTATATACTGTATACACTGTGCTTACCTTGTGTAGTGTGTACTGTATACACTGTGCTTACCTTGTGTAGTGCGTACTGTATACACTGTGCTTACCTTGTGTAGTATATACTGTATACACTGTGCTTACCTTGTGTAGTGCGTACTGTATACACTGTGCTTACCTTGTGTAGTATATACTGTATACACTGTGCTTACCTTGTGTAGTATATACTGTATACACTGTGCTTACCTTGTGTAGTATATACTGTATACACTGTGCTTACCTTGTGTAGTGCGTACTGTATACACTGTGCTTACCTTGTGTAGTATATACTGTATACACTGTGCTTACCTTGTGTAGTATATACTGTATACACTGTGCTTACCTTGTGTAGTATATACTGTATACACTGTGCTTACCTTGTGTAGTGCGTACTGTATACATTGTGCTTACCTTGTGTAGTGCGTACTGTATACATTGTGCTTACCTTGTGTAGTGCGTACTGTATACACTGTGCTTACCTTGTGTAGTGCGTACTGTATACACTGTGCTTACCTTGTGTAGTATATACTGTATACATTGTGCTTACCTTGTGTAGTGCGTACTGTATACACTGTGCTTACCTTGTGTAGTATATACTGTATACACTGTGCTTACCTTGTGTAGTATATACTGTATACACTGTGCTTACCTTGTGTAGTATATACTGTATACACTGTGCTTACCTTGTGTAGTATATACTGTATACACTGTGCTTACCTTGTGTAGTATATACTGTATACACTGTGCTTACCTTGTGTAGTATATACTGTATACACTGTGCTTACCTTGTGTAGTATATACTGTATACACTGTGCTTACCTTGTGTAGTATATACTGTATACATTGTGCTTACCTTGTGTAGTATGTAATGTATACACTGTGCTTACCTTGTGTAGTATATACTGTATACACTGTGCTTACCTTGTGTAGTATATACTGTATACACTGTGCTTACCTTGTGTAGTATATACTGTATACACTGTGCTTACCTTGTGTAGTATGTACTGTATACACTGTGCTTACCTTGTGTAGTATATACTGTATACACTGTGCTTACCTTGTGTAGTATATACTGTATACACTGTGCTTACCTTGTGTAGTATATACTGTATACACTGTGCTTACCTTGTGTAGTGCGTACTGTATACACTGTGCTTACCTTGTGTAGTATATACTGTATACACTGCGCTTACCTTGTGTAGTATATACTGTATACATTGTGCTTACCTTGTGTAGTATATACTGTATACACTGTGCTTACCTTGTGTAGTGTGTACTGTATACATTGTGCTTACCTTGTGTAGTATATACTGTATACACTGTGCTTACCTTGTGTAGTATATACTGTATACACTGTGCTTACCTTGTGTAGTATATACTGTATACACTGTGCTTACCTTGTGTAGTATATACTGTATACACTGTGCTTACCTTGTGTAGTATATACTGTATACACTGTGCTTACCTTGTGTAGTATATACTGTATACACTGTGCTTACCTTGTGTAGTATATACTGTATACACAGCGCTTACCTTGTGTAGTATGTACTGTATACACTGTGCTTACCTTGTGTAGTATATACTGTATACACTGCGCTTACCTTGTGTAGTATATACTGTATACATTGTGCTTACCTTGTGTAGTATATACTGTATACACTGTGCTTACCTTGTGTAGTGTGTACTGTATACATTGTGCTTACCTTGTGTAGTATATACTGTATACACTGTGCTTACCTTGTGTAGTATATACTGTATACATTGTGCTTACCTTGTGTAGTATATACTGTATACACTGTGCTTACCTTGTGTAGTATATACTGTATACACTGTGCTTACCTTGTGTAGTATATACTGTATACACTGTGCTTACCTTGTGTAGTGTGTACTGTATACACTGTGCTTACCTTGTGTAGTATGTAATGTATACACTGTGCTTACCTTGTGTAGTATATACTGTATACATTGTGCTTACCTTGTGTAGTATGTACTGTATACACTGTGCTTACCTTGTGTAGTATATACTGTATACACTGTGCTTACCTTGTGTAGTATGTACTGTATACACTGTGCTTACCTTGTGTAGTATATACTGTATACACTGTGCTTACCTTGTGTAGTATATACTGTATACATTGTGCTTACCTTGTGTAGTATATACTGTATACATTGTGCTTACCTTGTGTAGTATATACTGTATACATTGTGCTTACCTTGTGTAGTATATACTGTATACACTGTGCTTACCTTGTGTAGTATATACTGTATACACTGTGCTTACCTTGTGTAGTATATACTGTATACACTGTGCTTACCTTGTGTAGTATGTACTGTATACACTGTGCTTACCTTGTGTAGTGTGTACTGTATACACTGTGCTTACCTTGTGTAGTATATACTGTATACATTGTGCTTACCTTGTGTAGTATGTACTGTATACACTGTGCTTACCTTGTGTAGTATGTACTGTATACACTGTGCTTACCTTGTGTAGTATATACTGTATACACTGTGCTTACCTTGTGTAGTATATACTGTATACATTGTGCTTACCTTGTGTAGTATATACTGTATACACTGCGCTTACCTTGTGTAGTATATACTGTATACACTGCGCTTACCTTGTGTAGTATATACTGTATACACTGTGCTTACCTTGTGTAGTATATACTGTATACACTGTGCTTACCTTGTGTAGTATATACTGTATACACTGTGCTTACCTTGTGTAGTATGTAATGTATACACTGTGCTTACCTTGTGTAGTATATACTGTATACACTGTGCTTACCTTGTGTAGTATATACTGTATACACTGTGCTTACCTTGTGTAGTATATACTGTATACACTGTGCTTACCTTGTGTAGTATATACTGTATACACTGCGCTTACCTTGTGTAGTATATACTGTATACACTGTGCTTACCTTGTGTAGTATATACTGTATACACTGTGCTTACCTTGTGTAGTATGTACTGTATACATTGTGCTTACCTTGTGTAGTATATACTGTATACACTGTGCTTACCTTGTGTAGTATATACTGTATACACTGTGCTTACCTTGTGTAGTATATACTGTATACACTGTGCTTACCTTGTGTAGTATATACTGTATACACTGCGCTTACCTTGTGTAGTATGTACTGTATACACTGCGCTTACCTTGTGTAGTATGTACTGTATACACTGTGCTTACCTTGTGTAGTATATACTGTATACATTGTGCTTACCTTGTGTAGTATGTACTGTATACACTGCGCTTACCTTGTGTAGTACATACTGTATACATTGTGCTTACCTTGTGTAGTATGTACTGTATACACTGTGCTTACCTTGTGTAGTATATACTGTATACACTGTGCTTACCTTGTGTAGTATATACTGTATACACTGTGCTTACCTTGTGTAGTATATACTGTATACACTGTGCTTACCTTGTGTAGTATGTACTGTATACACTGTGCTTACCTTGTGTAGTATGTACTGTATACACTGTGCTTACCTTGTGTAGTATATACTGTATACACTGTGCTTACCTTGTGTAGTATATACTGTATACATTGTGCTTACCTTGTGTAGTATATACTGTATACACTGCGCTTACCTTGTGTAGTATATACTGTATACACTGCGCTTACCTTGTGTAGTATATACTGTATACACTGTGCTTACCTTGTGTAGTATATACTGTATACACTGTGCTTACCTTGTGTAGTATATACTGTATACACTGTGCTTACCTTGTGTAGTATGTACTGTATACACTGTGCTTACCTTGTGTAGTGTATACTGTATACATTGTGCTTACCTTGTGTAGTATGTACTGTATACACTGTGCTTACCTTGTGTAGTATGTAATGTATACACTGTGCTTACCTTGTGTAGTATATACTGTATACACTGTGCTTACCTTGTGTAGTATATACTGTATACACTGTGCTTACCTTGTGTAGTATATACTGTATACACTGTGCTTACCTTGTGTAGTATATACTGTATACACTGCGCTTACCTTGTGTAGTATATACTGTATACACTGTGCTTACCTTGTGTAGTACATACTGTATACACTGCGCTTACCTTGTGTAGTATGTAATGTATACACTGTGCTTACCTTGTGTAGTATATACTGTATACACTGTGCTTACCTTGTGTAGTATATACTGTATACACTGTGCTTACCTTGTGTAGTACATACTGTATACACTGCGCTTACCTTGTGTAGTATATACTGTATACACTGTGCTTACCTTGTGTAGTATATACTGTATACATTGTGCTTACCTTGTGTAGTATATACTGTATACATTGTGCTTACCTTGTGTAGTATATACTGTATACACTGTGCTTACCTTGTGTAGTATATACTGTATACACTGTGCTTACCTTGTGTAGTATATACTGTATACACTGTGCTTACCTTGTGTAGTATATACTGTATACACTGCGCTTACCTTGTGTAGTATATACTGTATACACTGTGCTTACCTTGTGTAGTATGTACTGTATACACTGTGCTTACCTTGTGTAGTACATACTGTATACACTGTGCTTACCTTGTGTAGTATATACTGTATACATTGTGCTTACCTTGTGTAGTATATACTGTATACACTGTGCTTACCTTGTGTAGTATGTACTGTATACATTGTGCTTACCTTGTGTAGTATATACTGTATACACTGTGCTTACCTTGTGTAGTATATACTGTATACACTGTGCTTACCTTGTGTAGTATGTAATGTATACACTGTGCTTACCTTGTGTAGTATATACTGTATACACTGTGCTTACCTTGTGTAGTATATACTGTATACACTGTGCTTACCTTGTGTAGTATGTACTGTATACACTGTGCTTACCTTGTGTAGTATATACTGTATACACTGTGCTTACCTTGTGTAGTATATACTGTATACACTGTGCTTACCTTGTGTAGTATATACTGTATACACTGCGCTTACCTTGTGTAGTATATACTGTATACACTGTGCTTACCTTGTGTAGTATGTACTGTATACACTGTGCTTACCTTGTGTAGTGTGTACTGTATACACTGTGCTTACCTTGTGTAGTATGTAATGTATACACTGCGCTTACCTTGTGTAGTATATACTGTATACACTGTGCTTACCTTGTGTAGTGTGTACTGTATACACTGTGCTTACCTTGTGTAGTATGTAATGTATACACTGCGCTTACCTTGTGTAGTATATACTGTATACACTGCGCTTACCTTGTGTAGTATATACTGTATACACTGTGCTTACCTTGTGTAGTATATACTGTATACACTGTGCTTACCTTGTGTAGTATATACTGTATACACTGCGCTTACCTTGTGTAGTATGTACTGTATACATTGTGCTTACCTTGTGTAGTATGTACTGTATACATTGTGCTTACCTTGTGTAGTATATACTGTATACACTGTGCTTACCTTGTGTAGTATATACTGTATACACTGTGCTTACCTTGTGTAGTATATACTGTATACACTGTGCTTACCTTGTGTAGTATATACTGTATACACTGTGCTTACCTTGTGTAGTATATACTGTATACACTGTGCTTACCTTGTGTAGTATGTACTGTATACATTGTGCTTACCTTGTGTAGTATATACTGTATACACTGTGCTTACCTTGTGTAGTATATACTGTATACACTGTGCTTACCTTGTGTAGTGTGTACTGTATACACTGTGCTTACCTTGTGTAGTATGTAATGTATACACTGCGCTTACCTTGTGTAGTATATACTGTATACACTGTGCTTACCTTGTGTAGTATATACTGTATACACTGTGCTTACCTTGTGTAGTATATACTGTATACACTGTGCTTACTTTGTGTAGTATATACTGTATACACTGTGCTTACCTTGTGTAGTATATACTGTATACATTGTGCTTACCTTGTGTAGTATGTACTGTATACACTGTGCTTACCTTGTGTAGTATATACTGTATACACTGCGCTTACCTTGTGTAGTATATACTGTATACACTGCGCTTACCTTGTGTAGTATATACTGTATACACTGTGCTTACCTTGTGTAGTATATACTGTATACACTGCGCTTACCTTGTGTAGTATATACTGTATACACTGCGCTTACCTTGTGTAGTATATACTGTATACACTGCGCTTACCTTGTGTAGTATATACTGTATACACTGCGCTTACCTTGTGTAGTATATACTGTATACACTGTGCTTACCTTGTGTAGTATATACTGTATACACTGTGCTTACCTTGTGTAGTATATACTGTATACATTGTGCTTACCTTGTGTAGTATATACTGTATACACTGCGCTTACCTTGTGTAGTATATACTGTATACACTGTGCTTACCTTGTGTAGTATATACTGTATACACTGTGCTTACCTTGTGTAGTATATACTGTATACACAGCGCTTACCTTGTGTAGTATGTACTGTATACACTGTGCTTACCTTGTGTAGTATATACTGTATACACTGCGCTTACCTTGTGTAGTATATACTGTATACACTGTGCTTACCTTGTGTAGTATATACTGTATACACTGTGCTTACCTTGTGTAGTATATACTGTATACACTGCGCTTACCTTGTGTAGTATATACTGTATACACTGCGCTTACCTTGTGTAGTATATACTGTATACACTGCGCTTACCTTGTGTAGTATATACTGTATACACTGCGCTTACCTTGTGTAGTATATACTGTATACATTGTGCTTACCTTGTGTAGTATATACTGTATACACTGCGCTTACCTTGTGTAGTATATACTGTATACACTGCGCTTACCTTGTGTAGTATATACTGTATACACTGCGCTTACCTTGTGTAGTATATACTGTATACACTGCGCTTACCTTGTGTAGTATATACTGTATACACTGCGCTTACCTTGTGTAGTATATACTGTATACACTGTGCTTACCTTGTGTAGTATGTACTGTATACACTGTGCTTACCTTGTGTAGTATATACTGTATACACTGCGCTTACCTTGTGTAGTATATACTGTATACACTGCGCTTACCTTGTGTAGTATATACTGTATACACTGCGCTTACCTTGTGTAGTATATACTGTATACACTGCGCTTACCTTGTGGCATCATATAAATAAAGGATAAACAGAATAAATTCCCGCTTGTCCTCTTTTCTTGTGGTTTTATCACTTCTATAATGATCCCCACAAGCAGGAAGTTGTTTGTTTTATAAACAAATACAAACAAAAAAACATTGTTCTACAGTATATAGGGCTTGATTCAGAGATGTACCCTGTGGTTAGCGCACAAACTGTAATTCTGCATAGATGGCTGCAGGGACAATGAGCATTTAGTAGGTTCTGTTGGTGGTAAAGGTGACAGCAACAAGCAATGTCTGTCATGTTACACTTGCTCCACTAGATGGTGCTCTTCTCTCACCTGTAGAATATAGACACAAAGGTGATTCTGACTTTCTCTGCGCTTTGTGTAATAACCAGCGCAGGAACAGAAAAGGATTTAACAGCTTTATTGATTGTGTAAATTAAAAAAGAAATCTGACATGTCATCCGCTCGTCTGTGTGATTACAGGTTACAGAGGCACATTAACAGTAAATGAATAGAATTTACACCAAAGATGAATTATATAATGATTTTATTTATTAAGATTCCCCGGAGCCTCCATTTGTTCTGCATAAAAACAAGAATGGAAGAAATGTGAGATACATCCTTAGGTGACCGATTTGCCCTATGATTAATATGCCCCTATGGAGCATATTTACTAATTATCTTGTCCAATAAGTATAATTTCTTATCGCTGCTATTCATGGCAATATGAAATGAAATATCGCTGGCATGTATCGGATTGGAGCCCGACCCAGTGACAGAATGTATCAACCTAAACCACCTCTCTACTTTCCTTACTTCTCAGGTTCTGCAAAGACCGGATCTCTCCGGGATACCTTCAGGCAGAGCCGTAACTAGAAATTTTAGTGCCCTGTGCCAGAGAGAGCATAGCCCCCCCCGACCATTTTTTACATAGGGACATAAGATAGTGCACCTGAAAAAGGGCCGTGGCTTCATGGGGAAGGGCCAGGGAAGAGATAGGGGAGGCCAGGAGATGCTGGGGATAAATAGGGACATAATATAGTGCACCTGAGAGAGGGCCATGGCCTCGTGGGGAAGGGCCAGGGTAGAGATAGGGGAGGCCAGGAGATGCTGGGGATAAATAGGGACATAATATAGTGCACCTGAGAGAAGGCCATGGCTTCATGGGGAAGGGCCAGGGTAGAGATAGGGGAGGCCAGGAGATGCTGGGGATAAATAGGGACATAATATAGTGCACCTGAGAGAAGGCCATGGCTTCATGGGGAAGGGCCAGGGAAGAGATATGGGAGGCTAGGAGATGCTGGGGATAAATAGTGACATAATATAGTGCACCTGAGAGAGGGCCATGGCCTCATGGGGAAGGGCCTGGGAAGAGATAGGGGAGGCCAGGAGATGCTGGGGATAAATAGGGACATAATATAGTGCACCTGAGAGAGGGCCATGGCCTCATGGGTAAGGGGCATAGAAGAGGTAGGGGAGGCCAGGAGATGCTGGGGATAAAAAGGGACATAATATAGTGCACCTAAGAGGGGAACTTGGCCTCATGGGGAAGGGCCAGGGAAGAGATAGGAGAGGCCAGGAGTAGCTGGGGATAAACAACGACATAATATAGCGCACCCGAGAGAGGATCATGGCCTCATGGGGAAGGGTCAGGGAAGTGATAGTAGAGGCCAAAAGAAGCTGGGGATAAATAGGGACATAATATAGTGCACCTGAGAGAGGGCCATGGCCTCATGGGGAAGTGCCAGGGAAGAGATAGGGGAGGCCAGGAGATGCTGGGGATAAATAGGGACATAATATAGTGCACCTGAGAGAGGGCCATGGCCTCATGGGGAAGGGCCAGGGAAGAGATAGGAGAGGCCAGGAGATGCTGGGTATAAATAGGGACATAATATAGTGCACCTGAGAGAGGGCCATGGCCTCATGGGGAAGGGTAAGGGAAGAGATATGGGAGGCTAGGAGATGCTGGGGATAAATAGTGACATAATATAGTGCACCTGAGAGAGGGCCATGGCCTCATGGGGAAGGGCCTTGGAAGAGAGGCCAGGAGATGCTGGGGATAAATAGGAACATAATATAGTGCACCTGAGAGAGGGCCATGGCCTCATGGGTAAGGGGCAGAGAAGAGGTAGGGGAGGCCAGGAGATGCTGGGGATAAAAAGGGACATAATATAGTGCACCTAAGAGGGGAACATGGCCTCATGGGGAAGGGCCAGGGAAGAGATAGGAGAGGCCAGGAGTAGCTGGGGATAAACAGCGACATAATATAGCGCACCTGAGAGAGGATCATGGCCTCATGGGGAAGGGTCAGGGAAGTGATAGGAGAGGCCAGAAGAAGCTGGGGATAAATAGGGACATAATATAGTGCACCTGAGAGAGGGCCATGGCCTCATGGGGAAGTGCCAGGGAAGAGATAGGGGAGGTCAGGAGATGCTGGGGATAAATAGGGACATAATATAGTGAACCTGAGAGGGCCATTGCCTCATGGGGAAGGGCCAGGGAAGAGATAGGGGAGGCCAGGAGATGCTGGGGATAAATAGGGACATAATATAGTGCACCTGAGAGAGGGGGCCAAGGCCTCATGGGGAAGGGCCAGGGAAGAGATAGGGTAGGCAAGGAGATGCTGGGGATAAATATTGAAATAATATAGGGCACCTGAGAGAGGGCCATGGCCTCATGGGGAAAGGCCAGAGAAGAGATAGAGGAGGCAAGGGGATGCTGGGGATAAATAGGGACATAATATAGTGCACCTGAGAGAGGGCCATGGCCTCATGGGGAAGCGCCAGGGAAGAGATAGGGGAGGGCAGGAGATGCCGGGGATAAATAGGGACATAATATAGTGTACCTGAGAGAGGGCCATGGCCTCATAGGGAAGGGCCAGGGAAGAGATAGGGGAGGCCAGGAGATGCCAGGGATAAATAGGGACATAATATAGTGTACCTGAGAGAGGGCCATGGCCTCATAGGGAAGGACCAGGGAAGAGATAGGGGAGGCCAGGAGATGCTGGAGATAAATAGGGACATAATGTAGTGCACCTGAGAGGGCCATGGCCTCATGGGGATGGGCCAGGGAAGAGATACTGGAAGCCAAGAGATGCTGGGGATAAATAGGCACATAATATAGTGCACCTAAGAGGGGAACATGGCCTCATGGGGAAGGGCCAGGGAAGAGATAGGAGAGGCCTGGAGTAGCAGGGGATAAATAGCAACATAATATAGCGCACCTGAGAGAGGGTCATGGCCTCATGGGGAAGGCTCAGGAAAGTGATAGGAGAGGCCAGAAGAAGCTGGGGATAAATAGGGACATAATATAGTGCACCTGAGAGAGGGCCATGGCATCATGGGGAAGTGCCAGGGAAGAGATAGGGGAGGCCAGGAGATGCTGGGGATAAATAGGGACATAATATAGTGAACCTGAGAGGGCCATGGCCTGATGGGGAAGGGCCAGGGAAGAGATAGGGGAGGCCAGCAGATGCTGGGGATAAATAGGGACATAATATAGTGCACCTGAGAGGGGGCCATGGCCTTATGGGGAAGGGTCAGGGAAGAGATAGGGGAGGCAAGGAGATGCTGGCGATAAATAGGAACATAATATAGTGCACCTGGGAGAGGACCATGGTCTCATGGGGAAGGGCCAGGGAAGAGATAGGGGAGGCCAGGAGATGCTGGGGATAATTATTGAAATAATATAGGGCACCTGAGAGAGGGCCATGGCCTCATGGGGAAGGGTCAGGGAAGAGATAGAGGAGGCAAGGGGATGCTGGGGATAAATAGGGACATAATATAGTGCACCTGAGAGAGGGCCATGGCCTCATGGGAAAGGGCCAGGCAAGAGAAAGGGGAGGCCGGGAGATGCTGGGGATAAATTGGGACATAATATAGTGCACCTGATAGAGAGCCATGGCCTCATGGGGAAGGGCCAGGGAAGAGATTGGAGAGGCCAGGACATGCTGGGTATAAATAGGGACATAATATAGTGCACCTGAGAGAGGGCCATGGCCTCATGGGGAAGGGCCAGGGAAGCGATAGGGGAGGCCGAGAAGCTGGGGATAAATAGGGACATAATATAGTGCACCTGAGAGAGGGCCATGGCATCATGGGGAAGGGCCAGGGAAGAGATAGGGGAGGCCAGGAGATGCCGGGGATAAATAGGGACATAATATAGTGCACCTGAGAGAGGGCCATGGCCTCATAGGGAAGGGCAAGGGAAGAGATAGGGGAGGCAAGGAGATGCTGGAGATAAATAGGGACATAATGTAGTGCACCTGAGAGAGGGCCATGGCCTCATAGGGAAGGGCCAGGGAAGAGATAGGGGAGGCCGAGAAGCTGGGGATAAATAGGGACATAATATAGTGCACCTGAGAGAGGGCCATGGCATCATGGGGAAGGGCCAGGAAACAGATAGGGGAGGCCAGGAGATTCCGGGGATAAATAGGGACATAATATAGTGTACCTGAGAGAGGGCCATGGCCTCATAGGGAAGGGCATTGGAAGAGATAGGGGAGGCCAGGAGATGCTGGAGATAAATAGGGACATAATGTAGTGCACCTGAGAAGGCCATGGCCTCATGGGGAAGGGCCAGGGAAGAGATAGAGGAGGCCAAGAGATGCGGGGAATAAATAGGGACATAATATAGTGCACCTGAGAGAGGGCCATGGCCTCATGGGGAAGGGTCAGGGAAGAGATATGGGAGGCCAGGAGATGCTGGGGATAAATAGTGACATAATATAGTGCACCTGAGAGAGGGCCATGGCCTCATGGGGAAGGGCCTGGGAAGAGATAGGGGAGGCCAGGAGATGCTGGGGATAAATAGGGACATAATATAGTGCACCTGAGAGAGGGCCATGGCCTCATGGGGAAGCGCCAGGGAAGAGATAGGGGAGGGCAGGAGATGCTGGGGATAAATAGGGACATAATATAGTGCACCTGAGAGAGGGCCATGGCCTCATGGGTAAGGGGCAGAGAAGAGGTAGGGGAGGCCAGGAGATGCTGGGGATAAAAAGGGACATAATTTAGTGCACCTAAGAGGGGAACATGGCCTCATGGGGAAGGGCCAGGGAAGAGATAGGAGAGGCCAGGAGTAGCTGGGGATAAACAGCGACATAATATAGCGCACCTGAGAGAGGGTCATGGCCTCATGGGGAAGGGTCAGGGAAGTGATAGGAGAGGCCAGAAGAAGCTGGGGATAAATAGGGACATAATATAGTGCACCTGAGAGAGGGCCATGGCCTCATGGGGAAGTACCAGGGAAGAGATAGGGGAGGCCAGGAGATGCTGGGGATAAATAGGGACATAATATAGTGAACCTGAGAGGGCCATCGCCTCATGGGGAAGGGCCAGGGAAGAGATAGGGGAGGGCCAGGAGATGCTGGGGATAAATAGGGACATAATATAGTGCACCTGAGAGAGGGGGACATGGCCTCATGGGGAAGGGCCAGGGAAGAGATAGGGTAGGCAAGGAGATGCTGGGGATAAATATTGAAATAATATAGGGCACCTGAGAGAGGGCCATGGCCTCATGGGGAAAGGCCAGGGAAGAGATAGAGGAGGCAAGGGGATGCTGGGGATATATAGGGACATAATATAGTGCACCTGAGAGAGGGCCATGGCCTCATGGGGAAGGGCCAGGGAAGAGATAGGGGAGGCTAGGAGATGCCCGGTATAAAAAGGGACATAATATTGTGCACCTGAGAGAGGGCCATGGCCTTATGGGGAAGTGCCAGGGAAGAGATAGGGGAGGCCAGGAGATGCTGGGGATAAATAGGGACATAATATAGTGAACCTGAGAGGGCCATGGCCTGATGGGGAAGGGCCAGGGAAGAGATAGGGGAGGCCAGCAGATGCTGGGGATAAATAGGGACATAATATAGTGCACCTGAGAGGGGGCCATGGCCTCATGGGGAAGGGTCAGGGAAGAGATAGGGGAGGCAAGGAGATGCTGGCGATAAATAGGAACATAATATAGTGCACCTGGGAGAGGACCATGGTCTCATGGGGAAGGGCCAGGGAAGAGATAGGGGAGGCCAGGAGATGCTGGGGATAATTATTGAAATAATATAGGGCACCTGAGAGAGGGCCATGGCCTCATGGGGAAGGGTCAGGGAAGAGATAGAGGAGGCAAGGGGATGCTGGGGATAAATAGGGACATAATATAGTGCACCTGAGAGAGGGCCATGGCCTCATGGGAAAGGGCCAGGCAAGAGAAAGGGGAGGCCGGGAGATGCTGGGGATAAATTGGGACATAATATAGTGCACCTGATAGAGAGCCATGGCCTCATGGGGAAGGGCCAGGGAAGAGATTGGAGAGGCCAGGACATGCTGGGTATAAATAGGGACATAATATAGTGCACCTGAGAGAGGGCCATGGCCTCATGGGGAAGGGCCAGGGAAGCGATAGGGGAGGCCGAGAAGCTGGGGATAAATAGGGACATAATATAGTGCACCTGAGAGAGGGCCATGGCATCATGGGGAAGGGCCAGGGAAGAGATAGGGGAGGCCAGGAGATGCCGGGGATAAATAGGGACATAATATAGTGCACCTGAGAGAGGGCCATGGCCTCATAGGGAAGGGCAAGGGAAGAGATAGGGGAGGCAAGGAGATGCTGGAGATAAATAGGGACATAATGTAGTGCACCTGAGAGAGGGCCATGGCCTCATAGGGAAGGGCCAGGGAAGAGATAGGGGAGGCCGAGATGCTGGGGATAAATAGGGACATAATATAGTGCACCTGAGAGAGGGCCATGGCATCATGGGGAAGGGCCAGGAAACAGATAGGGGAGGCCAGGAGATTCCGGGGATAAATAGGGACATAATATAGTGTACCTGAGAGAGGGCCATGGCCTCATAGGGAAGGGCATTGGAAGAGATAGGGGAGGCCAGGAGATGCTGGAGATAAATAGGGACATAATGTAGTGCACCTGAGAAGGCCATGGCCTCATGGGGAAGGGCCAGGGAAGAGATAGAGGAGGCCAAGAGATGCGGGGAATAAATAGGGACATAATATAGTGCACCTGAGAGAGGGCCATGGCCTCATGGGGAAGGGTCAGGGAAGAGATATGGGAGGCCAGGAGATGCTGGGGATAAATAGTGACATAATATAGTGCACCTGAGAGAGGGCCATGGCCTCATGGGGAAGGGCCTGGGAAGAGATAGGGGAGGCCAGGAGATGCTGGGGATAAATAGGGACATAATATAGTGCACCTGAGAGAGGGCCATGGCCTCATGGGGAAGCGCCAGGGAAGATATAGGGGAGGGCAGGAGATGCTGGGGATAAATAGGGACATAATATAGTGCACCTGAGAGAGGGCCATGGCCTCATGGGTAAGGGGCAGAGAAGAGGTAGGGGAGGCCAGGAGATGCTGGGGATAAAAAGGGACATAATTTAGTGCACCTAAGAGGGGAACATGGCCTCATGGGGAAGGGCCAGGGAAGAGATAGGAGAGGCCAGGAGTAGCTGGGGATAAACAGCGACATAATATAGCGCACCTGAGAGAGGGTCATGGCCTCATGGGGAAGGGTCAGGGAAGTGATAGGAGAGGCCAGAAGAAGCTGGGGATAAATAGGGACATAATATAGTGCACCTGAGAGAGGGCCATGGCCTCATGGGGAAGTACCAGGGAAGAGATAGGGGAGGCCAGGAGATGCTGGGGATAAATAGGGACATAATATAGTGAACCTGAGAGGGCCATCGCCTCATGGGGAAGGGCCAGGGAAGAGATAGGGGAGGGCCAGGAGATGCTGGGGATAAATAGGGACATAATATAGTGCACCTGAGAGAGGGGGACATGGCCTCATGGGGAAGGGCCAGGGAAGAGATAGGGTAGGCAAGGAGATGCTGGGGATAAATATTGAAATAATATAGGGCACCTGAGAGAGGGCCATGGCCTCATGGGGAAAGGCCAGGGAAGAGATAGAGGAGGCAAGGGGATGCTGGGGATATATAGGGACATAATATAGTGCACCTGAGAGAGGGCCATGGCCTCATGGGGAAGGGCCAGGGAAGAGATAGGGGAGGCTAGGAGATGCCCGGTATAAAAAGGGACATAATATTGTGCACCTGAGAGAGGGCCATGGCCTCATGGGGAAGGGCCAGGGAAGAGATAGGGGAGGCCAGGAGATGGTGGGGATAAATAGGGACATAATATAGTGCACCTGAGAGAGGGCCATGGTCTCATGGGGAAGTGCCAGGGATGAGATAGGGGAGGCCAGGAGATGCCGAGAATAAATAGGGACATAATATATTGCACCTGAGAGAGGTCCATGGCCTCATGGGGAAGGGCCAGGGAAGAGATTGGAGAGGCCAGGAGATGCTGGGAATAAATAGGGACATAATATAGTGCACCAGAGAGAGGGCCATGGCCTCATGGGGAAGGGCAAGGGAAGAGATAGGGGAGGCTAGGAGATGCCTGGTATAAAAAGGGACATAATATTGTGCACCTGAGAGAGGGCCATGGCCTCATGGGGAAGTGCCAGGGAAGAGATAGGGAGGCCAGGAGATGCTGGGGATAAATAGGGACATAATATAGTGCACCTGAGAGAGGGCCATGGCCTCATGGGGAAGGACCAGGGAAGAGATAGGGGAGGCCAGGAGATGCAGGGGATAAATAGCGATATAATATAGTGCACCTGAGAGAGGGCCATGGCCTCATAGAGAAGGGCCAGGGAAGAGATAGGGGAGGCATGGAGATGCTGGGGATAAATAGGGACATAATATAGCGCACCTGAGAGAGGGTCATGGCCTCATGGGGAAGGGTCAGGGAAGTGATAGGAGAGGCCAGAAGAAGCTGGGGATAAATAGGGACATAATATAGTGCACCTGAGAAAGGGTCATGGCCTCATGGGGAAGGGCCAGGGAAGAGATAGGGAAGGCCAAGAGATGCTGGGGATAAATAGGGACAAAATATAGTGCACCTGAGAGAGGGCCATGGCCTCATGGGGAAGGGCCAGGGAAAAGATAAGGGAGGCCAGGAGATGCTTGGGATAAATAGGGACATAATATAGTGCACCAGAGAGAGGGCCATGGCATCATGGGGAAGGGCCAGGGAAGAGATAGGGGAGGCCAGGAGATGCCGTGGATAAATAGGGACATAATATAGTGTACCTGTGAGAGGGCCATGGCCTCATAGGGAAGGGCAAGGGAAGAGATAGGGGAGGCCAGGAGATGCAGGAGATAAATATGGACATAATGTAGTGCACCTGAGAGAGGGCCATGGCCTCATGGGGAAGGGCCTGGGAAGAGATAGGGGAGGCCAGGAGATGCTGGGGATAAATAGGGACATAATATAGTGCACCTGAGAGAGGGCCATGGCCTCATGGGGAAGCGCCAGGGAAGAGATAGGGGAGGGCAGGAGATGCCGGGGATAAATAGGGACATAATATAGTGTACCTGAGAGAGGGCCATGGCCTCATAGGGAAGGGCCAGGGAAGAGATAGGGGAGGCCAGGAGATGCCAGGGATAAATAGGGACATAATATAGTGTACCTGAGAGAGGGCCATGGCCTCATAGGGAAGGACCAGGGAAGAGATAGGGGAGGCCAGGAGATGCTGGAGATAAATAGGGACATAATGTAGTGCACCTGAGAGGGCCATGGCCTCATGGAGACAGGGCAAGCAAAGAAATAGCAGAGGCGAGGAGATGCTGGGGATAAATAGGGAAATAATATAGTGCATCTAAGATAGGACCATGGCCTCATGGGGAAGGGCCAGGGAAGAGAAAGAAGAGGCCAGGAGAAGCTGGGGAAAAAAAAGGGACATAATATAGTGCACCTGAGAGAGGGCCATGGCCTCATGGGGAAGGGTTAGGGAAGAGATAGGGGAGGCCAGGAGATGCTGGGGATAAATAGTGACATAATATAGTGCACCTGAGAGAGGGCCATGGCCTCATGGGGAAGGGCCTGGGAAGAGATAGGGGAGGCCAGGAGATGCTGGGGATAAATAGGGACATAATATATTGCATCTGAGAGAGGGCCATGGCCTCATAGTGAAGGGCCAAGGAAGAGATAGGCGAGGCCAGGAGTTGCTGGGGATGAATAGGGAAATAATATAGTGCACCTGGGAGAGGACCATGGCCTCATGGGGAAGGGCCTGGGAAGAGATAGGGGAGGCCAGGAGATGCTGGGGATAAATATTGAAATAATATAGGGCACCTGAGAGAGGGCCATGGCCTCATGGGGAAGGGTCAGGGAAGAGATAGAGGAGGCAAGGGGATGCTGGAGATAAATAGGGACATAATATAGTGCACCTGAGAGAGGGCCATGGCCTCATGGGGAAGGGCCAGGGAAGAGATAGGGGAGGCTAGGAGATGCCCGGTATAAAAAGGGACATAATATAGTGCACCTGAGAGAGGGCCAAGGCCTCATGGGGTAGGGCCAGGGAAGAGATAGGGGAGGCCAGGAGATGCTGGGGATAAATAGGGACATAATATAGTGCACCTGATAGAGGGCCATGGCCTCATGGGGAAGGGCCAGGGAAGAGATAGAGGAGGCCAGGAGATGCCGGGGATAAATAGGGACATAATATATTGCACCTGAGAGAGGTCCATGGCCTCATGGGGAATGGCCAGGGAAGAGATTGGAGATGCCAGGAGATGCTGGGAATAAATAGGAACATAATATAGTGCACCTGAGAGAGGGCCATGGCCTCATGGGGAAGGGCCAGGGAAGAGATAGGGGAGGCCGAGATGCTGGGGATAAATAGGGACATAATATAGTGCACCTGAGAGAGGGCCATGGCCTCATAGGGAAGATCCAGGGAAGAGATAGGGGAGTCCAGGAGATGCCGGGGATAAATAGGGACATAATATAGTGTACCTGAGAGAGGGCCATGGCCTCATAGGGAAGGGCAAGGGAAGAGATAGGGGAGGCCAGGAGATGCTGGAGATAAATAGGGACATAATGTAGTGCACCTGAGAGGGCCATTGCCTCATGGGGAAGGGCCAGGGAAGAGATAGAGGAGGCCAAGAGATGCTGGGAATAAATAGGGACATAATATAGTGCTCCTGAGAGAGGGCCATGGCCTCATGGGGAAGGGTCAGGGAAGAGATATGGGAGGCTAGGAGATGCTGGGGATAAATAGTGACATAATATAGTGCACCTGAGAGAGGGCCATGGCCTCATGGGCAAAGGCCTGGGAAGAGATAGGGGAGGCCAGGAGATGCTGGGGATAAATAGGGACATAATATAGTGCACCTGAGAGAGGGCCATGGCCTCATGGGTAAGGGGCAGAGAAGAGGTAGGGGAGGCCAGGAGATGCTGGGGATAAAAAGGGATATAATTTAGTGCACCTAAGAGGGGAACATGGCCTCATGGGGAAGGGCCAGGGAAGAGATAGGAGAGGCCAGGAGTAGCTGGGGATAAACAGCGACATAATATAGCGCACCTGAGAGAGGGTCATGGCCTCATGGGGAAGGGTCAGGGAAGTGATAGGAGAGGCCAGAAGAAGCTGGGGATAAATAGGGACATAATATAGTGCACCTGAGAGAGGGCCATGGCCTCATGGGGAAGTACCAGGGAAGAGATAGGGGAGGCCAGGAGATGCTGGGGATAAATAGGGACATAATATAGTGACCTGAGAGGGCCATCGCCTCATGGGGAAGGGCCAGGGAAGAGATAGGGGAGGGCCAGGAGATGCTGGGGATAAATAGGGACATAATATAGTGCACCTGAGAGAGGGGGCCATGGCCTCATGGGGAAGGGCCAGGGAAGAGATAGGGTAGGCAAGGAGATGCTGGGGATAAATATTGAAATAATATAGGGCACCTGAGAGAGGGCCATGGCCTCATGGGGAAAGGCCAGGGAAGAGATAGAGGAGGCAAGGGGATGCTGGGGATATATAGGGACATAATATAGTGCACCTGAGAGAGGGCCATGGCCTCATGGGGAAGGGCCAGGGAAGAGATAGGGGAGGCTAGGAGATGCCCGGTATAAAAAGGGACATAATATTGTGCACCTGAGAGAGGGCCATGGCCTCATGGGGAAGGGCCAGGGAAGAGATAGGGGAGGCCAGGAGATGGTGGGGATAAATAGGGACATAATATAGTGCACCTGAGAGAGGGCCATGGCCTCATGGGGAAGTGCCAGGGATGAGATAGGGGAGGCCAGGAGATGCCGAGAATAAATAGGGACATAATATATTGCACCTGAGAGAGGTCCATGGCCTCATGGGGAAGGGCCAGGGAAGAGATTGGAGAGGCCAGGAGATGCTGGGAATAAATAGGGACATAATATAGTGCACCAGAGAGAGGGCCATGGCCTCATGGGGAAGGGCAAGGGAAGAGATAAGGGAGACTAGGAGATGCCTGGTATAAAAAGGGACATAATATTGTGCACCTGAGAGAGGGCCATGGCCTCATGGGGAAGTGCCAGGGAAGAGATAGGGGAGGCCAGGAGATGCTGGGGATAAATAGGGACATAATATAGTGCACCTGAGAGAGGTCCATGGCCTCATAGAGAAGGGCCAGGGAAGAGATATGGGAGGCAAGGAGATGCTGGGGATAAATAGGGACATAATATAGCGCACCTGAGAGAGGGTCATGGCCTCATGGGGAAGGGTCAGGGAAGTGATAGGAGAGGCCAGAAGAAGCTGGGGATAAATAGGGACATAATATAGTGCAACTGAGAAAGGGTCATGGCCTCATTGGGAAGGGCCAGGGAAGAGATAGGGAAGGCCAAGAGATGCTGGGGATAAATAGGGACAAAATATAGTGCACCTGAGAGAGGGCCATGGCCTCATGGGGAAGGGCCAGGGAAAAGATAAGGGAGGCCAGGAGATGCTTGGGATAAATAGGGACATAATATAGTGCACCAGAGAGAGGGCCATGGCATCATGGGGAAGGGCCAGGGAAGAGATAGGGGAGGCCAGGAGATGCCGTGGATAAATAGGGACATAATATAGTGTACCTGTGAGAGGGCCATGGCCTCATAGGGAAGGGCAAGGGAAGAGATAGGGGAGGCCAGGAGATGCAGGAGATAAATATGGACATAATGTAGTGCACCTGAGAGGGCCATGGCCTCATGGGGAAGGGCCAGGGAAGAGATACTGGAGGCCAAGAGATGCTGGGGTAATTAGGCACATAATATAGTGCACCTAAGAGGGGAACATGGCCTCATGGGGAAGGGCCAGGGAAGAGATAGGAGAGGCCTGGAGTAGCAGGGGATAAATAGCAACATAATATAGCGCACCTTAGAGAGGGTCATGGCGTCATGGGGAAGGGTCAGGAAAGTGATAGGAGATGCCAGAAGAAGCTGGGGATAAATAGGGACATAATATAGTGCACCTGAGAGAGGGCCATGGCATCATGGGGAAGTGCCAGGGAAGAGATAGGGGAGGCCAGAAGATGCTGGGGATAAATAGGGACATAATATAGTGAACCTGAGAGGGCCATGGCCTCATGGGGAAGGGCCAGGGAAGAGATAGGGGAGGCCAGGAGATGCTGGGGATAAATAGGGACATAATATAGTGCACCTGAGAGGGGGCCATGGCCTCATGGGGAAGGGCCAGGGAAGAGATAGGGGAGGCAAGGAGATGCTGGCGATAAATAGGGACATAATATAGTGCACCTGGGAGAGGACCCTGGTCTCATGGGGAAGGGCCAGGGAAGAGATAGGGGAGGCCAGGAGATGCTGGGGATCAATATTGAAATAATATAGGGCACCTGAGAGAGGGCCATGGCCTCATGGGGAAGGGCCAGGGAAGAGATAGGGGAGGCCAGGAGATGCTGGGGATAAATATTGAAATAATATAGGGCACCTGAGAGAGGGCCATGGCCTCATGGGGAAGGGTCAGGGAAGAGATAGAGGAGGCAAGGGGATGCTGGAGATAAATAGGGACATAATATAGTGCACCTGAGAGAGGGCCATGGCCTCATGGGGAAGGGCCAGGGAAGAGATAGGGGAGGCTAAGAGATGCCCGGTATAAAAAGGGACATAATATAGTGCACCTGAGAGAGGGCCAAGGCCTCATGGGGTAGGGCCAGGGAAGAGATAGGGGAGGCCAGGAGATGCTGGGGATAAATAGGGACATAAAATAGTGCACCTGATAGAGGGCCATGGCCTCATGGGGAAGGGCCAGGGAAGAGATAGGGGAGGCCAGGAGATGCCGGGGATAAATAGGGACATAATATATTGCACCTGAGAGAGGTCCATGGCCTCATGGGGAATGGCCAGGGAAGAGATTGGAGATGCCAGGAGATGCTGGGAATAAATAGGAACATAATATAGTGCACCTGAGAGAGGGCCATGGCCTCATGGGGAAGGGCCAGGGAAGAGATAGGGGAGGCCGAGATGCTGGGGATAAATAGGGACATAATATAGTGCACCTGAGAGAGGGCCATGGCCTCATAGGGAAGATCCAGGGAAGAGATAGGGGAGGCCAGGAGATGCCGGGGATAAATAGGGACATAATATAGTGTACCTGAGAGAGGGCCATGGCCTCATAGGGAAGGGCAAGGGAAGAGATAGGGGAGGCCTGGAGATGCTGGAGATAAATAGGGACATAATGTAGTGCACCTGAGAGGGCCATGGCCTCATGGGGAAGGGCCAGGGAAGAGATAGAGGAGGCCAAGAGATGCTGGGAATAAATAGGGACATAATATAGTGCACCTGAGAGAGGGCCATGGCCTCATGGGGAAGGGTCAGAGAAGAGATATGGGAGGCTAGGAGATGCTGGGGATAAATAGTGACATAATATAGGGCACCTGAGAGAGGGCCATGGCCTCATGGGGAAGGGTCAGGGAAGAGATAGAGGAGGCAAGGGGATGCTGGAGATAAATAGGGACATAATATAGTGCACCTGAGAGAGGGCCATGGCCTCATGGGGAAGGGCCAGGGAAGATATAGGGGAGGCTAAGAGATGCCCGGTATAAAAAGGGACATAATATAGTGCACCTGAGAGAGGGCCAAGGCCTCATGGGGTAGGGCCAGGGAAGAGATAGGGGAGGCCAGGAGATGCTGGGGATAAATAGGGACATAATATAGTGCACCTGATAGAGGGCCATGGCCTCATGGGGAAGGGCCAGGGAAGAGATAGAGGAGGCCAGGAGATGCCGGGGATAAATAGGGACATAATATATTGCACCTGAGAGAGGTCCATGGCCTCATGGGGAATGGCCAGGGAAGAGATTGGAGATGCCAGGAGATGCTGGGAATAAATAGGAACATAATATAGTGCACCTGAGAGAGGGCCATGGCCTCATGGGGAAGGGCCAGGGAAGAGATAGGGGAGGCCGAGATGCTGGGGATAAATAGGGACATAATATAGTGCACCTGAGAGAGGGCCATGGCCTCATAGGGAAGATCCAGGGAAGAGATAGGGGAGGCCAGGAGATGCCGGGGATAAATAGGGACATAATATAGTGTACCTGAGAGAGGTCCATGGCCTCATAGGGAAGGGCAAGGGAAGAGATAGGGGAGGCCTGGAGATGCTGGAGATAAATAGGGACATAATGTAGTGCACCTGAGAGGGCCATGGCCTCATGGGGAAGGGCCAGGGAAGAGATAGAGGAGGCCAAGAGATGCTGGGAATAAATAGGGACATAATATAGTGCACCTGAGAGAGGGCCATGGCCTCATGGGGAAGGGTCAGAGAAGAGATATGGGAGGCTAGGAGATGCTGGGGATAAATAGTGACATAATATAGTGCACCTGAGAGAGGGCCATGGCCTCATGGGCAAGGGCCTGGGAAGAGATAGGGGAGGCCAGGAGATGCTGGGGATAAATAGGGACATAATATAGTGCACCTGAGAGAGGGCCATGGCCTCATGGGTAAGGGGCAGAGAAGAGGTAGGGGAGGCCAGGAGATGCTGGGGATAAAAAGGGACATAATTTAGTGCACCTAAGAGGGGAACATGGCCTCATGGGGAAGGGCCAGGGAAGAGATAGGAGAGGCCAGGAGTAGCTGGGGATAAACAGCGACATAATATAGCGCACCTGAGAGAGGGTCATGGCCTCATGGGGAAGGGTCAGGGAAGTGATAGGAGAGGCCAGAAGAAGCTGGGGATAAATAGGGACATAATATAGTGCACCTGAGAGAGGGCCATGGCCTCATGGGGAAGTACCAGGGAAGAGATAGGGGAGGCCAGGAGATGCTGGGGATAAATAGGGACATAATATAGTGAACCTGAGAGGGCCATCGCCTCATGGGGAAGGGCCAGGGAAGAGATAGGGGAGGGCCAGGAGATGCTGGGGATAAATAGGGACATAATATAGTGCACCTGAGAGAGGGGGCCATGGCCTCATGGGGAAGGGCCAGGGAAGAGATAGGGTAGGCAAGGAGATGCTGGGGATAAATATTGAAATAATATAGGGCACCTGAGAGAGGGCCATGGCCTCATGGGGAAAGGCCAGGGAAGAGATAGAGGAGGCAAGGGGATGCTGGGGATATATAGGGACATAATATAGTGCACCTGAGAGAGGGCCATGGCCTCATGGGGAAGGGCCAGGGAAGAGATAGGGGAGGCTAGGAGATGCCCGGTATAAAAAGGGACATAATATTGTGCACCTGAGAGAGGGCCATGGCCTCATGGGGAAGGGCCAGGGAAGAGATAGGGGAGGCCAGGAGATGGTGGGGATAAATAGGGACATAATATAGTGCACCTGAGAGAGGGCCATGGCCTCATGGGGAAGTGCCAGGGATGAGATAGGGGAGGCCAGGAGATGCCGAGAATAAATAGGGACATAATATATTGCACCTGAGAGAGGTCCATGGCCTCATGGGGAAGGGCCAGGGAAGAGATTGGAGAGGCCAGGAGATGCTGGGAATAAATAGGGACATAATATAGTGCACCAGAGAGAGGGCCATGGCCTCATGGTGAAGGGCAAGGGAAGACATAGGGGAGGCTAGGAGATGCCTGGTATAAAAAGGGACATAATATTGTGCACCTGAGAGAGGGCCATGACCTCATGGGGAAGTGCCAGGGAAGAGATAGGGGAGGCCAGGAGATGCTGGGGATAAATAGGGACATAATATAGTGCACCTGAGAGAGGGCCATGGCCTCATGGGGAAGGACCAGGGAAGAGATAGGGGAGGCCAGGAGATGCTGGGGATAAATAGCGATATAATATAGTGCACCTGAGAGAGGGCCATGGCCTCATAGAGAAGGGCCAGGGAAGAGATAGGGGAGGCATGGAGATGCTGGGGATAAATAGGGACATAATATAGCGCACCTGAGAGAGGGTCATGGCCTCATGGGGAAGGGTCAGGGAAGTGATAGGAGAGGCCAGAAGAAGCTGGGGATAAATAGGGACATAATATAGTGCACCTGAGAAAGGGTCATGGCCTCATGGGGAAGGGCCAGGGAAGAGATAGGGAAGGCCAAGAGATGCTGGGGATAAATAGGGACAAAATATAGTGCACCTGAGAGAGGGCCATGGCCTCATGGGGAAGGGCCAGGGAAAAGATAAGGGAGGCCAGGAGATGCTTGGGATAAATAGGGACATAATATAGTGCACCAGAGAGAGGGCCATGGCATCATGGGGAAGGGCCAGGGAAGAGATAGGGGAGGCCAGGAGATGCCGTGGATAAATAGGGACATAATATAGTGTACCTGTGAGAGGGCCATGGCCTCATAGGGAAGGGCAAGGGAAGAGATAGGGGAGGCCAGGAGATGCAGGAGATAAATATGGACATAATGTAGTGCACCTGAGAGAGGGCCATGGCCTCATGGGGAAGGGCCTGGGAAGAGATAGGGGAGGCCAGGAGATGCTGGGGATAAATAGGGACATAATATAGTGCACCTGAGAGAGGGCCATGGCCTCATGGGGAAGCGCCAGGGAAGAGATAGGGGAGGGCAGGAGATGCCGGGGATAAATAGGGACATAATATAGTGTACCTGAGAGAGGGCCATGGCCTCATAGGGAAGGGCCAGGGAAGAGATAGGGGAGGCCAGGAGATGCCAGGGATAAATAGGGACATAATATAGTGTACCTGAGAGAGGGCCATGGCCTCATAGGGAAGGACCAGGGAAGAGATAGGGGAGGCCAGGAGATGCTGGAGATAAATAGGGACATAATGTAGTGCACCTGAGAGGGCCATGGCCTCATGGAGACAGGGCAAGCAAAGAAATAGCGGAGGCGAGGAGATGCTGGGGATAAATAGGGAAATAATATAGTGCATCTAAGATAGGACCATGGCCTCATGGGGAAGGGCCAGGGAAGAGAAAGAAGAGGCCAGGAGAAGCTGGGGAAAAAAAGGGACATAATATAGTGCACCTGAGAGAGGGCCATGGCCTCATGGGGAAGGGTTAGGGAAGAGATAGGGGAGGCCAGGAGATGCTGGGGATAAATAGTGACATAATATAGTGCACCTGAGAGAGGGCCATGGCCTCATGGGGAAGGGCCTGGGAAGAGATAGGGGAGGCCAGGAGATGCTGGGGATAAATAGGGACATAATATATTGCATCTGAGAGAGGGCCATGGCCTCATAGTGAAGGGCCAAGGAAGAGATAGGCGAGGCCAGGAGTTGCTGGGGATGAATAGGGAAATAATATAGTGCACCTGGGAGAGGACCATGGCCTCATGGGGAAGGGCCTGGGAAGAGATAGGGGAGGCCAGGAGATGCTGGGGATAAATATTGAAATAATATAGGGCACCTGAGAGAGGGCCATGGCCTCATGGGGAAGGGTCAGGGAAGAGATAGAGGAGGCAAGGGGATGCTGGAGATAAATAGGGACATAATATAGTGCACCTGAGAGAGGGCCATGGCCTCATGGGGAAGGGCCAGGGAAGAGATAGGGGAGGCTAGGAGATGCCCGGTATAAAAAGGGACATAATATAGTGCACCTGAGAGAGGGCCAAGGCCTCATGGGGTAGGGCCAGGGAAGAGATAGGGGAGGCCAGGAGATGCTGGGGATAAATAGGGACATAATATAGTGCACCTGATAGAGGGCCATGGCCTCATGGGGAAGGGCCAGGGAAGAGATAGAGGAGGCCAGGAGATGCCGGGGATAAATAGGGACATAATATATTGCACCTGAGAGAGGTCCATGGCCTCATGGGGAATGGCCAGGGAAGAGATTGGAGATGCCAGGAGATGCTGGGAATAAATAGGAACATAATATAGTGCACCTGAGAGAGGGCCATGGCCTCATGGGGAAGGGCCAGGGAAGAGATAGGGGAGGCCGAGATGCTGGGGATAAATAGGGACATAATATAGTGCACCTGAGAGAGGGCCATGGCCTCATAGGGAAGATCCAGGGAAGAGATAGGGGAGTCCAGGAGATGCCGGGGATAAATAGGGACATAATATAGTGTACCTGAGAGAGGGCCATGGCCTCATAGGGAAGGGCAAGGGAAGAGATAGGGGAGGCCAGGAGATGCTGGAGATAAATAGGGACATAATGTAGTGCACCTGAGAGGGCCATGGCCTCATGGGGAAGGGCCAGGGAAGAGATAGAGGAGGCCAAGAGATGCTGGGAATAAATAGGGACATAATATAGTGCACCTGAGAGAGGGCCATGGCCTCATGGGGAAGGGTCAGGGAAGAGATATGGGAGGCTAGGAGATGCTGGGGATAAATAGGGACATAATATAGTGCACCTGAGAGAGGGCCATGGCCTCATGGGTAAGGGGCAGAGAAGAGGTAGGGGAGGCCAGGAGATGCTGGGGATAAAAAGGGATATAATTTAGTGCACCTAAGAGGGGAACATGGCCTCATGGGGAAGGGCCAGGGAAGAGATAGGAGAGGCCAGGAGTAGCTGGGGATAAACAGTGACATAATATAGCGCACCTGAGAGAGGGTCATGGCCTCATGGGGAAGGGTCAGGGAAGTGATAGGAGAGGCCAGAAGAAGCTGGGGATAAATAGGGACATAATATAGTGCACCTGAGAGAGGGCCATGGCCTCATGGGGAAGGGCCAGGGAAGAGATAGGGGAGGCTAGGAGATGCCCGGTATAAAAAGGGACATAATATAGTGCACCTGAGAGAGGGCCATGGCCTCATGGGGAAGTACCAGGGAAGAGATAGGGGAGGCCAGGAGATGCTGGGGATAAATAGGGACATAATATAGTGAACCTGAGAGGGCCATCGCCTCATGGGGAAGGGCCAGGGAAGAGATAGGGGAGGGCCAGGAGATGCTGGGGATAAATAGGGACATAATATAGTGCACCTGAGAGAGGGGGCCATGGCCTCATGGGGAAGGGCCAGGGAAGAGATAGGGTAGGCAAGGAGATGCTGGGGATAAATATTGAAATAATATAGGGCACCTGAGAGAGGGCCATGGCCTCATGGGGAAAGGCCAGGGAAGAGATAGAGGAGGCAAGGGGATGCTGGGGATATATAGGGACATAATATAGTGCACCTGAGAGAGGGCCATGGCCTCATGGGGAAGGGCCAGGGAAGAGATAGGGGAGGCTAGGAGATGCCCGGTATAAAAAGGGACATAATATTGTGCACCTGAGAGAGGGCCATGGCCTCATGGGGAAGGGCCAGGGAAGAGATAGGGGAGGCCAGGAGATGGTGGGGATAAATAGGGACATAATATAGTGCACCTGAGAGAGGGCCATGGCCTCATGGGGAAGTGCCAGGGATGAGATAGGGGAGGCCAGGAGATGCCGAGAATAAATAGGGACATAATATATTGCACCTGAGAGAGGTGCATGGCCTCATGGGGTAGGGCCAGGGAAGAGATTGGAGAGGCCAGGAGATGCTGGGAATAAATAGGGACATAATATAGTGCACCAGAGAGAGGGCCATGGCCTCATGGGGAAGGGCAAGGGAAGAGATAGGGGAGGCTAGGAGATGCCTGGTATAAAAAGGGACATAATATTGTGCACCTGAGAGAGGGCCATGGCCTCATGGGGAAGTGCCAGGGAAGAGATAGGGGAGGCCAGGAGATGCTGGGGATAAATAGGGACATAATATAGTGCACCTGAGAGAGGGCCATGGCCTCATGGGGAAGGACCAGGGAAGAGATAGGGGAGGCCAGGAGATGCTGGGGATAAATAGCGATATAATATAGTGCACCTGAGAGAGGGCCATGGCCTCATAGAGAAGGGCCAGGGAAGAGATATGGGAGGCAAGGAGATGCTGGGGATAAATAGGGACATAATATAGCGCACCTGAGAGAGGGTCATGGCCTCATGGGGAAGGGTCAGGGAAGTGATAGGAGAGGCCAGAAGAAGCTGGGGATAAATAGGGACATAATATAGTGCACCTGAGAAAGGGTCATGGCCTCATTGGGAAGGGCCAGGGAAGAGATAGGGAAGGCCAAGAGATGCTGGGGATAAATAGGGACAAAATATAGTGCACCTGAGAGAGGGCCATGGCCTCATGGGGAAGGGCCAGGGAAAAGATAAGGGAGGCCAGGAGATGCTTGGGATAAATAGGGACATAATATAGTGCACCAGAGAGAGGGCCATGGCATCATGGGGAAGGGCCAGGGAAGAGATAGGGGAGGCCAGGAGATGCCGTGGATAAATAGGGACATAATATAGTGTACCTGTGAGAGGGCCATGGCCTCATAGGGAAGGGCAAGGGAAGAGATAGGGGAGGCCAGGAGATGCAGGAGATAAATATGGACATAATGTAGTGCACCTGAGAGGGCCATGGCCTCATGGGGAAGGGCCAGGGAAGAGATACTGGAGGCCAAGAGATGCTGGGGTAATTAGGCACATAATATAGTGCACCTAAGAGGGGAACATGGCCTCATGGGGAAGGGCCAGGGAAGAGATAGGAGAGGCCTGGAGTAGCAGGGGATAAATAGCAACATAATATAGCGCACCTGAGAGAGGGTCATGGCGTCATGGGGAAGGGTCAGGAAAGTGATAGGAGATGCCAGAAGAAGCTGGGGATAAATAGGGACATAATATAGTGCACCTGAGAGAGGGCCATGGCATCATGGGGAAGTGCCAGGGAAGAGATAGGGGAGGCCAGAAGATGCTGGGGATAAATAGGGACATAATATAGTGAACCTGAGAGGGCCATGGCCTCATGGGGAAGGGCCAGGGAAGAGATAGGGGAGGCCAGGAGATGCTGGGGATAAATAGGGACATAATATAGTGCACCTGAGAGGGGGCCATGGCCTCATGGGGAAGGGCCAGGGAAGAGATAGGGGAGGCAAGGAGATGCTGGCGATAAATAGGGACATAATATAGTGCACCTGGGAGAGGACCCTGGTCTCATGGGGAAGGGCCAGGGAAGAGATAGGGGAGGCCAGGAGATGCTGGGGATAAATATTGAAATAATATAGGGCACCTGAGAGAGGGCCATGGCCTCATGGGGAAGGGCCTGGGAAGAGATAGGGGAGGCCAGGAGATGCTGGGGATAAATATTGAAATAATATAGGGCACCTGAGAGAGGGCCATGGCCTCATGGGGAAGGGTCAGGGAAGAGATAGAGGAGGCAAGGGGATGCTGGAGATAAATAGGGACATAATATAGTGCACCTGAGAGAGGGCCATGGCCTCATGGGGAAGGGCCAGGGAAGAGATAGGGGAGGCTAAGAGATGCCCGGTATAAAAAGGGACATAATATAGTGCACCTGAGAGAGGGCCAAGGCCTCATGGGGTAGGGCCAGGGAAGAGATAGGGGAGGCCAGGAGATGCTGGGGATAAATAGGGACATAATATAGTGCACCTGATAGAGGGCCATGGCCTCATGGGGAAGGGCCAGGGAAGAGATAGGGGAGGCCAGGAGATGCCGGGGATAAATAGGGACATAATATATTGCACCTGAGAGAGGTCCATGGCCTCATGGGGAATGGCCAGGGAAGAGATTGGAGATGCCAGGAGATGCTGGGAATAAATAGGAACATAATATAGTGCACCTGAGAGAGGGCCATGGCCTCATGGGGAAGGGCCAGGGAAGAGATAGGGGAGGCCGAGATGCTGGGGATAAATAGGGACATAATATAGTGCACCTGAGAGAGGGCCATGGCCTCATAGGGAAGATCCAGGGAAGAGATAGGGGAGGCCAGGAGATGCCGGGGATAAATAGGGACATAATATAGTGTACCTGAGAGAGGGCCATGGCCTCATAGGGAAGGGCAAGGGAAGAGATAGGGGAGGCCTGGAGATGCTGGAGATAAATAGGGACATAATGTAGTGCACCTGAGAGGGCCATGGCCTCATGGGGAAGGGCCAGGGAAGAGATAGAGGAGGCCAGAAGAAGCTGGGGATAAATAGGGACATAATATAGTGCACCTGAGAGAGGGCCATGGCATCATGGGGAAGTGCCAGGGAAGAGATAGGGGAGGCCAGAAGATGCTGGGGATAAATAGGGACATAATATAGTGAACCTGAGAGGGCCATGGCCTCATGGGGAAGGGCCAGGGAAGAGATAGGGGAGGCCAGGAGATGCTGGGGATAAATAGGGACATAATATAGTGCACCTGAGAGGGGGCCATGGCCTCATGGGGAAGGGCCAGGGAAGAGATAGGGGAGGCAAGGAGATGCTGGCGATAAATAGGGACATAATATAGTGCACCTGGGAGAGGACCCTGGTCTCATGGGGAAGGGCCAGGGAAGAGATAGGGGAGGCCAGGAGATGCTGGGGATAAATATTGAAATAATATAGGGCACCTGAGAGAGGGCCATGGCCTCATGGGGAAGGGCCTGGGAAGAGATAGGGGAGGCCAGGAGATGCTGGGGATAAATATTGAAATAATATAGGGCACCTGAGAGAGGGCCATGGCCTCATGGGGAAGGGTCAGGGAAGAGATAGAGGAGGCAAGGGGATGCTGGAGATAAATAGGGACATAATATAGTGCACCTGAGAGAGGGCCATGGCCTCATGGGGAAGGGCCAGGGAAGAGATAGGGGAGGCTAAGAGATGCCCGGTATAAAAAGGGACATAATATAGTGCACCTGAGAGAGGGCCAAGGCCTCATGGGGTAGGGCCAGGGAAGAGATAGGGGAGGCCAGGAGATGCTGGGGATAAATAGGGACATAATATAGTGCACCTGATAGAGGGCCATGGCCTCATGGGGAAGGGCCAGGGAAGAGATAGGGGAGGCCAGGAGATGCCGGGGATAAATAGGGACATAATATATTGCACCTGAGAGAGGTCCATGGCCTCATGGGGAATGGCCAGGGAAGAGATTGGAGATGCCAGGAGATGCTGGGAATAAATAGGAACATAATATAGTGCACCTGAGAGAGGGCCATGGCCTCATGGGGAAGGGCCAGGGAAGAGATAGGGGAGGCCGAGATGCTGGGGATAAATAGGGACATAATATAGTGCACCTGAGAGAGGGCCATGGCCTCATAGGGAAGATCCAGGGAAGAGATAGGGGAGGCCAGGAGATGCCGGGGATAAATAGGGACATAATATAGTGTACCTGAGAGAGGGCCATGGCCTCATAGGGAAGGGCAAGGGAAGAGATAGGGGAGGCCTGGAGATGCTGGAGATAAATAGGGACATAATGTAGTGCACCTGAGAGGGCCATGGCCTCATGGGGAAGGGCCAGGGAAGAGATAGAGGAGGCCAAGAGATGCTGGGAATAAATAGGGACATAATATAGTGCACCTGAGAGAGGGCCATGGCCTCATGGGGAAGGGTCAGAGAAGAGATATGGGAGGCTAGGAGATGCTGGGGATAAATAGTGACATAATATAGGGCACCTGAGAGAGGGCCATGGCCTCATGGGGAAGGGTCAGGGAAGAGATAGAGGAGGCAAGGGGATGCTGGAGATAAATAGGGACATAATATAGTGCACCTGAGAGAGGGCCATGGCCTCATGGGGAAGGGCCAGGGAAGAGATAGGGGAGGCTAAGAGATGCCCGGTATAAAAAGGGACATAATATAGTGCACCTGAGAGAGGGCCAAGGCCTCATGGGGTAGGGCCAGGGAAGAGATAGGGGAGGCCAGGAGATGCTGGGGATAAATAGGGACATAATATAGTGCACCTGATAGAGGGTCATGGCCTCATGGGGAAGGGCCAGGGAAGAGATAGAGGAGGCCAGGAGATGCCGGGGATAAATAGGGACATAATATATTGCACCTGAGAGAGGTCCATGGCCTCATGGGGAATGGCCAGGGAAGAGATTTGAGATGCCAGGAGATGCTGGGAATAAATAGGAACATAATATAGTGCACCTGAGAGAGGGCCATGGCCTCATGGGGAAGGGCCAGGGAAGAGATAGGGGAGGCCGAGATGCTGGGGATAAATACGGACATAATATAGTGCACCTGAGAGAGGGCCATGGCCTCATAGGGAAGATCCAGGGAAGAGATAGGGGAGGCCAGGAGATGCCGGGGATAAATAGGGACATAATATAGTGTACCTGAGAGAGGGCCATGGCCTCATAGGGAAGGGCAAGGGAAGAGATAGGGGAGGCCTGGAGATGCTGGAGATAAATAGGGACATAATGTAGTGCACCTGAGAGGGCCATGGCCTCATGGGGAAGGGCCAGGGAAGAGATAGAGGAGGCCAAGAGATGCTGGGAATAAATAGGGACATAATATAGTGCACCTGAGAGAGGGCCATGGCCTCATGGGGAAGGGTCAGAGAAGAGATATGGGAGGCTAGGAGATGCTGGGGATAAATAGTGACATAATATAGTGCACCTGAGAGAGGGCCATGGCCTCATGGGCAAGGGCCTGGGAAGAGATAGGGGAGGCCAGGAGATGCTGGGGATAAATAGGGACATAATATAGTGCACCTGAGAGAGGGCCATGGCCTCATGGGTAAGGGGCAGAGAAGAGGTAGGGGAGGCCAGGAGATGCTGGGGATAAAAAGGGACATAATTTAGTGCACCTAAGAGGGGAACATGGCCTCATGGGGAAGGGCCAGGGAAGAGATAGGAGAGGCCAGGAGTAGCTGGGGATAAACAGCGACATAATATAGCGCACCTGAGAGAGGGTCATGGCCTCATGGGGAAGGGTCAGGGAAGTGATAGGAGAGGCCAGAAGAAGCTGGGGATAAATAGGGACATAATATAGTGCACCTGAGAGAGGGCCATGGCCTCATGGGGAAGTACCAGGGAAGAGATAGGGGAGGCCAGGAGATGCTGGGGATAAATAGGGACATAATATAGTGAACCTGAGAGGGCCATCGCCTCATGGGGAAAGGCCAGGGAAGAGATAGGGGAGGGCCAGGAGATGCTGGGGATAAATAGGGACATAATATAGTGCACCTGAGAGAGGGGGCCATGGCCTCATGGGGAAGGGCCAGGGAAGAGATAGGGTAGGCAAGGAGATGCTGGGGATAAATATTGAAATAATATAGGGCACCTGAGAGAGGGCCATGGCCTCATGGGGAAAGGCCAGGGAAGAGATAGAGGAGGCAAGGGGATGCTGGGGATATATAGGGACATAATATAGTGCACCTGAGAGAGGGCCATGGCCTCATGGGGAAGGGCCAGGGAAGAGATAGGGGAGGCTAGGAGATGCCCGGTATAAAAAGGGACATAATATTGTGCACCTGAGAGAGGGCCATGGCCTCATGGGGAAGGGCCAGGGAAGAGATAGGGGAGGCCAGGAGATGGTGGGGATAAATAGGGACATAATATAGTGCACCTGAGAGAGGGCCATGGCCTCATGGGGAAGTGCCAGGGATGAGATAGGGGAGGCCAGGAGATGCCGAGAATAAATAGGGACATAATATATTGCACCTGAGAGAGGTCCATGGCCTCATGGGGAAGGGCCAGGGAAGAGATTGGAGAGGCCAGGAGATGCTGGGAATAAATAGGGACATAATATAGTGCACCAGAGAGAGGGCCATGGCCTCATGGGGAAGGGCAAGGGAAGAGATAGGGGAGGCTAGGAGATGCCTGGTATAAAAAGGGACATAATATTGTGCACCTGAGAGAGGGCCATGGCCTCATGGGGAAGTGCCAGGGAAGAGATAGGGAAGGCCAGGAGATGCTGGGGATAAATAGGGACATAATATAGTGCACCTGAGAGAGGGCCATGGCCTCATGGGGAAGGACCAGGGAAGAGATAGGGGAGGCCAGGAGATGCTGGGGATAAATAGCGATATAATATAGTGCACCTGAGAGAGGGCCATGGCCTCATGGGGAAGGGTCAGGGAAGTGATAGGAGAGGCCAGAAGAAGCTGGGGATAAATAGGGACATAATATAGTGCACCTGAGAAAGGGTCATGGCCTCATGGGGAAGGGCCAGGGAAGAGATAGGGAAGGCCAAGAGATGCTGGGGATAAATAGGGACAAAATATAGTGCACCTGAGAGAGGGCCATGGCCTCATGGGGAAGGGCCAGGGAAAAGATAAGGGAGGCCAGGAGATGCTTGGGATAAATAGGGACATAATATAGTGCACCAGAGAGAGGGCCATGGCATCATGGGGAAGGGCCAGGGAAGAGATAGGGGAGGCCAGGAGATGCCGTGGATAAATAGGGACATAATATAGTGTACCTGTGAGAGGGCCATGGCCTCATAGGGAAGGGCAAGGGAAGAGATAGGGGAGGCCAGGAGATGCAGGAGATAAATATGGACATAATGTAGTGCACCTGAGAGAGGGCCATGGCCTCATGGGGAAGGGCCTGGGAAGAGATAGGGGAGGCCAGGAGATGCTGGGGATAAATAGGGACATAATATAGTGCACCTGAGAGAGGGCCATGGCCTCATGGGGAAGCGCCAGGGAAGAGATAGGGGAGGGCAGGAGATGCCGGGGATAAATAGGGACATAATATAGTGTACCTGAGAGAGGGCCATGGCCTCATAGGGAAGGGCCAGGGAAGAGATAGGGGAGGCCAGGAGATGCCAGGGATAAATAGGGACATAATATAGTGTACCTGAGAGAGGGCCATGGCCTCATAGGGAAGGACCAGGGAAGAGATAGGGGAGGCCAGGAGATGCTGGAGATAAATAGGGACATAATGTAGTGCACCTGAGAGGGCCATGGCCTCATGGAGACAGGGCCAGCAAAGAAATAGCGGAGGCGAGGAGATGCTGGGGATAAATAGGGAAATAATATAGTGCATCTAAGATAGGACCATGGCCTCATGGGGAAGGGCCAGGGAAGAGAAAGAAGAGGCCAGGAGAAGCTGGGGAAAAAAAAGGGACATAATATAGTGCACCTGAGAGAGGGCCATGGCCTCATGGGGAAGGGTTAGGGAAGAGATAGGGGAGGCCAGGAGATGCTGGGGATAAATAGTGACATAATATAGTGCACCTGAGAGAGGGCCATGGCCTCATGGGGAAGGGCCTGGGAAGAGATAGGGGAGGCCAGGAGATGCTGGGGATAAATAGGGACATAATATATTGCATCTGAGAGAGGGCCATGGCCTCATAGTGAAGGGCCAAGGAAGAGATAGGCGAGGCCAGGAGTTGCTGGGGATGAATAGGGAAATAATATAGTGCACCTGGGAGAGGACCATGGCCTCATGGGGAAGGGCCTGGGAAGAGATAGGGGAGGCCAGGAGATGCTGGGGATAAATATTGAAATAATATAGGGCACCTGAGAGAGGGCCATGGCCTCATGGGGAAGGGTCAGGGAAGAGATAGAGGAGGCAAGGGGATGCTGGAGATAAATAGGGACATAATATAGTGCACCTGAGAGAGGGCCATGGCCTCATGGGGAAGGGCCAGGGAAGAGATAGGGGAGGCTAGGAGATGCCCGGTATAAAAAGGGACATAATATAGTGCACCTGAGAGAGGGCCAAGGCCTCATGGGGTAGGGCCAGGGAAGAGATAGGGGAGGCCAGGAGATGCTGGGGATAAATAGGGACATAATATAGTGAACCTGAGGGCCATCGCCTCATGGGGAAGGGCCAGGGAAGAGATAGGGGAGGGCCAGGAGATGCTGGGGATAAATAGGGACATAATATAGTGCACCTGAGAGAGGGGGCCATGGCCTCATGGGGAAGGGCCAGGGAAGAGATAGGGTAGGCAAGGAGATGCTGGGGATAAATATTGAAATAATATAGGGCACCTGAGAGAGGGCCATGGCCTCATGGGGAAAGGCCAGGGAAGAGATAGAGGAGGCAAGGGGATGCTGGGGATATATAGGGACATAATATAGTGCACCTGAGAGAGGGCCATGGCCCTCATGGGGAAGGGCCAGGGAAGAGATAGGGGAGGCTAGGAGATGCCCGGTATAAAAAGGGACATAATATTGTGCACCTGAGAGAGGGCCATGGCCTCATGGGGAAGGGCCAGGGAAGAAATAGGGGAGGCCAGGAGATGGTGGGGATAAATAGGGACATAATATAGTGCACCTGAGAGAGGGCCATGGCCTCATGGGGAAGTGCCAGGGATGAGATAGGGGAGGCCAGGAGATGCCGAGAATAAATAGGGACATAATATATTGCACCTGAGAGAGGTCCATGGCCTCATGGGGAAGGGCCAGGGAAGAGATTGGAGAGGCCAGGAGATGCTGGGAATAAATAGGGACATAATATAGTGCACCAGAGAGAGGGCCATGGCCTCATGGGGAAGGGCAAGGGAAGAGATAGGGGAGGCTAGGAGATGCCTGGTATAAAAAGGGAAATAATATTGTGCACCTGAGAGAGGGCCATGGCCTCATGGGGAAGTGCCAGGGAAGAGATAGGGCGAGGCCAGGAGATGCTGGGGATAAATAGGGACATAATATAGTGCACCTGAGAGAGGGCCATGGCCTCATGGGGAAGGACCAGGGAAGAGATAGGGGAGGCCAGGAGATGCTGGGGATAAATAGCGATATAATATAGTGCACCTGAGAGAGGGCCATGGCCTCATAGAGAAGGGCCAGGGAAGAGATATGGAGGCAAGGAGATGCTGGGGATAAATAGGGACATAATATAGCGCACCTGAGAGAGGGTCATGGCCTCATGGGGAAGGGTCAGGGAAGTGATAGGAGAGGCCAGAAGAAGCTGGGGATAAATAGGGACATAATATAGTGCACCTGAGAAAGGGTCATGGCCTCATTGGGAAGGGCCAGGGAAGAGATAGGGAAGGCCAAGAGATGCTGGGGATAAATAGGGACAAAATATAGTGCACCTGAGAGAGGGCCATGGCCTCATGGGGAAGGGCCAGGGAAAAGATAAGGGAGGCCAGGAGATGCTTGGGATAAATAGGGACATAATATAGTGCACCAGAGAGAGGGCCATGGCATCATGGGGAAGGGCCAGGGAAGAGATAGGGGAGGCCAGGAGATGCCGTGGATAAATAGGGACATAATATAGTGTACCTGTGAGAGGGCCATGGCCTCATAGGGAAGGGCAAGGGAAGAGATAGGGGAGGCCAGGAGATGCAGGAGATAAATATGGACATAATGTAGTGCACCTGAGAGGGCCATGGCCTCATGGGGAAGGGCCAGGGAAGAGATACTGGAGGCCAAGAGATGCTGGGGTAATTAGGCACATAATATAGTGCACCTAAGAGGGGAACATGGCCTCATGGGGAAGGGCCAGGGAAGAGATAGGAGAGGCCTGGAGTAGCAGGGGGATAAATAGCAACATAATATAGCGCACCTGAGAGAGGGTCATGGCGTCATGGGAAAGGGTCAGGAAGTGATAGGAGATGCCAGAAGAAGCTGGGGATAAATAGGGACATAATATAGTGCACCTGAGAGAGGGCCATGGCATCATGGGGAAGTGCCAGGGAAGAGATAGGGGAGGCCAGAAGATGCTGGGGATAAATAGGGACATAATATAGTGAACCTGAGAGGGCCATGGCCTCATGGGGAAGGGCCAGGGAAGAGATAGGGGAGGCCAGGAGATGCTGGGGATAAATAGGGACATAATATAGTGCACCTGAGAGGGGGCCATGGCCTCATGGGGAAGGGCCAGGGAAGAGATAGGGGAGGCAAGGAGATGCTGGCGATAAATAGGGACATAATATAGTGCACCTGGGAGAGGACCCTGGTCTCATGGGGAAGGGCCAGGGAAGAGATAGGGGAGGCCAGGAGATGCTGGGGATAAATATTGAAATAATATAGGGCACCTGAGAGAGGGCCATGGCCTCATGGGGAAGGATCAGGGAAGAGATAGAGGAGGCAAGGGGATGCTAGGGATAAATAGGGACATAATATAGTGCACCTGAGAGAGGGCCATGGCCTCATGGGGAAGGGCCAGCGAAGAGATAGGGGAGGCTAGGAGTTGCCCGTTATAAAAAGGGACATAATATAGTGCACCTGAGAGAGGGCCATGGCATCATGGGGAAGGGCCAGGGAAGAGAAAGGGGAGGCCAGGAGATGCTGGGGATAAATAGGGACATAATATAGTGCACCTGATAGAGGGCCATGGCCTCATGGGGAAGGGCCAGGGAAGAGATTGGAGAGGCCAGGACATGCTGGGTATAAATAGGGACATAATATAGTGCACCTGAGAGAGGGCCATGGCCTCATGGGGAAGGGCCAGGGAAGAGATAGGGGAGGCCGAGATGCTGGGGATAAATAGGGACATAATATAGTGCACCTGAGAGAGGGATATGACATCATGGGGAAGGGCCAGGGAAGAGATAGGGGGGCCAGAAGATGCCGGGGATAAATAGGGACATAATATAGTGCACCCTGAGAGAGGGCCATGGCCTCATAGGAAGGGCAAGGAAGAGATAGGTGAGGCAAGGAGATGCTGGAGATAAATAGGGACATAATGTAGTGGACCTGAGAGAGGGCCATGGCCTCATAGGGAAGGGCAAGGGAAGAGATAGGGGAGGCCAGGACATGCTGGAGATAAATAGGGACATAATATAGTGCACCTGAGAGGGCCATGGCCTCATGGGGAAGCGCCAGGGAAAAGATAGAGGAGGCCAAGAGATGCGGGGAATAAATAGGGACATAATATAGTGCACCTGAGAGAGGGCCATGGCCTCATGGGGAAGGGTCAGGGAAGAGATATGGGAGGCCAGGAGATGCTGGGGATAAATAGTGACATAATATAGTGCACCTGAGAGAGGGCCATGGCCTCATGGGAAGGGCCTGGGAAGAGATAGGGGAGGCCAGGAGAAGCTGGGGATAAATAGGGACATAATATAGTGCACCTGAGAGAGGGCCATTGGCCTCATAGGGAAGGGCAAAGGAAGAGATAGGCGAAGCTAGGAGTTGCTGGGGATGAATAGGGAAATAATATAGTGCACCTGAGAGAGGGCCATGGCCTCATGGGTAAGGGGCAGAGAAGAGGTAGGGGAGGCCAGGAGATGCTGGGGATAAAAAGGGACATAATATAGTGCACCTAAGAGGGGAACATGGCCTCATGGGGAAGGGCCAGGGAAGAGATAGAGAGGCCAGGAGATGCTGTGGATCAATAGGGACATAATATAGTGCACCTGAGAGAGGGCCATGGCCTCATGGGGAAGGACCAGGGAAGAGATAGGGGAGGCCAGGAGATGCTGGGGATAAATAGCGACATAATATAGTGCACCTGAGAGAGGGCCATGGCCTCATAGAAAAGGGCCAGGGAAGAGATATGGGAGGCCAGGAGATGCTGGGGATAAATAGAGACATAATATAGCGCACCTGAGAGAGGGTCATGGCCTCATGGGGAAGGGTCAGGGATGTGATAGGAGAGGCCATAAGAAGCTGGGGATAAATAGGGACATAATATAGTGCACCTGAGAAAGGGCCATGGCCTCATGGGGAAGGGCCAGGGAAGAGATAGGGAAGGCCAAGAGATGCTGGGGATAAATAGGGGACATAATATAGTGCACCTGAGAGAGGGCCATGGCCTCATGGGGAAGGGCCAGGGAAAAGATAAGGGAGGCCAGGAGATGCTGGGGATAAATAGGGACATAATATAGTGCACCAGAGAGAGGGCCATGGCATCATGGGGAAGGGCCAGGGAAGAGATAGGGGAGGCCAGGAGATGCCGTGGATAAATAGGGACATAATATAGTGTACCTGTGAGAGGGCCATGGCCTCATAGGGAAGGGCAAGGGAAGAGATAGGGGAGGCCAGGAGATGCTGGAGATAAATAAGGACATAATGTAGTGCACCTGAGAGGGCCATGGCCTCATGGGGAAGGGCCAGGGAAGAGATACTGGAGGCCAAGAGATGCTGGGGATAATTAGGCACATAATATAGTGCACCTAAGAGGTTAACATGGCCTCATGGGGAAGGGCCAGGGAAGAGATAGGAGAGGCCTGGAGTAGCAGGGGATAAATAGCGACATAATATAGCGCACCTGAGAAGGGCCATGGCCTCATGGGGAAGGGCCAGGGAAGAGAAAGGGGAAGCCAGGAGATGCTGGGGATAAATAGGGACATAATATAGTGCACCTGAGAGGGGGCCATGGCCTCATGGGGAAGGGCCAGGGAAGAGATAGGGGAGGCCAGGAGATGCTGGCGATAAATAGGGACATAATATAGTGCACCTGGGAGAGGACCATGGTCTCATGGGGAAGGGCCAGGGCAGAGATTTGGGAGGCCAGGAGATGCTGGGGATAAATATTGAAATAATATAGGGCACCTGAGAGAGGGCCATGGCTCATGGGGAAGGGTCAGGGAAGAGATAGAGGAGGCAAGGGGATGCTGGGGATAAATAGGGACATAATATAGTGCACCTGAGAGAGGGCCATCGCCTCATGGGGAAGGGCCAGGGAAGAGATAGGGGAGGCTAGGAGATGCCCGTTATAAAAAGGGACATAATATAGTGCACCTGAGAGAGGGCCTTGGCCTCATGGGGAAGGGCCAGGGAAGAGATTGGAGAGGCCAGGAGATGCTGGGTATAAATAGGGGACATAATATAGTGCACCTGAGAGAGGGCCATGGCCTCATGGGGAAGGGCCAGGGAAGAGATAGGGGAGGCCGAGATGCTGGGGATAAATAGGGACATAATATAGTGCACCTGAGAGAGAGCCATGGCATCATGGGGAAGATCCAGGGAAGAGATAGGGGAGGCCAGGAGATGCCGGGGATAAATAGGGACATAATATAGTGTACCTGAGAGAGGGCCATGGCCTCATAGGGAAGGGCAAGGGAAGAGATAGGGGAGGCCAGGAGATGCTGGAGATAAATAGGGACATAATGTAGTGCACCTGAGACGGCCATGGCCTCATGGGGAAGGGCCAGGGAAGAGATAGAGGAGGCCAAGAGATGCTGGGAATAAATAGGGACATAATATAGTGCACCTGAGAGAGGGCCATGGCCTCATGGGGAAGGGTCAGGGAAGAGATATGGGAGGCTAGGAGATGCTGGGGATAAATAGTGACATAATATAGTGCACCTGAGAGAGGGCCATGGCCTCATGGGCAAGGGCCTGGGAAGAGATAGGGGAGGCCAGGAGATGCTGGGGATAAATAGGGACATAATATAGTGCACCTGAGAGAGGGCCATGGCCTCATGGGTAAGGGGGCAGAGAAGAGGTAGGGGAGGCCAGGAGATGCTGGGGATAAAAAGGGACATAATTTAGTGCACCTAAGAGGGGAACATGGCCTCATGGGGAAGGGCAGGGAAGAGATAGGAGAGGCCAGGAGTAGCTGGGGATAAACAGCGACATAATATAGCGCACCTGAGAGAGGGTCATGGCCTCATGGGGAAGGGTCAGGGAAGTGATAGGAGAGGCCAGAAGAAGCTGGGGATAAATAGGGACATAATATAGTGCACCTGAGAGAGGGCCATGGCCTCATGGGGGAAGTACCAGGGAAGAGATAGGGGAGGCCAGGGAGATGCTGGGGATAAATAGGGACATAATATAGTGAACCTGAGAGGGCCATCGCCTCATGGGAAGGGCCAGGGAAGAGATAGGGGAGGGCCAGGAGATGCTGGGGATAAATATTGAAATAATATAGGGCACCTGAGAGAGGGCCATGGCCTCATGGGGAAAGGCCAGGGAAGAGATAGAGGAGGCAAGGGGATGCTGGGGATATATAGGGACATAATATAGTGCACCTGAGAGAGGGCCATGGCCTCATGGGGAAGGGCCAGGGAAGAGATAGGGGAGGCTAGGAGATGCCCGGTATAAAAAGGGACATAATATTGTGCACCTGAGAGAGGGCCATGGCCTCATGGGGAAGGGCCAGGGAAGAGATAGGGGAGGCCAGGAGATGGTGGGGATAAATAGGGACATAATATAGTGCACCTGAGAGAGGGCCATGGCCTCATGGGGAAGTGCCAGGGATGAGATAGGGGAGGCCAGGAGATGCCGAGAATAAATTGGGACATAATATATTGCACCTGAGAGAGGTCCATGGCCTCATGGGGAAGGGCCAGGGAAGAGATTGGAGAGGCCAGGAGATGCTGGGAATAAATAGGGACATAATATAGTGCACCAGAGAGAGGGCCATGGCCTCATGGGGAAGGGCAAGGGAAGAGATAGGGGAGGCTAGGAGATGCCTGGTATAAAAAGGGACATAATATTGTGCACCTGAGAGAGGGGCCATGGCCTCATGGGGAAGTGCCAGGGAAGAGATAGGGGAGGCCAGGAGATGCTGGGGATAAATAGGGACATAATATAGTGCACCTGAGAGAGGGCCATGGCCTCATGGGGAAGGACCAGGGAAGAGATAGGGGAGGCCAGGAGATGCTGGGGATAAATAGCGATATAATATAGTGCACCTGAGAGAGGGCCATGGCCTCATAGAGAAGGGCCAGGGAAGAGATAGGGGAGGCAAGGAGATGCTGGGGATAAATAGGGACATAATATAGCGCACCTGAGAGAGGGTCATGGCCTCATGGGGAAGGGTCAGGGAAGTGATAGGAGAGGCCAGAAGAAGCTGGGGATAAATAGGGACATAATATAGTGCACCTGAGAAAGGGTCATGGCCTCATGGGGAAGGGCCAGGGAAGAGATAGGGAAGGCCAAGAGATGCTGGGGATAAATAGGGACAAAATATAGTGCACCTGAGAGAGGGCCATGGCCTCATGGGGAAGGGCCAGGGAAAAGATAAGGGAGGCCAGGAGATGCTTGGGATAAATAGGGACATAATATAGTGCACCAGAGAGAGGGCCATGGCATCATGGGGAAGGGCCAGGGAAGAGATAGGGGAGGCCAGGAGATGCCGTGGATAAATAGGGACATAATATAGTGTACCTGTGAGAGGGCCATGGCCTCATAGGGAAGGGCAAGGGAAGAGATAGGGGAGGCCAGGAGATGCAGGAGATAAATATGGACATAATGTAGTGCACCTGAGAGGGCCATGGCCTCATGGGGAAGGGCCAGGGAAGAGATACTGGAGGCCAAGAGATGCTGGGGTAATTAGGCACATAATATAGTGCACCTAAGAGGGGAACATGGCCTCATGGGGAAGGGCCAGGGAAGAGATAGGAGAGGCCTGGAGTAGCAGGGGATAAATAGCAACATAATATAGCGCACCTGAGAGAGGGTCATGGCCTCATGGGGAAGGGTCAGGAAAGTGATAGGAGAGGCCAGAAGAAGCTGGGGATAAATAGGGACATAATATAGTGCACCTGAGAGAGGGCCATGGCATCATGGGGAAGTGCCAGGGAAGAGATAGGGGAGGCCAGAAGATGCTGGGGATAAATAGGGACATAATATAGTGAACCTGAGAGGGCCATGGCCTCATGGGGAAGGGCCAGGGAAGAGATAGGGGAGGCCAGGAGATGCTGGGGATAAATAGGGACATAATATAGTGCACCTGAGAGGGGGCCATGGCCTCATGGGGAAGGGCCAGGGAAGAGATAGGGGAGGCAAGGAGATGCTGGCGATAAATAGGGACATAATATAGTGCACCTGGGAGAGGACCCTGGTCTCATGGGGAAGGGCCAGGGAAGAGATAGGGGAGGCCAGGAGATGCTGGGGATAAATATTGAAATAATATAGGGCACCTGAGAGAGGGCCATGGCCTCATGGGGAAGGATCAGGGAAGAGATAGAGGAGGCAAGGGGATGCTGGGGATAAATAGGGACATAATATAGTGCACCTGAGAGAGGGCCATGGCCTCATGGGGAAGGGCCAGGGAAGAGATAGGGGAGGCTAGGAGTTGCCCGTTATAAAAAGGGACATAATATAGTGCACCTGAGAGAGGGGCATGGCATCATGGGGAAGGGCCAGGGAAGAGAAAGGGGAGGCCAGGAGATGCTGGGGATAAATAGGGACATAATATAGTGCACCTGATAGAGGGCCATGGCCTCATGGGGAAGGGCCAGGGAAGAGATTGGAGAGGCCAGGACATGCTGGGTATAAATAGGGACATAATATAGTGCAGCTGAGAGAGGGCCATGGCCTCATGGGGAAGGGCCAGGGAAGAGATAGGGGAGGCCGAGATGCTGGGGATAAATAGGGACATAATATAGTGCACCTGAGAGAGGGATATGACATCATGGGGAAGGGCCAGGGAAGAGATAGGGGGGCCAGGAGATGCCGGGGATAAATAGGGACATAATATAGTGCACCTGAGAGCGGGCCATGGCCTCATAGGGAAGGGCAAGGGAAGAGATAGGTGAGGCAAGGAGATGCTGGAGATAAATAGGGACATAATGTAGTGCACCTGAGAGAGGGCCATGGCCTCATAGGGAAGGGCAAGGGAAGAGATAGGGGAGGCCAGGACATGCTGGAGATAAATAGGGACATAATGTAGTGCACCTGAGAGGGCCATGGCCTCATGGGGAAGCGCCAGGGAAGAGATAGAGGAGGCCAAGAGATGCGGGGAATAAATAGGGACATAATATAGTGCACCTGAGAGAGGGCCATGGCCTCATGGGGAAGGGTCAGGGAAGAGATATGGGAGGCCAGGAGATGCTGGGGATAAATAGTGACATAATATAGTGCACCTGAGAGAGGGCCATGGCCTCATGGGGAAGGGCCTGGGAAGAGATAGGGGAGGCCAGGAGAAGCTGGGGATAAATAGGGACATAATATAGTGCACCTGAGAGAGGGCCATGGCCTCATAGGGAAGGGCAAAGGAAGAGATAGGCGAGGCTAGGAGTTGCTGGGGATGAATAGGGAAATAATATAGTGCACCTGAGAGAGGGCCATGGCCTCATGGGTAAGGGGCAGAGAAGAGGTAGGGGAGGCCAGGAGATGCTGGGGATAAAAAGGGACATAATATAGTGCACCTAAGAGGGGAACATGGCCTCATGGGGAAGGGCCAGGGAAGAGATAGGAGAGGCCAGGAGATGCTGGGGATAAATAGGGACATAATATAGTGCACCTGAGAGAGGGCCATGGCCTCATGGGGAAGGACCAGGGAAGAGATAGGGGAGGCCAGGAGATGCTGGGGATAAATAGCGACATAATATAGTGCACCTGAGAGAGGGCCATGGCCTCATAGAGAAGGGCCAGGGAAGAGATATGGGAGGCCAGGAGATGCTGGGGATAAATAGAGACATAATATAGCGCACCTGAGAGAGGGTCATGGCCTCATGGGGAAGGGTCAGGGAAGTGATAGGAGAGGCCAGAAGAAGCTGGGGATAAATAGGGACATAATATAGTGCACCTGAGAAAGGGCCATGGCCTCATGGGGAAGGGCCAGGGAAGAGATAGGGAAGGCCAAGAGATGCTGGGGATAAATAGGGACATAATATAGTGCACCTGAGAGAGGGCCATGGCCTCATGGGGAACGGCCAGGGAAAAGATAAGGGAGGCCAGGAGATGCTGGGGATAAATAGGGACATAATATAGTGCACCAGAGAGAGGGCCATGGCATCATGGGGAAGGGCCAGGGAAGAGATAGGGGAGGCCAGGAGATGCCGTGGATAAATAGGGACATAATATAGTGTACCTGTGAGAGGGCCATGGCCTCATAGGGAAGGGCAAGGGAAGAGATAGGGGAGGCCAGGAGATGCTGGAGATAAATAAGGACATAATGTAGTGCACCTGAGAGGGCCATGGCCTCATGGGGAAGGGCCAGGGAAGAGATACTGGAGGCCAAGAGATGCTGGGGATAATTAGGCACATAATATAGTGCACCTAAGAGGTTAACATGGCCTCATGGGGAAGGGCCAGGGAAGAGATAGGAGAGGCCTGGAGTAGCAGGGGATAAATAGCGACATAATATAGCGCACCTGAGAGAGGGTCATGGCCTCATGGGGAAGGGTCAGGGAAGTGATAGGAGAGGCCAGAAGAAGCTGGGGATAAATAGGGACATAATATAGTGCACCTGAGAGAGGGCCATGGCATCATGGGGAAGTGCCAGGGAAGAGATAGGGGAGGCCAGGAGATGCTGGGGATAAATAGGGACATAATATAGTGAACCTGAGAGGGCCATGGCCTCATGGGGAAGGGCCAGGGAAGAGATAGGGGAGGCCAGGAGATGCTGGGGATAAATAGGGACATAATATAGTGCACCTGAGAGGGGGCCATGGCCTCATGGGGAAGGGCCAGGGAAGAGATAGGGGAGGCATGGAGATGCTGGCGATAAATAGGGACATAATATAGTGCACCTGGGAGAGGACCATGGTCTCATGGGGAAGGGCCAGGGAAGAGATTTGGGAGGCCAGGAGATGCTGGGGATAAATATTGAAATAATATAGGGCACCTGAGAGAGGGCCATGGCCTCATGGGGAAGGGTCAGGGAAGAGATAGAGGAGGCAAGGGGATGCTGGGGATAAATAGGGACATAATATAGTGCACCTGAGAGAGGGCCATGGCCTCATGGGGAAGGGCCAGGGAAGAGATAGGGGAGGCTAGGAGATGCCCGTTATAAAAAGGGACATAATATAGTGCACCTGAGAGAGGGCCTTGGCCTCATGGGGAAGGGCCAGGGAAGAGAAAGGGGAGGCCAGGAGTTGCTGGGGATAAATTGGGACATAATATAGTGCACCTGATAGAGGGCCATGGCCTCATGGGGAAGGGCCAGGGAAGAGATAGGGGAGGCCAGGAGATGCCGGGGACAAATAGAGACATAATATATTGCACCTGAGAGAGGACCATGGCCTCATGGGGAAGGGCCAGGGAAGAGATTGGAGAGGCCAGGAGATGCTGGGTATAAATAGGGACATAATATAGTGCACCTGAGAGAGGGCCATGGCCTCATGGGGAAGGGCCAGGGAAGAGATAGGGGAGGCCGAGATGCTGGGGATAAATAGGGACATAATATAGTGCACCTGAGAGAGGGCCATGGCATCATGGGGACGGGCCAGGGAAGAGATAGGGCAGGCCAGGAGATGCCGGGGATAAATAGGGACATAATATAGTGCACCTGAGAGAGGGCCATGGCCTCATAGGGAAGGGCAAGGGAAGAGATAGGGAAGGCAAGGAGATGCTGGAGATAAATAGGGACATAATGTAGTGCACCTGAGAGAGGGCCATGGCCTCATAGGGAAGGGCCAGGGAAGAGATAGAGGAGGCCAAGAGATGCTGGGGATAAATAGGGACATAATATAGTGCACCTGAGAGGGCCATGGCCTCATGGGGAGGGGTCAGGGAAGAGATAGGGGAGGCCAGGAGATGCTGGGGATAAATAGTGACATAATTTAGTGCACCTGAGAGAGGGCCATGGCCTCATGGGGAAGGGCCTGGGAAGAGATAGGGGAGGCCAGGAGTTGCTGGGGATAAATAGGGACATAAAATAGTGTACCTGAGAGAGGGCCATGGCCTCACAGGGAAGGGCCAAGGAAGAGATAGGCGAGGCCAGGAGTTGCTGGGGATGAATAGGCAAATAATATAGTGCACCTGAGAGAGGGCCATGGCCTCATGGGTAAGGGGTAGAGAAGAGGTAGGGGAGGCCAGGAGATGCTGGGGATAAAAAGGGACATAATATAGTGCACCTGAGAGAGGGCCTTGGCCTCATGGGGAAGGGCCAGGGAAGAGAAAGGTGAGGCCAGGAGTTGCTGGGGATAAATAGGGACATAATATAGTGCACCTGATAGAGGGCCATGGCCTCATGGGGAAGGGCCAGGGAAGAGATAGGGGAGGCCAGGAGATGCCGGGGACAAATAGAGACATAATATATTGCACCTGAGAGAGGACCATGGCCTCATGGGGAAGGGCCAGGGAAGAGATTGGAGAGGCCAGGAGATGCTGGGTATAAATAGGGACATAATATAGTGCACCTGAGAGAGGGCCATGGCCTCATGGGGAAGGGCCAGGGAAGAGATAGGGGAGGCCGAGATGCTGGGGATAAATAGGGACATAAAATAGTGCACCTGAGAGAGGGCCATGGCATCATGGGGACGGGCCAGGGAAGAGATAAGGGAGGCCAGGAGATGCCGGGGATAAATAGGGACATAATATAGTGCACCTGAGAGAGGGCCATGGCCTCATAGGGAAGGGCAAGGGAAGAGATAGGGGAGGCAAGGAGATGCTGGAGATAAATAGGGACATAATGTAGTGCACCTGAGAGAGGGCCATGGCCTCATAGGGAAGGGCAAGGGAAGAGATAGGGGAGGCCAGGAGATGCTGGAGATAAATAGGGACATAATGTAGTGCACCTGAGAGGGCCATGGCCTCATGGGGAAGGGCCAGGGAAGAGATAGAGGAGGCCAAGAGATGCTGGGGATAAATAGGGACATAATATTGTGTACCTGAGAGGGCCATGGCCTCATGGGGAGGGGTCAGGGAAGAGATAGGGGAGGCCAGGAGATGCTGGGGATAAATAGTGACATAATATAGTGCACCTGAGAGAGGGCCATGGCCTCATGGGGAAGGGCCTGGGAAGAGATAGGGGAGGCCAGGAGTTGCTGGGGATAAATAGGGACATAAAATAGTGTACCTGAGAGAGGGCCATGGCCTCACAGGGAAGGGCCAAAGAAGAGATAGGCGAGGCCAGGAGTTGCTGGGGATGAATAGGCAAATAATATAGTGCACCGGAGAGAGGGCCATGGCCTCATGGGTAAGGGGCAGAGAAGAGGTAGGGGAGGCCAGGAGATGCTGGGGATAAAAAGGGACATAATATAGTGCACCTAAGAGGGGAACATGGCCTCATGGGGAAGGGCCAGGGAAGAGATAGGAGAGGCCAGGAGTAGCTGGGGATAAATAGCGTCATAATATAGCGCACCTGAGAGAGGGTCATGGCCTCATGGGGAACGGTCAGGGAAGATATAGGAGAGGCCAGAAGAAGCTGGGGATAAATAGGGACATAATATAGTGCACCTGAGAGAGGGCCATGGCCTCATGGGGAAGTGCCAGGGAAGAGATAGGGAAGGCCAGGAGATGCTGGGGATAAATAGGGACATAATATAGTGAACCTGAGAGGGTCATGGCCTCATGGGGAAGGGCCAGGGAAGAGATACTGGAGGCCAAGAGATGCTGGGGATAATTAGGCACATAATATAGTGCACCTAAGAGGGGAACATGGCCTCATGGGGAAGGGCCAGGGAAGAGATAGGGGAGGCAAGGAGATGCTGGCGATAAATAGGGACATAATATAGTGCACCTGGGAGAGGACCATGGTCTCATGGGGAAGGGCCAGGGAAGAGATTTGGGAGGCCAGGAGATGCTGGGGATAAATATTGAAATAATATAGGGCACCTGAGAGAGGGCCATGGCCTCATGGGGAAGGGTCAGGGAAGAGATAGAGGAGGCAAGGGGATGCTGGGGATAAATAGGGACATAATATAGTGCACCTGAGAGAGGGCCATGGCCTCATGGGGAAGGGCCAGGGAAGAGATAGGGGAGGCTAGGAGATGCCCGTTATAAAAAGGGACATAATATAGTGCACCTGAGAGAGGGCCTTGGCCTCATGGGGAAGGGCCAGGGAAGAGAAAGGGGACTCCAGGAGTTGCTGGGGATAAATAGGGACATAATATAGTGCACCTGATAGAGGGCCATGGCCTCATGGGGAAGGGCCAGGGAAGAGATAGGGGAGGCCAGGAGATGCCGGGGACAAATAGAGACATAATATATTGCACCTGAGAGAGGACCATGGCCTCATGGGGAAGGGCCAGGGAAGAGATTGGAGAGGCCAGGAGATGCTGGGTATAAATAGGGACATAATATAGTGCACCTGAGAGAGGGCCATGGCCTCATGGGGAAGGGCCAGGGAAGAGATAGGGGAGGCCGAGATGCTGGGGATAAATAGGGACATAATATAGTGCACCTGAGAGAGGGCCATGGCATCATGGGGACGGGCCAGGGAAGAGATAGGGCAGGCCAGGAGATGCCGGGGATAAATAGGGACATAATATAGTGCACCTGAGAGAGGGCCATGGCCTCATAGGGAAGGGCAAGGGAAGAGATAGGGAAGGCAAGGAGATGCTGGAGATAAATAGGGACATAATGTAGTGCACCTGAGAGAGGGCCATGGCCTCATAGGGAAGGGCCAGGGAAGAGATAGAGGAGGCCAAGAGATGCTGGGGATAAATAGGGACATAATATAGTGCACCTGAGAGGGCCATGGCCTCATGGGGAGGGGTCAGGGAAGAGATAGGGGAGGCCAGGAGATGCTGGGGATAAATAGTGACATAATATAGTGCACCTGAGAGAGGGCCATGGCCTCATGGGGAAGGGCCTGGGAAGAGATAGGGGAGGCCAGGAGTTGCTGGGGATAAATAGGGACATAAAATAGTGTACCTGAGAGAGGGCCATGGCCTCACAGGGAAGGGCCAAGGAAGAGATAGGCGAGGCCAGGAGTTGCTGGGGATGAATAGGCAAATAATATAGTGCACCTGAGAGAGGGCCATGGCCTCATGGGTAAGGGGTAGAGAAGAGGTAGGGGAGGCCAGGAGATGCTGGGGATAAAAAGGGACATAATATAGTGCACCTGAGAGAGGGCCTTGGCCTCATGGGGAAGGGCCAGGGAAGAGAAAGGTGAGGCCAGGAGTTGCTGGGGATAAATAGGGACATAATATAGTGCACCTGATAGAGGGCCATGGCCTCATGGGGAAGGGCCAGGGAAGAGATAGGGGAGGCCAGGAGATGCCGGGGACAAATAGAGACATAATATATTGCACCTGAGAGAGGACCATGGCCTCATGGGGAAGGGCCAGGGAAGAGATTGGAGAGGCCAGGAGATGCTGGGTATAAATAGGGACATAATATAGTGCACCTGAGAGAGGGCCATGGCCTCATGGGGAAGGGCCAGGGAAGAGATAGGGGAGGCCGAGATGCTGGGGATAAATAGGGACATAAAATAGTGCACCTGAGAGAGGGCCATGGCATCATGGGGACGGGCCAGGGAAGAGATAAGGGAGGCCAGGAGATGCCGGGGATAAATAGGGACATAATATAGTGCACCTGAGAGAGGGTCATGGCCTCATAGGGAAGGGCAAGGGAAGAGATAGGGGAGGCAAGGAGATGCTGGAGATAAATAGGGACATAATGTAGTGCACCTGAGAGAGGGCCATGGCCTCATAGGGAAGGGCAAGGGAAGAGATAGGGGAGGCCAGGAGATGCTGGAGATTAATAGGGACATAATGTAGTGCACCTGAGAGGGCCATGGCCTCATGGGGAAGGGCCAGGGAAGAGATAGAGGAGGCCAAGAGATGCTGGGGATAAATAGGGACATAATATTGTGTACCTGAGAGGGCCATGGCCTCATGGGGAGGGGTCAGGGAAGAGATAGGGGAGGCCAGGAGATGCTGGGGATAAATAGTGACATAATATAGTGCACCTGAGAGAGGGCCATGGCCTCATGGGGAAGGGCCTGGGAAGAGATAGGGGAGGCCAGGAGTTGCTGGGGATAAATAGGGACATAAAATAGTGTACCTGAGAGAGGGCCATGGCCTCACAGGGAAGGGCCAAGGAAGAGATAGGCGAGGCCAGGAGTTGCTGGGGATGAATAGGCAAATAATATAGTGCACCTGAGAGAGGGCCATGGCCTCATGGGTAAGGGGCAGAGAAGAGGTAGGGGAGGCCAGGAGATGCTGGGGATAAAAAGGGACATAATATAGTGCACCTAAGAGGGGAACATGGCCTCATGGGGAAGGGCCAGGGAAGAGATAGGAGAGGCCAGGAGTAGCTGGGGATAAATAGCGACATAATATAGCGCACCTGAGAGAGGGTCATCGCCTCATGGGGAACGGTCAGGGAAGAGATAGGAGAGGCCAAAAGAAGCTGGGGATAAATAGGGACATAATATAGTGCACCTGAGAGAGGGCCATGGCCTCATGGGGAAGTGCCAGGGAAGAGATAGGGAAGGCCAGGAGATGCTGGGGATAAATAGGGACATAATATAGTGAACCTGAGAGGGTCATGGCCTCATGGGGAAGGGCCAGGGAAGAGATACTGGAGGCCAAGAGATGCTGGGGATAATTAGGCACATAATATAGTGCACCTAAGAGGGGAACATGGCCTCATGGGGAAGGGCCAGGGAAGAGATAGGAGAGGCCTGGAGTAGCAGCGGATAAATAGCAACATAATATAGCGCACCTGAGAGAGGGTCATGGCCTCATGGGGAAGGGTCAGGAAAGTGATAGGAGAGGCCAGAAGAAGCTGGGGATAAATAGGGACATAATATAGTGCACCTGAGAGAGGGCCATGGCATCATGGGGAAGTGCCAGGGAGGAGATAGGGGAGGCCAGAAGATGCTGGGGATAAATAGGGACATAATATAGTGAACCTGAGAGGGCCATGGCCTCATGGGGAAGGGCCAGGGAAGAGATAGGGGAGGCCAGGAGATGCTGGGGATAAATAGGGACATAATATAGTGCACCTGAGAGGGGGCCATGGCCTCATGGGGAAGGGCCAGGGAAGAGATAGGGTAGGCAAGGAGATGCTGGCGATAAATAGGGACATAATATAGTGCACCTGGGAGAGGACCCTGGTCTCATGGGGTAGGGCCAGGGAAGAGATAGGGGAGGCCAGGAGATGCTGGGGATAAATATTGAAATAATATAGGGCACCTGAGAGAGGGCCATGGCCTCATGGGGAAGGATCAGGGAAGAGATAGAGGAGGCAAGGGGATGCTGGGGATAAATAGGGACATAATATAGTGCACCTGAGAGAGGGCCATGGCCTCATGGGGAAGGGCCAGGGAAGAGATAGGGGAGGCTAGGAGTTGCCCTTTATAAAAAGGGACATAATATAGTGCACCTGAGAGAGGGCCATGGCATCATGGGGAAGGGCCAGGGAAGAGAAAGGGGAGGCCAGGAGATGCTGGGGATAAATAGGGACATAATATAGTGCACCTGATAGAGGGCCATGGCCTCATGGGGAAGGGCCAGGGAAGAGATTGGAGAGGCCAGGACATGCTGGGAATAAATAGGGACATAATATAGTGCACCTGAGAGAGGGCCATGGCCTCATGGGGAAGGGCCAGGGAAGAGATAGGGGAGGCCGAGATGCTGGGAATAAATAGGGACATAATATAGTGCACCTGAGAGAGGGCCATGGCCTCATGGGGAAGGGCCAGGGAAGAGATAGGGGAGGCCGAGATGCCGGGGATAAATAGGGACATAATATAGTGCACCTGAGAGCGGGCCATGGCCTCATAGGGAAGGGCAAGGGAAGAGATAGGTTAGGCAAGGAGATGCTGGAGATAAATAGGGACATAATGTAGTGCACCTGAGAGAGGGCCATGGCCTCATAGGGAAGGGCAAGGGAAGAGATAGGGGAGGCCAGGACATGCTGGAGATAAATAGGGACATAATGTAGTGCACCTGAGAGGGCCATGGCCTCATGGGGAAGGGCCAGGGAAGAGATAGAGGAGGCCAAGAGATGCGGGGAATAAATAGGGACATAATATAGTGCACCTGAGAGAGGGCCATGGCCTCATGGGGAAGGGTCAGGGAAGAGATATGGGAGGCCAGGAGATGCTGGGGATAAATAGTGACATAATATAGTGCACCTGAGAGAGGGCCATGGCCTCATGGGGAAGGGCCTGGGAAGAGATAGGGGAGGCCAGGAGATGCTGGGGATAAATAGGGACATAATATAGTGCACCTGAGAGAGGGCCATGGCCTCATAGGGAAGGGCAAAGGAAGAGATAGACGAGGCTAGGAGTTGCGGGGGATGAATAGGGAAATAATATAGTGCACCTGAGAGAGGGCCATGGCCTCATGGGTAAGGGGCAGAGAAGAGGTAGGGGAGGCCAGGAGATGCTGGGGATAAAAAGGGACATAATATAGTGCACCTAAGAGGGGAACATGGCCTCATGGGGAAGGGCCAGGGAAGAGATAGGAGAGGCCAGGAGATGCTGGGGATAAATAGGGACATAATATAGTGCACCTGAGAGAGGGCCATGGCCTCATGGGGAAGGACCAGGGAAGAGATAGGGGAGGCCAGGAGATGCTTGGGATAAATAGCGACATAATATAGTGCACCTGAGAGAGGGCCATGGCCTCATAGAGAAGGGCCAGGGAAGAGATATGGGAGGCCAGGAGATGCTGGGGATAAATAGAGACATAATATAGCGCACCTGAGAGAGGGTCATGGCCTCATGGGGAAGGGTCAGGGAAGTGATAGGAGAGGCCAGAAGAAGCTGGGGATAAATAGGGACATAATATAGTGCACCTGAGAAAGGGCCATGGCCTCATGGGGAAGGGCCAGGGAAGAGATAGGGAAGGCCAAGAGATGCTGGGGATAAATAGGGACATAATATAGTGCACCTGAGAAAGGGCCATGGCCTCATGGGGAAGGGCCAGGGAAAAGATAAGGGAGGCCAGGAGATGCTGGGGATAAATAGGGACATAATATAGTGCACCAGAGAGAGGGCCATGGCATCATGGGGAAGGGCCAGGGAAGAGATAGGGGAGGCCAGGAGATGCCGTGGATAAATAGGGACATAATATAGTGTACCTGTGAGAGGGCCATGGCCTCATAGGGAAGGGCAAGGGAAGAGATAGGGGAGGCCAGGAGATGCTGGAGATAAATAAGGACATAATGTAGTGCACCTGAGAGGGCCATGGCCTCATGGGGAAGGGCCAGGGAAGAGATACTGGAGGCCAAGAGATGCTGGGGATAATTAGGCACATAATATAGTGCACCTAAGAGGGGAACATGGCCTCATGGGGAAGGGCCAGGGAAGAGATAGGAGAGGCCTGGAGTAGCAGGGGATAAATAGCGACATAATATAGCGCACCTGAGAGAGGGTCATGGCCTCATGGGGAAGGGTCAGGGAAGTGATAGGAGAGGCCAGAAGAAGCTGGGGATAAATAGGGACATAATATAGTGCACCTGAGAGAGGGCCATGGCCTCATGGGGAAGTGCCAGGGAAGAGATAGGGAAGGCCAGGAGATGCTGGGGATAAATAGGGATATAATATAGTGAACCTGAGAGGGTCATGGCCTCATGGGGAAGGGCCAGGGAAGAGATACTGGAGGCCAAGAGATGCTGGGGATAATTAGGCACATAATATAGTGCACCTAAGAGGGGAACATGGCCTCATGGGGAAGGGCCAGGGAAGAGATAGGAGAGGCCTGGAGTAGCAGGGGATAAATAGCAACATAATATAGCGCACCTGAGAGAGGGTCATGGCCTCATGGGGAAGGGTCAGGAAAGTGATAGGAGAGGCCAGAAGAAGCTGGGGATAAATAGGGACATAATATAGTGCACCTGAGAGAGGGCCATGGCATCATGGGGAAGTGCCAGGGAGGAGATAGGGGAGGCCAGAAGATGCTGGGGATCAATAGGGACATAATATAGTGAACCTGAGAGGGCCATGGCCTCATGGGGAAGGGCCAGGGAAGAGATAGGGGAGGCCAGGAGATGCTGGGGATAAATAGGGACATAATATAGTGCACCTGAGAGGGGGCCATGGCCTCATGGGGAAGGGCCAGGGAAGAGATAGGGGAGGCAAGGAGATGCTGGTGATAAATAGGGACATAATATAGTGCACCTGGGAGAGGACCCTGGTCTCATGGGGTAGGGCCAGGGAAGAGATAGGGGAGGCCAGGAGATGCTGGGGATAAATATTTAAATAATATAGGGCACCTGAGAGAGGGCCATGGCCTCATGGGGAAGGATCAGGGAAGAGATAGAGGAGGCAAGGGGATGCTGGGGATAAATAGGGACATAATATAGTGCACCTGAGAGAGGGCCATGGCCTCATGGGGAAGGGCCAGGGAAGAGATAGGGGAGGCTAGGAGTTGCCCTTTATAAAAAGGGACATAATATAGTGCACCTGAGAGAGGGCCATGGCATCATGGGGAAGGGCCAGGGAAGAGAAAGGGGAGGCCAGGAGATGCTGGGGATAAATAGGGACATAATATAGTGCACCTGATAGAGGGCCATGGCCTCATGGGGAAGGGCCAGGGAAGAGATTGGAGAGGCCAGGACATGCTGGGAATAAATAGGGACATAATATAGTGCACCTGAGAGAGGGCCATGGCCTCATGGGGAAGGGCCAGGGAAGAGATAGGGGAGGCCGAGATGCTGGGGATAAATAGGGACATAATATAGTGCACCTGAGAGAGGGATATGACATCATGGGGAAGGGCCAGGGAAGAGATAGGGGAGGCTAGGAGATGCCGGGGATAAATAGGGACATAATATAGTGCACCTGAGAGCGGGCCATGGCCTCATAGGGAAGGGCAAGGGAAGAGATAGGTGAGGCAAGGAGATGCTGGAGATAAATAGGGACATAATGTAGTGCACCTGAGAGAGGGCCATGGCCTCATAGGGAAGGGCAAGGGAAGAGATAGGGGAGGCCAGGACATGCTGGAGAAAAATAGGGACATAATGTAGTGCACCTGAGAGGGCCATGGCCTCATGGGGAAGGGCCAGGGAAGAGATAGAGGAGGCCAAGAGATGCGGCGAATAAATAGGGACATAATATAGTGCACCTGAGAGAGGGCCATTGCCTCATGGGGAAGGGTCAGGGAAGAGATATGGGAGGCCAGGAGATGCTGGGGATAAATAGTGACATAATATAGTGCACCTGAGAGAGGGCCATGGCCTCATGGGGAAGGGCCTGGGAAGAGATAGGGGAGGCCAGGAGATGCTGGGGATAAATAGGGACATAATATAGTGCACCTGAGAGAGGGCCATGGCCTCATAGGGAAGGGCAAAGGAAGAGATAGACGAGGCTAGGAGTTGCTGGGGATGAATAGGGAAATAATATAGTGCACCTGAGAGAGGGCCATGGCCTCATGGGTAAGGGGCAGAGAAGAGGTAGGGGAGGCCAGGAGATGCTGGGGATAAAAAGGGACATAATATAGTGCACCTAAGAGGGGAACATGGCCTCATGGGGAAGGGCCAGGGAAGAGATAGGAGAGGCCAGGAGATGCTGGGGATAAATAGGGACATAATATAGTGCACCTGAGAGAGGGCCATGGCCTCATGGGGAAGGACCAGGGAAGAGATATGGGAGGCCAGGAGATGCTTGGGATAAAAAGCGACATAATATAGTGCACATGAGAGAGGGCCATGGCCTCATAGAGAAGGGCCAGGGAAGAGATATGGGAGGCCAGGAGATGCTGGGGATAAATAGAGACATAATATAGTGCACCTGAGAGAGGGTCATGGCCTCATGGGGAAGGGTCAGGGAAGTGATAGGAGAGGCCAGAAGAAGCTGGGGATAAATAGGGACATAATATAGTGCACCTGAGAAAGGGCCATGGCCTCATGGGGAAGGGCCAGGGAAGAGATAGGGAAGGCCAAGAGATGCTGGGGATAAATAGGGACATAATATAGTGCACCTGAGAGAGGGCCATGGCCTCATGGGGAAGGGCCAGGGAAAAGATAAGGGAGGCCAGGAGATGCTGGGGATAAATAGGGACATAATATAGTGCACCAGAGAGAGGGCCATGGCATCATGGGGAAGGGCCAGGGAAGAGATAGGGGAGGCCAGGAGATGCCGTGGATAAATAGGGACATAATATAGTGTACCTGTGAGAGGGCCATGGCCTCATAGGGAAGGGCAAGGGAAGAGATAGGGGAGGCCAGGAGATGCTGGAGATAAATAAGGACATAATGTAGTGCACCTGAGAGGGCCATGGCCTCATGGGGAAGGGCCAGGGAAGAGATACTGGAGGCCAAGAGATGCTGGGGATAATTAGGCACATAATATAGTGCACCTAAGAGGGGAACATGGCCTCATGGGGAAGGGCCAGGGAAGAGATAGGAGAGGCCTGGAGTAGCAGGGGATAAATAGCGACATAATATAGCGCACCTGAGAGAGGGTCATGGCCTCATGGGGAAGGGTCAGGGAAGTGATAGGAGAGGCCAGAAGAAGCTGGGGATAAATAGGGACATAATATAGTGCACCTGAGAGAGGGCCATGGCATCATGGGGAAGTGCCAGGGAAGAGATAGGGGAGGCCAGGAGATGCTGGGGATAAATAGGGACATAATATAGTGAACCTGAGAGGGCCATGGCCTCATGGGGAAGGGCAAGGGAAGAGATAGGGGAGGCCAGGAGATGCTGGGGAAAAATAGGGACATAATATAGTGCACCTGAGAGGGGGCCATGGCCTCATGGGGAAGGGCCAGGGAAGAGATAGGGGAGGCAAGGAGATGCTGGCGATAAATAGGGACATAATATAGTGCACCTGGGAGAGGACCATGGTCTCATGGGGAAGGGCCAGGGAAGAGATTTGGGAGGCCAGGAGATGCTGGGGATAAATATTGAAATAATATAGGGCACCTGAGAGAGGGCCATGGCCTCATGGGGAAGGGTCAGGGAAGAGATAGAGGAGGCAAGGGGATGCTGGGGATAAATAGGGACAGAATATAGTGCACCTGAGAGAGGGCCATGGCCTCATGGGGAAGGGCCAGGGAAGAGATAGGGGAGGCTAGGAGATGCCCGTTATAAAAAGGGACATAATATAGTGCACCTGAGAGAGGGCCTTGGCCTCATGGGGAAGGGCCAGGGAAGAGAAAGGGGAGGCCAGGAGTTGCTGGGGATAAATAGGGACATAATATAGTGCACCTGATAGAGGGCCATGGCCTCATGGGGAAGGGCCAGGGAAGAGATAGGGGAGGCCAGGAGATGCCGGGGACAAATAGAGACATAATATAGTGAACCTGAGAGGGCCATGGCCTCATGGGGAAGGGCCAGGGAAGAGATAGGGGAGGCCAGGAGATGCTGGGGATAAATAGGGACATAATATAGTGCACCTGAGAGGGGGCCATGGCCTCATGGGGAAGGGCCAGGGAAGAGATAGGGGAGGCAAGGAGATGCTGGCGATAAATAGGGACATAATATAGTGCACCTGGGAGAGGACCCTGGTCTCATGGGGAAGGGCCAGGGAAGAGATAGGGGAGGCCAGGAGATGCTGGGGATAAATATTGAAATAATATAGGGCACCTGAGAGAGGGCCATGGCCTCATGGGGAAGGAGCAGGGAAGAGATAGAGGAGGCAAGGGGATGCTGGGGATAAATAGGGACATAATATAGTGCACCAGAGAGAGGGCCATGGCCTCATGGGGAAGGGCCAGGGAAGAGATAGGGGAGGCTAGGAGTTGCCCGTTATAAAAAGGGACATAATATAGTGCACCTGAGAGAGGGCCATGGCATCATGGGGAAGGGCCAGGGAAGAGAAAGGGGAGGCCAGGAGATGCTGGGGATAAATAGGGACATAATATAGTGCACCTGATAGAGGGCCATGGCCTCATGGGGAAGGGCCAGGGAAGAGTTTGGAGAGGCCAGGACATGCTGGGTATAAATAGGGACATAATATAGTGCAGCTGAGAGAGGGCCATGGCCTCATGGGGAAGGGCCAGGGAAGAGATAGGGGAGGCCGAGATGCTGGGGATAAATAGGGACATAATATAGTGCACCTGAGAGAGGGATATGACATCATGGGGAAGGGCCAAGGAAGAGATAGGGGGGCCAGGAGATGCCGGGGATAAATAGGGACATAATATAGTGCACCTGAGAGCGGGCCATGGCCTCATAGGGAAGGGCAAGGGAAGAGATAGGTGAGGCAAGGAGATGCTGGAGATAAATAGGGACATAATGTAGTGCACCTGAGAGAGGGCCATGGCCTCATAGGGAAGGGCAAGGGAAGAGATAGGGGAGGCCAGGACATGCTGGAGATAAATAGGGACATAATGTAGTGCACCTGAGAGGGCCATGGCCTCATGGGGAAGCGCCAGGGAAGAGATAGAGGAGGCCAAGAGATGCGGGGAATAAATAGGGACATAATATAGTGCACCTGAGAGAGGGCCATGGCCTCATGGGGAAGGGTCAGGGAAGAGATATGGGAGGCCAGGAGATGCTGGGGATAAATAGTGACATAATATAGTGCACCTGAGAGAGGGCCATGGCCTCATGGGGAAGGGCCTGGGAAGAGATAGGGGAGGCCAGGAGAAGCTGGGGATAAATAGGGACATAATATAGTGCACCTGAGAGAGGGCCATGGCCTCATAGGGAAGGGCAAAGGAAGAGATAGGCGAGGCTAGGAGTTGCTGGGGATGAATAGGGAAATAATATAGTGCACCTGAGAGAGGGCCATGGCCTCATGGGTAAGGGGCAGAGAAGAGGTAGGGGAGGCCAGGAGATGCTGGGGATAAAAAGGGACATAATATAGTGCACCTAAGAGGGGAACATGGCCTCATGGGGAAGGGCCAGGGAAGAGATAGGAGAGGCCAGGAGATGCTGGGGATAAATAGGGACATAATATAGTGCACCTGAGAGAGGGCCATGGCCTCATGGGGAAGGACCAGGGAAGAGATAGGGGAGGCCAGGAGATGCTGGGGATAAATAGCGACATAATATAGTGCACCTGAGAGAGGGCCATGGCCTCATAGAGAAGGGCCAGGGAAGAGATATGGGAGGCCAGGAGATGCTGGGGATAAATAGAGACATAATATAGCGCACCTGAGAGAGGGTCATGGCCTCATGGGGAAGGGTCAGGGAAGTGATAGGAGAGGCCAGAAGAAGCTGGGGATAAATAGGGACATAATATAGTGCACCTGAGAAAGGGCCATGGCTTCATGGGGAAGGGCCAGGGAAGAGATAGGGAAGGCCAAGAGATGCTGGTGATAAATAGGGACATAATATAGTGCACCAGAGAGAGGGCCATGGCCTCATGGGTAAGGGGTAGAGAAGAGGTAGGGGAGGCCAGGAGATGCTGGGGATAAAAAGGGACATAATATAGTGCACCTGAGAGAGGGCCTTGGCCTCATGGGGAAGGGCCAGGGAAGAGAAAGGTGAGGCCAGGAGTTGCTGGGGATAAATAGGGACATAATATAGTGCACCTGATAGAGGGCCATGGCCTCATGGGGAAGGGCCAGGGAAGAGATAGGGGAGGCCAGGAGATGCCGGGGACAAATAGAGACATAATATATTGCACCTGAGAGAGGACCATGGCCTCATGGGGAAGGGCCAGGGAAGAGATTGGAGAGGCCAGGAGATGCTGGGTATAAATAGGGACATAATATAGTGCACCTGAGAGAGGGCCATGGCCTCATGGGGAAGGGCCAGGGAAGAGATAGGGGAGGCCGAGATGCTGGGGATAAATAGGGACATAAAATAGTGCACCTGAGAGAGGGCCATGGCATCATGGGGACGGGCCAGGGAAGAGATAAGGGAGGCCAGGAGATGCCGGGGATAAATAGGGACATAATATAGTGCACCTGAGAGAGGGCCATGGCCTCATAGGGAAGGGCAAGGGAAGAGATAGGGGAGGCAAGGAGATGCTGGAGATAAATAGGGACATAATGTAGTGCACCTGAGAGAGGGCCATGGCCTCATAGGGAAGGGCAAGGGAAGAGATAGGGGAGGCCAGGAGATGCTGGAGATAAATAGGGACATAATGTAGTGCACCTGAGAGGGCCATGGCCTCATGGGGAAGGGCCAGGGAAGAGATAGAGGAGGCCAAGAGATGCTGGGGATAAATAGGGACATAATATTGTGTACCTGAGAGGGCCATGGCCTCATGGGGAGGGGTCAGGGAAGAGATAGGGGAGGCCAGGAGATGCTGGGGATAAATAGTGACATAATATAGTGCACCTGAGAGAGGGCCATGGCCTCATGGGGAAGGGCCTGGGAAGAGATAGGGGAGGCCAGGAGTTGCTGGGGATAAATAGGGACATAAAATAGTGTACCTGAGAGAGGGCCATGGCCTCACAGGGAAGGGCCAAGGAAGAGATAGGCGAGGCCAGGAGTTGCTGGGGATGAATAGGCAAATAATATAGTGCACCTGAGAGAGGGCCATGGCCTCATGGGTAAGGGGCAGAGAAGAGGTAGGGGAGGCCAGGAGATGCTGGGGATAAAAAGGGACATAATATAGTGCACCTAAGAGGGGAACATGGCCTCATGGGGAAGGGCCAGGGAAGAGATAGGAGAGGCCAGGAGTAGCTGGGGATAAATAGCGACATAATATAGCGCACCTGAGAGAGGGTCATGGCCTCATGGGGAACGGTCAGGGAAGAGATAGGAGAGGCCAGAAGAAGCTGGGGATAAATAGGGACATAATATAGTGCACCTGAGAGAGGGCCATGGCCTCATGGGGAAGGGCCAGGGAAGAGATAGGGAAGGCCAGGAGATGCTGGGGATAAATAGGGACATAATATAGTGAACCTGAGAGGGTCATGGCCTCATGGGGAAGGGCCAGGGAAGAGATACTGGAGGCCAAGAGATGCTGGGGATAATTAGGCACATAATATAGTGCACCTAAGAGGGGAACATGGCCTCATGGGGAAGGGCCAGGGAAGAGATAGGGGAGGCAAGGAGATGCTGGCGATAAATAGGGACATAATATAGTGCACCTGGGAGAGGACCATGGTCTCATGGGGAAGGGCCAGGGAAGAGATTTGGGAGGCCAGGAGATGCTGGGGATAAATATTGAAATAATATAGGGCACCTGAGAGAGGGCCATGGCCTCATGGGGAAGGGTCAGGGAAGAGATAGAGGAGGCAAGGGGATGCTGGGGATAAATAGGGACATAATATAGTGCACCTGAGAGAGGGCCATGGCCTCATGGGGAAGGGCCAGGGAAGAGATAGGGGAGGCTAGGAGATGCCCGTTATAAAAAGGGACATAATATAGTGCACCTGAGAGAGGGCCTTGGCCTCATGGGGAAGGGCCAGGGAAGAGAAAGGGGAGGCCAGGAGTTGCTGGGGATAAATAGGGACATAATATAGTGCACCTGATAGAGGGCCATGGCCTCATGGGGAAGGGCCAGGGAAGAGATAGGGGAGGCCAGGAGATGCCGGGGACAAATAGAGACATAATATATTGCACCTGAGAAAGGACCATGGCCTCATGGGGAAGGGCCATGGAAGAGATTGGAGAGGCCAGGAGATGCTGGGTATAAATAGGGACATAATATAGTGCACCTGAGAGAGGGCCATGGCCTCATGGGGAAGGGCCAGGGAAGAGATAGGGGAGGCCGAGATGCTGGGGATAAATAGGGACATAATATAGTGCACCTGAGAGAGGGCCATGGCATCATGGGGACGGGCCAGGGAAGAGATAGGGCAGGCCAGGAGATGCCGGGGATAAATAGGGACATAATATAGTGCACCTGAGAGAGGGCCATGGCCTCATAGGGAAGGGCAAGGGAAGAGATAGGGAAGGCAAGGAGATGCTGGAGATAAATAGGGACATAATGTAGTGCACCTGAGAGAGGGCCATGGCCTCATAGGGAAGGGCCAGGGAAGAGATAGAGGAGGCCAAGAGATGCTGGGGATAAATAGGGACATAATATAGTGCACCTGAGAGGGCCATGGCCTCATGGGGAGGGGTCAGGGAAGAGATAGGGGAGGCCAGGAGATGCTGGGGATAAATAGTGACATAATATAGTGCACCTGAGAGAGGGCCATGGCCTCATGGGGAAGGGCCTGGGAAGAGATAGGGGAGGCCAGGAGTTGCTGGGGATAAATAGGGACATAAAATAGTGTACCTGAGAGAGGGCCATGGCCTCACAGGGAAGGGCCAAGGAAGAGATAGGCGAGGCCAGGAGTTGCTGGGGATGAATAGGCAAATAATATAGTGCACCTGAGAGAGGGCCATGGCCTCATGGGTAAGGGGTAGAGAAGAGGTAGGGGAGGCCAGGAGATGCTGGGGATAAAAAGGGACATAATATAGTGCACCTGAGAGAGGGCCTTGGCCTCATGGGGAAGGGCCAGGGAAGAGAAAGGTGAGGCCAGGAGTTGCTGGGGATAAATAGGGACATAATATAGTGCACCTGATAGAGGGCCATGGCCTCATGGGGAAGGGCCAGGGAAGAGATAGGGGAGGCCAGGAGATGCCGGGGACAAATAGAGACATAATATATTGCACCTGAGAGAGGACCATGGCCTCATGGGGAAGGGCCAGGGAAGAGATTGGAGAGGCCAGGAGATGCTGGGTATAAATAGGGACATAATATAGTGCACCTGAGAGAGGGCCATGGCCTCATGGGGAAGGGCCAGGGAAGAGATAGGGGAGGCCGAGATGCTGGGGATAAATAGGGACATAAAATAGTGCACCTGAGAGAGGGCCATGGCATCATGGGGACGGGCCAGGGAAGAGATAAGGGAGGCCAGGAGATGCCGGGGATAAATAGGGACATAATATAGTGCACCTGAGAGAGGGTCATGGCCTCATAGGGAAGGGCAAGGGAAGAGATAGGGGAGGCAAGGAGATGCTGGAGATAAATAGGGACATAATGTAGTGCACCTGAGAGAGGGCCATGGCCTCATAGGGAAGGGCAAGGGAAGAGATAGGGGAGGCCAGGAGATGCTGGAGATAAATAGGGACATAATGTAGTGCACCTGAGAGGGCCATGGCCTCATGGGGAAGGGCCAGGGAAGAGATAGAGGAGGCCAAGAGATGCTGGGGATAAATAGGGACATAATATTGTGTACCTGAGAGGGCCATGGCCACATGGGGAGGGGTCAGGGAAGAGATAGGGGAGGCCAGGAGATGCTGGGGATAAATAGTGACATAATATAGTGCACCTGAGAGAGGGCCATGGCCTCATGGGGAAGGGCCTGGGAAGAGATAGGGGAGGCCAGGAGTTGCTGGGGATAAATAGGGACATAAAATAGTGTACCTGAGAGAGGGCCATGGCCTCACAGGGAAGGGCCAAGGAAGAGATAGGCGAGGCCAGGAGTTGCTGGGGATGAATAGGCAAATAATATAGTGCACCTGAGAGAGGGCCATGGCCTCATGGGTAAGGGGCAGAGAAGAGGTAGGGGAGGCCAGGAGATGCTGGGGATAAAAAGGGACATAATATAGTGCACCTAAGAGGGGAACATGGCCTCATGGGGAAGGGCCAGGGAAGAGATAGGAGAGGCCAGGAGTAGCTGGGGATAAATAGCGACATAATATAGCGCACCTGAGAGAGGGTCATGGCCTCATGGGGAACGGTCAGGGAAGAGATAGGAGAGGCCAGAAGAAGCTGGGGATAAATAGGGACATAATATAGTGCACCTGAGAGAGGGCCATGGCCTCATGGGGAAGTGCCAGGGAAGAGATAGGGAAGGCCAGGAGATGCTGGGGATAAATAGGGACATAATATAGTGAACCTGAGAGGGTCATGGCCTCATGGGGAAGGGCCAGGGAAGAGATACTGGAGGCCAAGAGATGCTGGGGATAATTAGGCACATAATATAGTGCACCTAAGAGGGGAACATGGCCTCATGGGGAAGGGCCAGGGAAGAGATAGGAGAGGCCTGGAGTAGCAGCGGATAAATAGCAACATAATATAGCGCACCTGAGAGAGGGTCATGGCCTCATGGGGAAGGGTCAGGAAAGTGATAGGAGAGGCCAGAAGAAGCTGGGGATAAATAGGGACATAATATAGTGCACCTGAGAGAGGGCCATGGCATCATGGGGAAGTGCCAGGGAGGAGATAGGGGAGGCCAGAAGATGCTGGGGATAATTAGGGACATAATATAGTGAACCTGAGAGGGCCATGGCCTCATGGGGAAGGGCCAGGGAAGAGATAGGGGAGGCCAGGAGATGCTGGGGATAAATAGGGACATAATATAGTGCACCTGAGAGGGGGCCATGGCCTCATGGGGAAGGGCCAGGGAAGAGATAGGGTAGGCAAGGAGATGCTGGCGATAAATAGGGACATAATATAGTGCACCTGGGAGAGGACCCTGGTCTCATGGGGTAGGGCCAGGGAAGAGATAGGGGAGGCCAGGAGATGCTGGGGATAAATATTGAAATAATATAGGGCACCTGAGAGAGGGCCATGGCATCATGGGGAAGGGCCAGGGAAGAGAAAGGGGAGGCCAGGAGATGCTGGGGATAAATAGGGACATAATATAGTGCACCTGATAGAGGGCCATGGCCTCATGGGGAAGGGCCAGGGAAGAGATTGGAGAGGCCAGGACATGCTGGGAATAAATAGGGACATAATATAGTGCACCTGAGTGAGGGCCATGGCCTCATGGGGAAGGGCCAGGGAAGAGATAGGGGAGGCCGAGATGCTGGGGATAAATAGGGACATAATATAGTGCACCTGAGAGAGGGATATGACATCATGGGGAAGGGCCAGGGAAGAGATAGGGGAGGCCAGGAGATGCCGGGGATAAATAGGGACATAATATAGTGCACCTGAGAGCGGGCCATGGCCTCATAGGTTAGGGCAAGGGAAGAGATAGGTTAGGCAGGGAGATGCTGGAGATAAATAGGGACATAATGTAGTGCACCTGAGAGAGGGCCATGGCCTCATAGGGAAGGGCAAGGGAAGAGATAGGGGAGGCCAGGACATGCTGGAGATAAATAGGGACATAATGTAGTGCACCTGAGAGGGCCATGGCCTCATGGGGAAGGGCCAGGGAAGAGATAGAGGAGGCCAAGAGATGCGGGGAATAAATAGGGACATAATATAGTGCACCTGAGAGAGGGCCATGGCCTCATGGGGAAGGGTCAGGGAAGAGATATGGGAGGCCAGGAGATGCTGGGGATAAATAGTGACATAATATAGTGCACCTGAGAGAGGGCCATGGCCTCATGGGGAAGGGCCTGGGAAGAGATAGGGGAGGCCAGGAGATGCTGGGGATAAATAGGGACATAATATAGTGCACCTGAGAGAGGGCCATGGCCTCATAGGGAAGGGCAAAGGAAGAGATAGACGAGGCTAGGAGTTGCTGGGGATGAATAGGGAAATAATATAGTGCACCTGAGAGAGGGCCATGGCCTCATGGGTAAGGGGCAGAGAAGAGGTAGGGGAGGCCAGGAGATGCTGGGGATAAAAAGGGACATAATATAGTGCACCTAAGAGGGGAACATGGCCTCATGGGGAAGGGCCAGGGAAGAGATAGGAGAGGCCAGGAGATGCTGGGGATAAATAGGGACATAATATAGTGCACCTGAGAGAGGGCCATGGCCTCATGGGGAAGGACCAGGGAAGATATAGGGGAGGCCAGGAGATGCTTGGGATAAATAGCGACATAATATAGTGCACCTGAGAGAGGGCCATGGCCTCATAGAGAAGGGCCAGGGAAGAGATATGGGAGGCCAGGAGATGCTGGGGATAAATAGAGACATAATATAGCGCACCTGATAGAGGGTCATGGCCTCATGGGGAAGGGTCAGGGAAGTGATAGGAGAGGCCAGAAGAAGCTGGGGATAAATAGGGACATAATATAGTGCACCTGAGAAAGGGCCATGGCCTCATGGGGAAGGGCCAGGGAAGAGATAGGGAAGGCCAAGAGATGCTGGGGATAAATAGGGACATAATATAGTGCACCTGAGAGAGGGCCATGGCCTCATGGGGAAGGGCCAGGGAAAAGATAAGGGAGGCCAGGAGATGCTGGGGATAAATAGGGACATAATATAGTGCACCAGAGAGAGGGCCATGGCATCATGGGGAAGGGCCAGGGAAGAGATAGGGGAGGCCAGGAGATGCCGTGGATAAATAGGGACATAATATAGTGTACCTGTGAGAGGGCCATGGCCTCATAGGGAAGGGCAAGGGAAGAGATAGGGGAGGCCAGGAGATGCTGGAGATAAATAAGGACATAATGTAGTGCACCTGAGAGGGCCATGGCCTCATGGGGAAGGGCCAGGGAAGAGATACTGGAGGCCAAGAGATGCTGGGGATAATTAGGCACATAATATAGTGCACCTAAGAGGGGAACATGGCCTCATGGGGAAGGGCCAGGGAAGAGATAGGAGAGGCCTGGAGTAGCAGGGGATAAATAGCGACATAATATAGCGCACCTGAGAGAGGGTCTTGGCCTCATGGGGAAGGGTCAGGGAAGTGATAGGAGAGGCCAGAAGAAGCTGGGGATAAATAGGGACATAATATAGTGCACCTGAGAGAGGGCCATGGCCTCATGGGGAAGTGCCAGGGAAGAGATAGGGAAGGCCAGGAGATGCTGGGGATAAATAGGGATATAATATAGTGAACCTGAGAGGGTCATGGCCTCATGGGGAAGGGCCAGGGAAGAGATACTGGAGGCCAAGAGATGCTGGGGATAATTAGGCACATAATATAGTGCACCTAAGAGGGGAACATGGCCTCATGGGGAAGGGCCAGGGAAGAGATAGGAGAGGCCTGGAGTAGCAGGGGATAAATAGCAACATAATATAGCGCACCTGAGAGAGGGTCATGGCCTCATGGGGAAGGGTCAGGAAAGTGATAGGAGAGGTCAGAAGAAGCTGGGGATAAATAGGGACATAATATAGTGCACCTGAGAGAGGGCCATGGCATCATGGGGAAGTGCCAGGGAGGAGATAGGGGAGGCCAGAAGATGCTGGGGATCAATAGGGACATAATATAGTGAACCTGAGAGGGCCATGGCCTCATGGGGAAGGGCCAGGGAAGAGATAGGGGAGGCCAGGAGATGCTGGGGATAAATAGGGACATAATATAGTGCACCTGAGAGGGGGCCATGGCCTCATGGGGAAGGGCCAGGGAAGAGATAGGGGAGGCAAGGAGATGCTGGTGATAAATAGGGACATAATATAGTGCACCTGGGAGAGGACCCTGGTCTCATGGGGTAGGGCCAGGGAAGAGATAGGGGAGGCCAGGAGATGCTGGGGATAAATATTGAAATAATATAGGGCACCTGAGAGAGGGCCATGGCCTCATGGGGAAGGATCAGGGAAGAGATAGAAGAGGCAAGGGGATGCTGGGGATAAATAGGGACATAATATAGTGCACCTGAGAGAGGGCCATGGCCTCATGGGGAAGGGCCAGGGAAGAGATAGGGGAGGCTAGGAGTTGCCCTTTATAAAAAGGGACATAATATAGTGCACCTGAGAGAGGGCCATGGCATCATGGGGAAGGGCCAGGGAAGAGAAAGGGGAGGCCAGGAGATGCTGGGGATAAATAGGGACATAATATAGTGCACCTGATAGAGGGCCATGGCCTCATGGGGAAGGGCCAGGGAAGAGATTGGAGAGGCCAGGACATGCTGGGAATAAATAGGGACATAATATAGTGCACCTGAGAGAGGGCCATGGCCTCATGGGGAAAGGCCAGGGAAGAGATAGGGGAGGCCGAGATGCTGGGGATAAATAGGGACATAATATAGTGCACCTGAGAGAGGGATATGACATCATGGGGAAGGGCCAGGGAAGAGATAGGGGAGGCCAGGAGATGCCGGGGATAAATAGGGACATAATATAGTGCACCTGAGAGCGGGCCATGGCCTCATAGGGAAGGGCAAGGGAAGAGATAGGTGAGGCAAGGAGATGCTGGAGATAAATAGCGACATAATGTAGTGCACCTGAGAGAGGGCCATGGCCTCATAGGGAAGGGCAAGGGAAGAGATAGGGGAGGCCAGGACATGCTGGAGATAAATAGGGACATAATGTAGTGCACCTGAGAGGGCCATGGCCTCATGGGGAAGGGCCAGGGAAGAGATAGAGGAGGCCAAGAGATGCGGCGAATAAATAGGGACATAATATAGTGCACCTGAGAGAGGGCCATGGCCTCATGGGGAAGGGTCAGGGAAGAGATATGGGAGGCCAGGAGATGCTGGGGATAAATAGTGACATAATATAGTGCACCTGAGAGAGGGCCATGGCCTCATGGGGAAGGGCCTGGGAAGAGATAGGGGAGGCCAGGAGATGCTGGGGATAAATAGGGACATAATATAGTGCACCTGAGAGAGGGCCATGGCCTCATAGGGAAGGGCAAAGGAAGAGATAGACGAGGCTAGGAGTTGCTGGGGATGAATAGGGAAATAATATAGTGCACCTGAGAGAGGGCCATGGCCTCATGGGTAAGGGGCAGAGAAGAGGTAGGGGAGGCCAGGAGATGCTGGGGATAAAAAGGGACATAATATAGTGCACCTAAGAGGGGAACATGGCCTCATGGGGAAGGGCCAGGGAAGAGATAGGAGAGGCCAGGAGATGCTGGGGATAAATAGGGACATAATATAGTGCACCTGAGAGAGGGCCATGGCCTCATGGGGAAGGACCAGGGAAGATATAGGGGAGGCCAGGAGATGCTTGGGATAAATAGCGACATAATATAGTGCACCTGAGAGAGGGCCATGGCCTCATAGAGAAGGGCCAGGGAAGAGATATGGGAGGCCAGGAGATGCTGGGGATAAATAGAGACATAATATAGCGCACCTGATAGAGGGTCATGGCCTCATGGGGAAGGGTCAGGGAAGTGATAGGAGAGGCCAGAAGAAGCTGGGGATAAATAGGGACATAATATAGTGCACCTGAGAAAGGGCCATGGCCTCATGGGGAAGGGCCAGGGAAGAGATAGGGAAGGCCAAGAGATGCTGGGGATAAATAGGGACATAATATAGTGCACCTGAGAGAGGGCCATGGCCTCATGGGGAAGGGCCAGGGAAAAGATAAGGGAGGCCAGGAGATGCTAGGGATAAATAGGGACATAATATAGTGCACCAGAGAGAGGGCCATGGCATCATGGGGAAGGGCCAGGGAAGAGATAGGGGAGGCCAGGAGATGCCGTGGATAAATAGGGACATAATATAGTGTACCTGTGAGAGGGCCATGGCCTCATAGGGAAGGGCAAGGGAAGAGATAGGGGAGGCCAGGAGATGCTGGAGATAAATAAGGACATAATGTAGTGCACCTGAGAGGGCCATGGCCTCATGGGGAAGGGCCAGGGAAGAGATACTGGAGGCCAAGAGATGCTGGGGATAATTAGGCACATAATATAGTGCACCTAAGAGGGGAACATGGCCTCATGGGGAAGGGCCAGGGAAGAGATAGGAGAGGCCTGGAGTAGCAGGGGATAAATAGCGACATAATATAGCGCACCTGAGAGAGGGTCTTGGCCTCATGGGGAAGGGTCAGGGAAGTGATAGGAGAGGCCAGAAGAAGCTGGGGATAAATAGGGACATAATATAGTGCACCTGAGAGAGGGCCATGGCCTCATGGGGAAGTGCCAGGGAAGAGATAGGGAAGGCCAGGAGATGCTGGGGATAAATAGGGATATAATATAGTGAACCTGAGAGGGTCATGGCCTCATGGGGAAGGGCCAGGGAAGAGATACTGGAGGCCAAGAGATGCTGGGGATAATTAGGCACATAATATAGTGCACCTAAGAGGGGAACATGGCCTCATGGGGAAGGGCCAGGGAAGAGATAGGAGAGGCCTGGAGTAGCAGGGGATAAATAGCAACATAATATAGCGCACCTGAGAGAGGGTCATGGCCTCATGGGGAAGGGTCAGGAAAGTGATAGGAGAGGTCAGAAGAAGCTGGGGATAAATAGGGACATAATATAGTGCACCTGAGAGAGGGCCATGGCATCATGGGGAAGTGCCAGGGAGGAGATAGGGGAGGCCAGAAGATGCTGGGGATCAATAGGGACATAATATAGTGAACCTGAGAGGGCCATGGCCTCATGGGGAAGGGCCAGGGAAGAGATAGGGGAGGCCAGGAGATGCTGGGGATAAATAGGGACATAATATAGTGCACCTGAGAGGGGGCCATGGCCTCATGGGGAAGGGCCAGGGAAGAGATAGGGGAGGCAAGGAGATGCTGGTGATAAATAGGGACATAATATAGTGCACCTGGGAGAGGACCCTGGTCTCATGGGGTAGGGCCAGGGAAGAGATAGGGGAGGCCAGGAGATGCTGGGGATAAATATTGAAATAATATAGGGCACCTGAGAGAGGGCCATGGCCTCATGGGGAAGGATCAGGGAAGAGATAGAGGAGGCAAGGGGATGCTGGGGATAAATAGGGACATAATATAGTGCACCTGAGAGAGGGCCATGGCCTCATGGGGAAGGGCCAGGGAAGAGATAGGGGAGGCTAGGAGTTGCCCTTTATAAAAAGGGACATAATATAGTGCACCTGAGAGAGGGCCATGGCATCATGGGGAAGGGCCAGGGAAGAGAAAGGGGAGGCCAGGAGATGCTGGGGATAAATAGGGACATAATATAGTGCACCTGATAGAGGGCCATGGCCTCATGGGGAAGGGCCAGGGAAGAGATTGGAGAGGCCAGGACATGCTGGGAATAAATAGGGACATAATATAGTGCACCTGAGAGAGGGCCATGGCCTCATGGGGAAAGGCCAGGGAAGAGATAGGGGAGGCCGAGATGCTGGGGATAAATAGGGACATAATATAGTGCACCTGAGAGAGGGATATGACATCATGGGGAAGGGCCAGGGAAGAGATAGGGGAGGCCAGGAGATGCCGGGGATAAATAGGGACATAATATAGTGCACCTGAGAGCGGGCCATGGCCTCATAGGGAAGGGCAAGGGAAGAGATAGGTGAGGCAAGGAGATGCTGGAGATAAATAGCGACATAATGTAGTGCACCTGAGAGAGGGCCATGGCCTCATAGGGAAGGGCAAGGGAAGAGATAGGGGAGGCCAGGACATGCTGGAGATAAATAGGGACATAATGTAGTGCACCTGAGAGGGCCATGGCCTCATGGGGAAGGGCCAGGGAAGAGATAGAGGAGGCCAAGAGATGCGGCGAATAAATAGGGACATAATATAGTGCACCTGAGAGAGGGCCATGGCCTCATGGGGAAGGGTCAGGGAAGAGATATGGGAGGCCAGGAGATGCTGGGGATAAATAGTGACATAATATAGTGCACCTGAGAGAGGGCCATGGCCTCATGGGGAAGGGCCTGGGAAGAGATAGGGGAGGCCAGGAGATGCTGGGGATAAATAGGGACATAATATAGTGCACCTGAGAGAGGGCCATGGCCTCATAGGGAAGGGCAAAGGAAGAGATAGACGAGGCTAGGAGTTGCTGGGGATGAATAGGGAAATAATATAGTGCACCTGAGAGAGGGCCATGGCCTCATGGGTAAGGGGCAGAGAAGAGGTAGGGGAGGCCAGGAGATGCTGGGGATAAAAAGGGACATAATATAGTGCACCTAAGAGGGGAACATGGCCTCATGGGGAAGGGCCAGGGAAGAGATAGGAGAGGCCAGGAGATGCTGGGGATAAATAGGGACATAATATAGTGCACCTGAGAGAGGGCCATGGCCTCATGGGGAAGGACCAGGGAAGAGATAGGGGAGGCCAGGAGATGCTTGGGATAAATAGCGACATAATATAGTGCACATGAGAGAGGGCCATGGCCTCATAGAGAAGGGCCAGGGAAGAGATATGGGAGGCCAGGAGATGCTGGGGATAAATAGAGACATAATATAGCGCACCTGAGAGAGGGTCATGGCCTCATGGGGAAGGGTCAGGGAAGTGATAGGAGAGGCCAGAAGAAGCTGGGGATAAATAGGGACATAATATAGTGCACCTGAGAAAGGGCCATGGCCTCATGGGGAAGGGCCAGGGAAGAGATAGGGAAGGCCAAGAGATGCTGGGGATAAATAGGGACATAATATAGTGCACCTGAGAGAGGGCCATGGCCTCATGGGGAAGGGCCAGGGAAAAGATAAGGGAGGCCAGGAGATGCTGGGGATAAATAGGGACATAATATAGTGCACCAGAGAGAGGGCCATGGCATCATGGGGAAGGGCCAGGGAAGAGATAGGGGAGGCCAGGAGATGCCGTGGATAAATAGGGACATAATATAGTGTACCTGTGAGAGGGCCATGGCCTCATAGGGAAGGGCAAGGGAAGAGATAGGGGAGGCCAGGAGATGCTGGAGATTAATAAGGACATAATGTAGTGCACCTGAGAGGGCCATGGCCTCATGGGGAAGGGCCAGGGAAGAGATACTGGAGGCCAAGAGATGCTGGGGATAATTAGGCACATAATATAGTGCACCTAAGAGGGGAACATGGCCTCATGGGGAAGGGCCAGGGAAGAGATAGGAGAGGCCTGGAGTAGCAGGGGATAAATAGCAACATAATATAGCGCACCTGAGAGAGGGTCATGGCCTCATGGGGAAGGGTCAGGGAAGTGATAGGAGAGGCCAGAAGAAGCTGGGGATAAATAGGGACATAATATAGTGCACCTGAGAGAGGGCCATGGCATCATGGGGAAGTGCCAGGGAAGAGATAAGGGAGGCCAGGAGATGCTGGGGATAAATAGGGACATAATATAGTGAACCTGAGAGGGCCATGGCCTCATGGGGAAGGGCAAGGGAAGAGATAGGGGAGGCCAGGAGATGCTGGGGAAAAATAGGGACATAATATAGTGCACCTGAGAGGGGGCCATGGCCTCATGGGGAAGGGCCAGGGAAGAGATAGGGGAGGCAAGGAGATGCTGGCGATAAATAGGGACATAATATAGTGCACCTGGGAGATGACCATGGTCTCATGGGGAAGGGCCAGGGAAGAGATTTGGGAGGCCAGGAGATGCTGGGGATAAATATTGAAATAATATAGGGCACCTGAGAGAGGGCCATGGCCTCATGGGGAAGGGTCAGGGAAGAGATAGAGGAGGCAAGGGGATGCTGGGGATAAATAGGGACATAATATAGTGCACCTGAGAGAGGGCCATGGCCTCATGGGGAAGGGCCAGGGAAGAGATAGGGGAGGCTAGGAGATGCCCGTTATAAAAAGGGACATAATATAGTGCACCTGAGAGAGGGCCTTGGCCTCATGGGGAAGGGCCAGGGAAGAGAAAGGGGAGGCCAGGAGTTGCTGGGGATAAATAGGGACATAATATAGTGCACCTGATAGAGGGCCATGGCCTCATGGGGAAGGGCCAGGGAAGAGATAGGGGAGGCCAGGAGATGCCGGGGACAAATAGAGACATAATATATTGCTCCTGAGAGAGGACCATGGCCTCATGGGGAAGGGCCAGGGAAGAGATTGGAGAGGCCAGGAGATGCTGGGTTTAAATAGGGACATAATATAGTGCACCTGAGAGAGGGCCATGGCCTCATGGGGAAGGGCCAGGGAAGAGGTAGGGGAGGCCGAGATGCTGGGGATAAGTAGGGACATAATATAGTGCACCTGAGAGAGGGCCATGGCATCATGGGGACGGGCCAGGGAAGAGATAGGGGAGGCCAGGAGATGCCGGGGATAAATAGGGAGATAATATAGTGCACCTGAGAGAGGGCCATGGCCTCATAGGGAAGGGCAAGGGAAGAGATAGGGGAGGCAAGGAGATGCTGGAGATAAATAGGGACATAATGCAGTGCACCTGAGAGAGGGCCATGGCCTCATAGGGAAGGGCAAGGGAAGAGATAGGGGAGGCCAGGAGATGCTGGAGATAAATAGGGACATAATGTAGTGCACCTGAGAGGGCCATGGCCTCATGGGGAAAAGCCAGGGAAGAGATAGAGGAGGCCAAGAGATGTTGTGGATAAATAGGGACATAATATAGTGCACCTGAGAGGGCCATGGCCTCATGGGGAGGGGTCAGGGAAGAGATAGGGGAGGCCAGGAGATGCTGGGGATAAATAGTGACATAATATAGTGCTCCTGAGAGAGGGCCATGGCCTCATGGGGAAGGGCCTGGGAAGAGATAGGGGAGGCCAGGAGTTGCTGGCGATAAATAGGGACATAAAATAGTGTACCTGAGAGAGGGCCATGGCCTCACAGGGAAGGGCCAAGGAAGAGATAGGCGAGGCCAGGAGTTGCTGGGGATGAATAGGCAAATAATATAGTGCACCTGAGAGAGGGCCATGGCCTCATGGGTAAGGGGTAGAGAAGAGGTAGGGGAGGCCAGGAGATGCTGGGGATAAAAAGGGACATAATATAGTGCACCTGAGAGAGGGCCTTGGCCTCATGGGGAAGGGCCAGGGAAGAGAAAGGGGAGGCCAGGAGTTGCTGGGGATAAATAGGGACATAATATAGTGCACCAGATAGAGGGCCATGGCCTCATGGGGAAGGGCCAGGGAAGAGATAGGGGAGGCCAGGAGATGCCGGGGATAAATAGAGACATAATATATTGCACCTGAGAGAGGACCATGGCCTCATGGGGAAGGGCCAGGGAAGAGATTGGAGAGGCCAGGAGATGCTGGGTATAAATAGGGACATAATATAGTGCACCTGAGAGAGGGCCATGGCCTCATGGGGAAGGGCCAGGGAAGAGATAGGGGAGGCCGAGATGCTGGGGATAAATAGGGACATAATATAGTGCACCTGAGAGAGGGCCATGGCATCATGGGGACGGGCCAGGGAAGAGATAGGGGAGGCCAGGAGATGCCGGGGATAAATAGGGACATAATATAGTGCACCTGAGAGAGGGCCATGGCCTCATAGGGAAGGGCAAGGGAAGAGATAGGGGAGGCAAGGAGATGCTGGAGATAAATAGGGACATAATGTAGTGCACCTGAGAGAGGGCCATGGCCTCATAGGGAAGGGCAAGGGAAGAGATAGGGGAGGCCAGGAGATGCTGGAGATAAATAAGGATATAATGTAGTGCACCTGAGAGGGCCATGGCCTCATGGGGAAGGGCCAGGGAAGAGATAGAGGAGGCCAAGAGATGCTGGGGATAAATAGGGACATAATATAGTGCATCTGAGAGGGCCATGGCCTCATGGGGAGGGGTCAGGGAAGAGATAGGGGAGGCCAGGAGATGCTGGGGATAAATAGTGACATAATATAGTGCACCTGAGAGAGGGCCATGGCCTCATGGGGAAGGGCCTGGGAAGAGATAGGGGAGGCCAGAAGTTGCTGGGGATAAATAGGGACATAAAATAGTGTACCTGAGAGAGGGCCATGGCCTCACAGGGAAGGGCCAAGGAAGAGATAGGCGAGGCCAGGAGTTGCTGGGGATAAATAGGCAAATAATATAGTGCACCTGAGAGAGGGCCATGGCCTCATGGGTAAGGGGCAGAGAAGAGGTAGGGGAGGCCAGGAGATGCTGGGGATAAAAAGGGACATAATATAGTGCACCTAAGAGGGGAACATGGCCTCATGGGGAAGGGCCAGGGAAGAGATAGGAGAGGCCAGGAGTAGCTGGGGATAAATAGCGACATAATATAGCGCACCTGAGAGAGGGTCATGGCCTCATGGGGAAGGGTCAGGGAAGTGATAGGAGAGGCCAGAAGAAGCTGGGGATAAATAGGGACATAATATAGTGCACCTGAGAGAGGGCCATGGCCTCATAGGGAAGGGCAAGGGAAGAGATAGGGGAGGCAAGGAGATGCTGGAGATAAATAGGGACATAATGTAGTGCACCTGAGAGAGGGCCATGGCCTCATAGGGAAGGGCAAGGGAAGAGATAGGGGAGGCCAGGAGATGCTGGAGATAAATAGGGACATAATGTAGTGCACCTGAGAGGGCCATGGCCTCATGGGGAAGGGCCAGGGAAGAGATAGAGGAGGCCAAGAGATGCTGGGGATAAATAGGGACATAATATTGTGCACCTGAGAGGGCCATGGCCTCATGGGGAAGGGCCTGGGAAGAGATAGGGGAGGCCAGGAGTTGCTGGGGATAAATAGGGACATAAAATAGTGTACCTGAGAGAGGGCCATGGCCTCACAGGGAAGGGCCAAGGAAGAGATAGGCGAGGCCAGGAGTTGCTGGGGATGAATAGGCAAATAATATAGTGCACCTGAGAGAGGGCCATGGCCTCATGGGTAAGGGGCAGAGAAGAGGTAGGGGAGGCCAGGAGATGCTGGGGGATAAAAAGGGACATAATATAGTGCACCTAAGAGGGGAACATGGCCTCATGGGGAAGGGCCAGGGAAGAGATAGGAGAGGCCAGGAGTAGCTGGGGATAAATAGCGACATAATATAGCGCACCTGAGAGAGGGTCATGGCCTCATGGGGAAGGGTCAGGGAAGTGATAGGAGAGGCCAGAAGAAGCTGGGGATAAATAGGGACATAATATAGTGCACCTGAGAGAGGGCCATGGCCTCATGGGGAAGTGCCAGGGAAGAGATAGGGAAGGCCAGGAGATACTGGGGATAAATAGGGACATAATATAGTGAACCTGAGTGGGTCATGGCCTCATGGGGAAGGGCCAGAGAAGAGATACTGGAGGCCAAGAGATGCTGGGATAATTAGGTACATATATAGTGCACCTAAGAGGGGAACATGGCCTCATGGGGAAGGGCCAGGGAAGAGATAGGAGAGGCCTGGAGTAGCAGGGGATAAATAGCAACATAATATAGCGCACCTGAGAGAGGGTCATGGCCTCATGGGGAAGGGTCAGGAAAGTGATAGGAGAGGCCAGAAGAAGCTGGGGATAAATAGGGACATAATATAGTGCACCTGAGAGAGGGCCATGGCATCATGGGGAAGTGCCAGGGAGGAGATAGGGGAGGCCAGAAGATGCTGGGGATAAATAGGGACATAATATAGTGATCCTGAGAGGGCCATGGCCTCATGGGGAAGGGCCAGGGAAGAGATAGGGGAGGCCAGGAGATGCTGGGGATAAATAGGGACATAATATAGTGCACCTGAGAGGGGGCCATGGCCTCATGGGAAGGGCCAGGGAAGAGATAGGGGAGGCAAGGAGATGCTGGCGATAAATAGGGACATAATATAGTGCACCTGGGAGAGGACCCTGGTCTCATGGGGTAGGGCCAGGGAAGAGATAGGGGAGGCCAGGAGATGCTGGGGATAAATATTGAAATAATATAGGGCACCTGAGAGAGGGCCATGGCCTCATGGGGAAGGATCAGGGAAGAGATAGAGGAGGCAAGGGGATGCTGGGGATAAATAGGGACATAATATAGTGCACCCTGAGAGAGGGCCATGGCCTCATGGGGAAGGGCCAGGGAAGAGATAGGGGAGGCTAGGAGTTGCCCTTTATAAAAAGGGACATAATATAGTGCACCTGAGAGAGGGCCATGGCATCATGGGGAAGGGCCAGGGAAGAGAAAGGGGAGGCCAGGAGATGCTGGGGATAAATAGGGACATAATATAGTGCACCTGATAGAGGGCCATGGCCTCATGGGGAAGGGCCAGGGAAGAGATTGGAGAGGCCAGGACATGCCTGGGAATAAATAGGGACATAATATAGTGCACCTGAGAGAGGGCCATGGCCTCATGGGGAAGGGCCAGGGAAGAGATAGGGGAGGCCGAGATGCTGTGGATAAATAGGGACATAATATAGCGCACCTGAGAGAGGGTCATGGCCTCATGGGGAAGGGTCAGGGAAGTGATAGGAGAGGCCAGAAGAAGCTGGGGATAAATAGGGACATAATATAGTGCACCTGAGAAAGGGCATGGCCTCATGGGGAAGGGCCAGGGAAGAGATAGGGAAGGCCAAGAGATGCTGGGGATAAATAGGGACATAATATAGTGCACCTGAGAGAGGGCCATGGCCTCATGGGGAAGGGCAGGGAAAAGATAAGGGAGGCCAGGAGATGCTGGGATAAATAGGGACATAATATAGTGCACCAGAGAGAGGGCCATGGCATCATGGGGAAGGGCCAGGGAAGAGATAGGGGAGGCCAGGAGATGCCGTGGATAAATAGGGACATAATATAGTGTACCTGTGAGAGGGCCATGGCCTCATAGGGAAGGGCAAGGGAAGAGATAGGGGAGGCCAGGAGATGCTGGAGATAAATAAGGAGATAATGTAGTGCACCTGAGAGGGCCATGGCCTCATGGGGAAGGGCCAGGAAGAGATACTGGAGGCCAAGTGATGCTGGCGATAAATAGGGACATAATATAGTGCACCTGGGAGAGGACCATGGCCTCATGGGGAAGGGCCAGGGAAGAGATTTGGGAGGCCAGGAGATGCTGGGGATAAATATTGAAATAATATAGGGCACCTGAGAGAGGGGCCATGGCCTCAGGGAAGGGTCAGGGAAGAGATAGAGGAGGCAAGGGGATGCTGGGGATAAATAGGGACATAATATAGTGCACCTGAGAGAGGGCCATGGCCTCATGGGGAAGGGCCAGGGAAGAGATAGGGGAGGCTAGGAGATGCCCGTTATAAAAAGGGACATATTATAGTGCACCTGAGAGAGGGCCTTGGCCTCATGGGGAAGGGCCAGGGAAGAGAAAGGGGAGGCCAGGAGTTGCTGGGGATAAATAGGGACATAATATAGTGCACCTGATAGAGGGCCATGGCCTCATGGGGAAGGGCCAGGGAAGAGATAGGGGAGGCCAGGAGATGCCGGGGACAAATAGAGACATAATATATTGCTCCTGAGAGAGGACCATGGCCTCATGGGGAAGGGTCAGGGAAGAGATTGGAGAGGCCAGGAGATGCTGGGTTTAAATAGGGACATAATATAGTGCACCTGAGAGAGGGCCATGGCCTCATGGGGAAGGGCCAGGGAAGAGATAGGGGAGGCCGAGATGCTGGGGATAAATAGGGACATAATATAGTGCACCTGAGAGAGGGCCATGGCATCATGGGGACGGGCCAGGGAAGAGATAGGGGAGGCCAGGAGATGCCGGGGATAAATAGGGAGATAATATAGTGCACCTGAGAGAGGGCCATGGCCTCATAGGGAAGGGCAAGGGAAGAGATAGGGGAGGCAAGGAGATGCTGGAGATTAATAGGGACATAATGTAGTGCACCTGAGAGAGGGCCATGGCCTCATAGGGAAGGGCAAGGGAAGAGATAGGGGAGGCCAGGAGATGCTGGAGATAAATAGGGACATAATGTAGTGCACCTGAGAGAGGGCCAAGGCCTCATGGGGTAGGGCCAAGGAAGAGATAGGCGAGGCAAGGAGTTGCTGGGGATGAATAGGCAAATAATATAGTGCACCTGAGAGAGGGCCATGGCCTCATGGGTAAGGGGCAGAGAAGAGGTAGGGGAGGCCAGGAGATGCTGGGGATAAAAAGGGACATAATATAGTGCACCTAAGAGGGGAACATGGCCTCATGGGGAAGGGCCAGGGAAGAGATAGGAGAGGCCAGGAGTAGCTGGGGATAAATAGCGACATAATATAGCGCACCTGAGAGAGGGTCATGGCCTCATGGGGAAGGGTCAGGGAAGTGATAGGAGAGGCCAGAACAAGCTGGGGATAAATAGGGACATAATATAGTGCACCTGAGAGAGGGCCATGGCCTCATAGGGAAGTGCCAGGGAAGAGATAGGGAAGGCCAGGAGATGCTGGGGATAAATAGGGACATAATATAGTGAACCTGAGAGGGTCATGGCCTCATGGGGAAGGGCCAGGGAAGAGATAGTGGAGGCCAGGAGATGCTGGGGATAAATAGGGACATAATATAGTGCACCTGAGAGGGGGCCATGGCCTCATGGGGAAGGGCCAGGGAAGAGATAGGGGAGGCCAGGAGATGCCGGGGATAAATATTGAAATAATATAGGGCACCTGAGAGAGGGCCATGGCCTCATGGGGAAGGGCCAGGGAAGAGATAGAGGAGGCAAGGGGATGCAGGGGATAAATAGGGACATAATATAGTGCACCTGAGAGAGGGCCATGGCCTCATGGGGAAGGGACAGGGAAGAGATAGGGGAGGCCAGGAGATGCTGGGGATAAATAGGGACATAATATAGTGCACCTGAGAGAGGGCCATGGCCTCATGGGGAAGGGCCAGGGAAAAGATAAGGGAGGCCAGGAGATGCTGGTGATAAATAGGGACATAATATAGTGTACCTGAGAGAGGGCTATGGCCTCATAGGGAAGGGCAAGGGAAGAGATAGGGGAGGCCAGGAGATGCTGGAGATAAATAGGGACATAATGTAGTGCACCTGTGAGGGCCATGGCTTCATGGGGAAGGGCCAGGGAAGAGATAGAGGAGGCCAAGAGATGCTGGGATAATTAGGCACATAATATAGTGCACCTAAGAGGGGAACATGGCCTCATGGGGAAGGGCCAGGGAAGAGATAGGGGAGGCCAGGAGATGCTGGGGAAAAATAGGGACATAATATAGTGCACCTGAGAGGGGGCCATGGCCTCATGGGGAAGGGCCAGGGAAGAGATAGGGGAGGCAAGGAGATGCTGGCGATAAATAGGGACATAATATAGTGCACCTGGGAGAGGACCATGGTCTCATGGGGAAGGGCCAGGGAAGAGATTTGGGAGGCCAGGAGATGCTGGGGATAAATATTGAAATAATATAGGCCACCTGAGAGAGGGCCATGGCCTCATGGGGAAGGGTCAGGGAAGAGATAGAGGAGGCAAGGGGATGCTGGGGATAAATAGGGACATAATATAGTGCACCTGAGAGAGGGCCATGGCCTCATGGGGAAGGGCCAGGGAAGAGATAGGGGAGGCTAGGAGATGCCCGTTATAAAAAGGGACATAATATAGTGCACCTGAGAGAGGGCCTTGGCCTCATGGGGAAGGGCCAGGGAAGAGAAAGGGGAGGCCAGGAGTTGCTGGGGATAAATAGGGACATAATATAGTGCACCTGATAGAGGGCCATGGCCTCATGGGGAAGGGCCAGGGAAGAGATAGGGGAGGCCAGGAGATGCCGGGGACAAATAGAGACATAATATATTACTCCTGAGAGAGGACCATGGCCTCATGGGGAAGGGCCAGGGAAGAGATTGGAGAGGCCAGGAGATGCTGGGTTTAAATAGGGACATAATATAGTGCACCTGAGAGAGGGCCATGGCCTCATGGGGAAGGGCCAGGGAAGAGATAGGGGAGGCCGAGATGCTGGGGATAAATAGGGACATAATATAGTGCACCTGAGAGAGGGCCATGGCATCATGGGGACGGGCCAGGGAAGAGATAGGGGAGGCCAGGAGATGCCGGGGATAAATAGGGAGATAATATAGTGCACCTGAGAGAGGGCCATGGCCTCATAGGGAAGGGCAAGGGAAGAGATAGGGGAGGCAAGGAGATGCTGGAGATAAATAGGGACATAATGTAGTGCACCTGAGAGAGGGCCATGGCCTCATAGGGAAGGGCAAGGGAAGAGATAGGGGAGGCCAGGAGATGCTGGAGATAAATAGGGACATAATGTAGTGCACCTGAGAGGGCCATGGCCTCATGGGGAAAGGCCAGGGAAGAGATAGAGGAGGCCAAGAGATGCTGTGGAAAAATAGGGACATAATATAGTGCACCTGAGAGGGCCATGGCCTCATGGGGAGGGGTCAGGGAAGAGATAGGGGAGGCCAGGAGATGCTGGGGATAAATAGTGACATAATATAGTGCTCCTGAGAGAGGGCCATGGCCTCATGGGGAAGGGCCTGGGAAGAGATAGGGGAGGCCAGGAGTTGCTGGGGATAAATAGGGACATAAAATAGTGTACCTGAGAGAGGGCCATGGCCTCACAGGGAAGGGCCAAGGAAGAGATAGGCGAGGCCAGGAGTTGCTGGGGATGAATAGGCAAATAATATAGTGCACCTGAGAGAGGGCCATGGCCTCATGGGTAAGGGGTAGAGAAGAGGTAGGGGAGGCCAGGAGATGCTGGGGATAAAAAGGGACATAATATAGTGCACCTGAGAGAGGGCCTTGGCCTCATGGGGAAGGGCCAGGGAAGAGAAAGGGGAGGCCAGGAGTTGCTGGGGATAAATAGGGACATAATATAGTGCACCTGATAGAGGGCCATGGCCTCATGGGGAAGGGCCAGGGAAGAGATAGGGGAGGCCAGGAGATGCCGGGGACAAATAGAGACATAATATATTGCACCTGAGAGAGGACCATGGCCTCATGGGGAAGGGCCAGGGAAGAGATTGGAGAGGCCAGGAGATGCTGGGTATAAATAGGGACATAATATAGTGCACCTGAGAGAGGGCCATGGCCTCATGGGGAAGGGCCAGGGAAGAGATAGGGGAGGCCGAGATGCTGGGGATAAATAGGGACATAATATAGTGCACCTGAGAGAGGGCCATGGCATCATGGGGACGGGCCAGGGAAGAGATAGGGGAGGCCAGGAGATGCCGGGGATAAATAGGGACATAATATAGTGCACCTGAGAGAGGGCCATGGCCTCATAGGGAAGGGCAAGGGAAGAGATAGGGGAGGCAAGGAGATGCTGGAGATAAATAGGGACATAATGTAGTGCACCTGAGAGAGGGCCATGGCCTCATAGGGAAGGGCAAGGGAAGAGATAGGGGAGGCCAGGAGATGCTGGAGATAAATAAGGACATAATGTAGTGCACCTGAGAGGGCCATGGCCTCATGGGGAAGGGCCAGGGAAGAGATAGAGGAGGCCAAGAGATGCTGGGGATAAATAGGGACATAATATAGTGCACCTGAGAGGGCCATGGCCTCATGGGGAGGGGTCAGGGAAGAGATAGGGGAGGCCAGGAGATGCTGGGGATAAATAGTGACATAATATAGTGCACCTGAGAGAGGGCCATGGCCTCATGGGGAAGGGCCTGGGAAGAGATAGGGGAGGCCAGGAGTTGCTGGGGATAAATAGGGACATAAAATAGTGTACCTGAGAGAGGGCCATGGCCTCACAGGGAAGGGCCAAGGAAGAGATAGGCGAGGCAAGGAGTTGCTGGGGATGAATAGGCAAATAATATAGTGCACCTGAGAGAGGGCCATGGCCTCATGGGTAAGGGGCAGAGAAGAGGTAGGGGAGGCCAGGAGATGCTGGGGATAAAAAGGGACATAATATAGTGCACCTAAGAGGGGAACATGGCCTCATGGGGAAGGGCCAGGGAAGAGATAGGAGAGGCCAGGAGTAGCTGGGGATATATAGCGACATAATATAGCGCACCTGAGAGAGGGTCATGGCCTCATGGGGAAGGGTCAGGGAAGTGATAGGAGAGGCCAGAAGAAGCTGGGGATAAATAGGGACATAATATAGTGCACCTGAGAGAGGGACATGGCCTCATGGGGAAGTGCCAGGGAAGAGATAGGGAAGGCCAGGAGATGCTGGGGATAAATAGGGACATAATATAGTGAACCTGAGAGGGTCATGGCCTCATGGGGAAGGGCCAGGGAAGAGATAGTGGAGGCCAGGAGATGCTGGGGATAAATAGGGACATAATATAGTGCACCTGAGAGGGGGCCATGGCCTCATGGGGAAGGGCCAGGGAAGAGATAGGGGAGGCCAGGAGATGCCGGGGATAAATATTGAAATAATATAGGGCACCTGAGAGAGGGCCATGGCCTCATGGGGAAGGGCCAGGGAAGAGATAGAGGAGGCAAGGGGATGCAGGGGATAAATAGGGACATAATATAGTGCACCTGAGAGAGGGCCATGGCCTCATGGGGAAGGGCCAGGGAAGAGATAGGGGAGGCCAGGAGATGCTGGGGATAAATAGGGACATAATATAGTGCACCTGAGAGAGGGCCATGGCCTCATGGGGAAGGGCCAGGGAAAAGATAAGGGAGGCCAGGAGATGCTGGTGATAAATAGGGACATAATATAGTGTACCTGAGAGAGGGCTATGGCCTCATAGGGAAGGGCAAGGGAAGAGATAGGGGAGGCCAGGAGATGCTGGAGATAAATAGGGACATAATGTAGTGCACCTATGAGGGCCATGGCTTCATGGGGAAGGGCCAGGGAAGAGATAGAGGAGGCCAAGAGATGCTGGGGATAATTAGGCACATAATATAGTGCACCTAAGAGGGGAACATGGCCTCATGGGGAAGGGCCAGGGAAGAGATAGGGGAGGCCAGGAGATGCTGGGGATAAATAGGGACATAATATAGTGCACCTTAGAGGGGGCCATGGCCTCAAGGGGAAGGGCCAGGGAAGAGATAGGGGAGGCCAGGAGATGCAGGGGATAAATATTGAAATAATATAGGGCACCTGACAGAGGGCCATGGCCTCATGGGGAAGGGTCAGGGAAGAGATAGAGGAGGCAAGGGGATGCTGGGGATAAATAGGGACATAATATAGTGCACCTGAGAGAGGGCCATGGCCTCATGGGGAAGGGCCAGGGAAGAGATAGGGGAGGCTAGGAGATGCCCGTTATAAAAAGGGACATAATATAGTGCACCTGAGAGAGGGCCATGGCATCATGGGGAAGGACCAGGGAAGAGAAAGGGGAGGCCAGGAGATGCTGGGGATAAATAGGGACATAATATAGTGCACCTGATAGAGGGCCATGGCCTCATGGGGAAGGGCCAGGGAAGAGATTGGAGAGGCCAGGACATGCTGGGTATAAATAGGGACATAATATAGTGCACCTGAGAGAGGGCCATGGCCTCATGGGGAAGGGCCAGGGAAGAGATAGGGGAGGCCGAGATGCTGGGGATAAATAGGGACATAATATAGTGCACCTGAGAGAGGGATATGACATCATGGGGAAGGGCCAGGGAAGAGATAGGGGAGGCCAGGAGATGCCGGGGATAAATAGGGACATAATATAGTGCACCTGAGAGAGGGCCATGGCCTCATAGGGAAGGGCAAGGGAAGAGATAGGGGAGGCAAGGAGATGCTGGAGATAAATAGGGACATAATGTAGTGCACCTGAGAGAGGGCCATGGCCTCATAGGGAAGGGCAAGGGAAGAGATAGGGGAGGCCAGGAGATGCTGGAGATAAATAGGGACATAATGTAGTGCACCTGAGAGGGCCATGGCCTCATGGGGAGGGGTCAGGGAAGAGATAGGGGAGGCCAGGAGATGCTGGGGATAAATAGTGACATAATATAGTGCACCTGAGAGAGGGCCATGGCCTCATGGGGAAGGGCCTTGGAAGAGATAGGGGAGGCCAGGAGTTGCTGGGGATAAATAGGGACATAAAATAGTGTACCTGAGAGAGGGCCATGGCCTCACAGGGAAGGGCCAAGGAAGAGATAGGCGAGGCCAGGAGTTGCTGGGGATGAATAGGCAAATAATATAGTGCACCTGAGAGAGGGCCATGGCCTCATGGGTAAGGGGCAGAGAAGAGGTAGGGGAGGCCAGGAGATGCTGGGGATAAAAAGGGACATAAAATAGTGCACCTAAGAGGGGAACACGGCCTCATGGGGAAGGGCCAGGGAAGAGATAGGAGAGGCCAGGAGTAGCTGGGGATAAATAGCGACATAATATAGCGCACCTGAGAGAGGGTCATGGCCTCATGGGGAAGGGTCAGGGAAGTGATAGGAGAGGCCAGAAGAAGCTGGGGATAAATAGGGACATAATATAGTGCACCTGAGAGAGGGCCATGGCCTCATGGGGAAGTGCCAGGGAAGAGATAGGGAAGGCCAGGAGATGCTGGGGATAAATAGGGACATAATATAGTGAACCTGAGAGGGTCATGGCCTCATGGGGAAGGGCCAGGATAGAGATACTGGAGGCCAAGAGATGCTGGGGATAATTAGGCACATAATATAGTGCACCTAAGAGGGGAACATGGCCTCATGGGGAAGGGCCAGGGAAGAGATAGGGTAGGCAAGGAGATGCTTGGGATAAATAGGGACATAATATAGTGCACCTGGGAGAGGACCATGGCCTCATGGGGAAGGGCCAGGGAAGAGATAGGGGAGGCCAGGAGATGCCGGGGATAAATATTGAAATAATATAGGGCACCTGAGAGAGGGCCATGGCCTCATGGGGAAGGGCCAGGGAAGAGATAGAGGAGGCAAGGGGATGCAGGGGATAAATAGGGACATAATATAGTGCACCTGAGAGAGGGCCATGGCCTCATGGGGAAGGGCCAGGGAAGAGATAGGGGAGGCCAGGAGATGCTGGGGATAAATAGGGACATAATATAGTGCACCTGAGAGGGGGCCATGGCCTCATGGGGAAGGGCCAGGGAAGAGATAGGGGAGGCAAGGAGATGCTGGCGATAAATAGGGACATAATATAGTGCACCTGGGAGAGGACCCTGGTCTCATGGGGAAGGGCCAGGGAAGAGATAGGGGAGGCCAGGAGATGCTGGGGATAAATATTGAAATAATATAGGGCACCTGAGAGAGGGCCATGGCCTCATGGGGAAGGATCAGGGAAGAGATAGAGGAGGCAAGGGGATGCTGGGGATAAATAGGGACATAATATAGTGCACCTGAGAGAGGGCCATGGCCTCATGGAGAAGGGCCAGGGAAGAGATAGGGGAGGCTAGGAGTTGCCCGTTATAAAAAGGGACATAATATAGTGCACCTGAGAGAGGGCCATGGCATCATGGGGAAGGGCCAGGGAAGAGAAAGGGGAGGCCAGGAGATACTGGGGATAAATAGGGACATAATATAGTGCACCTGATAGAGGGCCATGGCCTCACGGGGAAGGGCCAGGGAAGAGATTGGAGAGGACAGGACATGCTGGGTATAAATAGGGACATAATATAGTGCACCTGAGAGAGGGCCATGGCCTCATGGGGAAGGGCCAGGGAAGAGATAGGGGAGGCCGAGATGCTGGGTATAAATAGGGACATAATATAGTGCACCTGAGAGAGGGCCATGGCCTCATGGGGAAGGGCCAGGGAAGAGATAGGGGAGGCCAGGAGATGCCGGGGATAAATAGGGACATAATATAGTGCACCTGAGAGAGGGCCATGGCCTCATAGGGAAGGGCAAGGGAAGAGATAGGTGAGGCAAGGAGATGCTGGAGATAAATAGGGACATAATGTAGTGCACCTGAGAGAGGGATATGACATCATGGGGAAGGGCCAGGGAAGAGATAGGGGAGGCCAGGACATGCTGGAGATAAATAGGGACATAATGTAGTGCACCTGAGAGGGCCATGGCCTCATGGGGAAGGGCCAGGGAAGAGATAGAGGAGGCCAAGAGATGCGGGGAATAAATAGGGACATAATATAGTACACCTGAGAGAGGGCCATGGCCTCATGGGGAAGGGTCAGGGAAGAGATATGGGAGGCCCGGAGATGCTGGGGATAAATAGTGACATAATATAGTGCACCTGAGAGAGGGCCATGGCCTCATGGGGAAGGGCCTGGGAAGAGATAGGGGAGGCCAGGAGATGCTGGGGATAAATAGGGACATAATATAGTGCACCTGAGAGAGGGCCATGGCCTCATAGGGAAGGGCAAAGGAAGAGATAGGCGAGGCTAGGAGTTGCTGGGGATGAATAGGGAAATAATATAGTGCACCTGAGAGAGGGCCATGGCCTCATGGGTAAGGGGCAGAGAAGAGGTAGGGGAGGCCAGGAGATGCTGGGGATAAAAAGGGACATAATATAGTGCACCTGAGAGTGGGCCATGGCCTCATAGAGAAGGGCCAGGGAAGAGATATGGGAGGCCAGGAGATGCTGGGGATAAATAGAGACATAATATAGCTCACCTGAGAGAGGGTCATGGCCTCATGGGGAAGGGTCAGGGAAGTGATAGGAGAGGCCAGAAGAAGCTGGGGATAAATAGGGACATAATATAGTGCACCTGAGAAAGGGCCATGGCCTCATGGGGAAGGGCCAGGGAAGAGATAGGGAAGGCCAAGAGATGCTGGGGATAAATAGGGACATAATATAGTGCACCTGAGAGGGGGCCATGGCCTCATGGGGAAGGGCCAGGGAAAAGATAAGGGAGGCCAGGAGATGCTGGGGATAAATAGGGACATAATATAGTGCACCAGAGAGAGGGCCATGGCATCATGGGGAAGGGCCAGGGAAGAGATAGGGGAGGCCAGGAGATGCCGTGGATAAATAGGGACATAATATAGTGTACGTGTGAGAGGGCCATGGCCTCATAGGGAAGGGCAAGGGAAGAGATAGGGGAGGCCAGGAGATGCTGGAGATAAATAAGGACATAATGTAGTGCACCTGAGAGGGCCATGGCCTCAAGGGGAAGGGCCAGGGAAGAGATACTGGAGGCCAAGAGATGCTGGGGATAATTAGGCACATAATATAGTGCACCTAAGAGGGGAACATGGCCTCATGGGGAAGGGCCAGGGAAGAGATAGGAGAGGCCTGGAGTAGCAGGGGATAAATAGCGACATAATATAGCGCACCTGAGAGAGGGTCATGGCCTCATGGGGAAGGGTCAGGGAAGTGATAGGAGAGGCCAGAAGAAGCTGGGGATAAATAGGGACATAATATAGTGCACCTGAGAGAGGGCCATGGCATCATGGGGAAGTGCCAGGGAAGAGATAGGGGAGGCCAGGAGATGCTGGGGATAAATAGGGACATAATATAGTGAACCTGAGAGGGCCATGGCCTCATGGGGAAGGGCCAGGGAAGAGATAGGGGAGGCCAGGAGATGCTGGGGATAAATAGGGACATAATATAGTGCACCTGAGAGGGGGCCATGGCCTCATGGGGAAGGGCCAGGGAAGAGATAGGGGAGGCAAGGAGATGCTGGCGATAAATAGGGACATAATATAGTGCACCTGGGAGAGGACCATGGTCTCATGGGGAAGGGCCAGGGAAGAGATTTGGGAGGCCAGGAGATGCTGGGGATAAATATTGAAATAATATAGGGCACCTGAGAGAGGGCCATGGCCTCATGGGGAAGGGTCAGGGAAGAGATAGAGGAGGCAAGGGGATGCTGGGGATAAATAGGGACATAATATAGTGCACCTGAGAGAGGGCCATGGCCTCATGGGGAAGGGCCAGGGAAGAGATAGGGGAGGCTAGGAGATGCCCGTTATAAAAAGGGACATAATATAGTGCACCTGAGAGAGGGCCTTGGCCTCATGGGGAAGGGCCAGGGAAGAGAAAGGGGAGGCCAGGAGTTGCTGGGGATAAATAGGGACATAATATAGTGCACCTGATAGAGGGCCATGGCCTCATGGGGAAGGGCCAGGGAAGAGATAGGGGAGGCCAGGAGATGCCGGGGACAAATAGAGACATAATATATTGCACCTGAGAGAGGACCATAGCCTCATGGGGAAGGGCCAGGGAAGAGATTGGAGAGGCCAGGAGATGCTGGGTATAAATAGGGACATAATATAGTGCACCTGAGAGAGGGCCATGGCCTCATGGGGAAGGGCCAGGGAAGAGGTAGAGGAGGCTAAGAGATGCTGGGGATAAATAGGGACATAATATAGTGCACCTGAGAGGGCCATGGCCTCATGGGGAAGGGCCAGGTAAGAGATTGGAGAGGCCAGGAGATGCTGGGTATAAATAGGGACATAATATAGTGCACCTGAGAGAGGGCCATGGCCTCATGGGGAAGGGCCAGGGAAGAGATAGGGGAGGCCGAGATGCTGGGGATAAAAAGGGACATAATATAGTGCACCTGAGAGAGGGCCATGGCATCATGGGGACGGGCCAGGGAAGAGATAGGGGAGGCCAGGAGATGCCGGGGATAAATAGGGACATAATATAGTGCACCTGAGAGAGGGCCATGGCCTCATAGGTTAGGGCAAGGGAAGAGATAGGGGAGGCAAGGAGATGCTGGAGATAAATAGGGACATAATGTAGTGCACCTGAGAGAGGGCCATGGCCTCATAGGGAAGGGCAAGGGAAGAGATAGGGGAGGCCAGGAGATGCTGGAGATAAATAGGGACATAATGTAGTGCACCTGAGAGGGCCATGGCCTCATGGGGAAGGGCAAGGGAAGAGATAGAGGAGGCCAAGAGATGCTGGGGATAAATAGGGACATAATATAGTGCACCTGAGAGGGCCATGGCCTCATGGGGAGGGGTCAGGGAAGAGATAGGGGAGGCCAGGAGATGCTGGGGATAAATAGTGACATAATATAGTGCACCTGAGAGAGGGCCATGGCCTCATGGGGAAGGGCCTGGGAAGAGATAGGGGAGGCCAGGAGTTGCTGGGGATAAATAGGGACATAAAATAGTGTACATGAGAGAGGGCCATGGCCTCACAGGGAAGGGCCAATGAAGAGATAGGTGAGGCCAGGAGTTGCTGGGGATGAATAGGCAAATAATATAGTGCACCTGAGAGAGGGCCATGGCCTCATGGGTAAGGGGCAGAGAAGAGGTAGGGGAGGCCAGGAGATGCTGGGGATAAAAAGGGACATAATATAGTGCACCTAAGAGGGGAACATGGCCTCATGGGGAAGGGCCAGGGAAGAGATAGGAGAGGCCAGGAGTAGCTGGGGATAAATAGCGACATAATATAGCGCACCTGAGAGAGGGTCATGGCCTCATGGGGAAGGGTCAGGGAAGTGATAGGGGAGGCCAGAAGAAGCTGGGGATAAATAGGGACATAATATAGTGCACCTGAGAGAGGGCCATGGCCTCATGGGGAAGTGCCAGGGAAGAGATAGGGAAGGCCAGGAGATGCTGGGGATAAATAGGGACATAATATAGTGAACCTGAGAGGGTCATGGCCTCATGGGGATTGGCCAGGGAAGAGATAGGGGAGGCCAGGAGATGCTGGGGATAAATAGGGACATAATATAGTGCACCTGAGAGGGGGCCATGGCCTCATGGGGAAGGGCCAGGGAAGAGATAGGGTAGGCAAGGAGATGCTTGGGATAAATAGGGACATAATATAGTGCACCTGGGAGAGGACCATGGCCTCATGGGGAAGGGCCAGGGAATAGATAGGGGAGGCCAGGAGATGCTGGGGATAAATATTGAAATAATATAGGGCACCTGAGAGAGGGCCATGGCCTCATGGGGAAGGGCCAGGGAAGAGATAGAGGAGGCAAGGGGATGCAGGGGATAAATAGGGACATAATATAGTGCACCTGAGAGAGGGCCATGGCCTCATGGGGAAGGGCCAGGGAAGAGATAGGGGAGGCCAGGAGATGCTGGGGATAAATAGGGACATAATATAGTGCACCTGAGAGAGGGCCATGGCCTCATGGGGAAGGGCCAGGGAAAAGATAAGGGAGGCCAGGAGATGCTGGTGATAAATAGGGACATAATATAGTGTACCTGAGAGAGGGCTATGGCCTCATAGGGAAGGGCAAGGGAAGAGATAGGGGAGGCCAGGAGATGCTGGAGATAAATAGGGACATAATGTAGTGCACCTGTGAGGGCCATGGCCTCATGGGGAAGGGCCAGGGAAGAGAGAGGAGAGGCCAGGAGTAGCTGGGGATAAATAGCGACATAATATAGCGCACCTGAGAGAGGGTCATGGCCTCATGGGGAAGGGTCAGGGAAGTGATAGGAGAGGCCAGAAGAAGCTGGGGATAAATAGGGACATAATATAGTGCACCTGAGAGAGGGCCATGGCCTCATGCGGAAGTGCCAGGGAAGAGATAGGGGAGGCCAGGAGATGCTGGGGATAAATAGGGACATAATATAGTGAACCTGAGAGGGCCATGGCCTCATGGGGAAGGGCCAGGGAAGAGATAGGTGAGGCCAGGAGATGCTGGGGATAAATAGGGACATAATATAGTGCACCTTAGAGGGGGCCATGGCCTCAAGGGGAAGGGCCAGGGAAGAGATAGGGGAGGCCAGGAGATGCTGGGGATAAATATTGAAATAATATAGGGCACCTGAGAGAGGGCCATGGCCTCATGGGGAAGGGTCAGGGAAGAGATAGAGGAGGCAAGGGGATGCTGGGGATAAATAGGGACATAATATAGTGCACCTGAGAGAGGGCCATGGCCTCATGGGGAAGGGCCAGGGAAGAGATAGGGGAGGCTAGGAGATGCCCGTTATAAAAAGGGACATAATATAGTGCACCTGAGAGAGGGCCATGGCATCATGGGGAAGGGCCAGGGAAGAGAAAGGGGAGGCCAGGAGATGCTGGGGATAAATAGGGACATAATATAGTGCACCTGATAGAGGGCCATGGCCTCATGGGGAAGGGCCAGGGAAGAGATTGGAGAGGCCAGGACATGCTGGGTATAAATAGGGACATAATATAGTGCACCTGAGAGAGGGCCATGGCCTCATGGGGAAGGGCCAGGGAAGAGATAGGGGAGGCCGAGATGCTGGGGATAAATAGGGACATAATATAGTGCACCTGAGAGAGGGATATGACATCATGGGGAAGGGCCAGGGAAGAGATAGGGGAGGCCAGGAGATGCCGGGGATAAATAGGGACATAATATAGTGCACCTGAGAGAGGGCCATGGCCTCATAGGGAAGGGCAAGGGAAGAGATAGGGGAGGCAAGGAGATGCTGGAGATAAATAGGGACATAATGTAGTGCACCTGAGAGAGGGCCATGGCCTCATAGGGAAGGGCAAGGGAAGAGATAGGGGAGGCCAGGAGATGCTGGAGATAAATAGGGACATAATGTAGTGCACCTGAGAGGGCCATGGCCTCATGGGGAAGGGCCAGGGAAGAGATAGAGGAGGCCAAGAGTTGCTGGGGATAAATAGGGACATAATATAGTGCACCTGAGAGGGCCATGGCCTCATGGGGAGGGGTCAGGGAAGAGATAGGGGAGGCCAGGAGATGCTGGGGATAAATAGTGACATAATATAGTGCACCAGAGAGAGGGCCATGGCCTCATGGGGAAGGGCCTGGGAAGAGATAGGGGAGGCCAGGAGTTGCTGGGGATAAATAGGGACATAATATAGTGTACCTGAGAGAGGGCCATGGCCTCATAGGGAAGGGCCAGGGAAGAGATAGGGGAGGCCGAGATGCCGGGGATAAATAGGGACATAATATAGTGTACCTGAGAGAGGGCCATGGCCTCATAGGGAAGGGCAAGGGAAGAGATAGGGGAGGCCAGGAGATGCTGGAGATAAATAGGGACATAATGTAGTGCACCTGAGAGGGCCATGGCCTCATTGGGAAGGGACAGGGAAGAGATAGAGGAGGCCAAGAGATGCGGGGAATAAATAGGGACATAATATACTGCACATGAGAGAGGGCCATGGCCTCATGGGGAAGGGTCAGGGAAGAGATATGGGAGGCCAGGAGATGCTGGGGATAAATAGTGACATAATATAGTGCACCTGAGAGAGGGCCATGGCCTCATGGGGAAGGGCCTGGGAAGAGATAGGGGAGGCCAGGAGATGCTGGGGATAAATAGGGACATAATATAGTGCACCTGAGAGAGGGCCATGGCCTCATAGGGAAGGGCCAAGGAAGAGATAGGCGATGCCAGGAGTTGCTGGGGATGAATAGGGAAATAATATAGTGCACCTGAGAGAGGGCCATGGCCTCATGGGTACGGGGCAGAGAAGAGGTAGGGGAGGCCAGAAGATGCTGGGGATAAAAAGGGACATAATATAGTGCACCTAAGAGGGGAACATGGCCTGATGGGGAAGGGCCAGGGAAGAGATAGGAGAGGCCAGGAGTAGCTGGGGATAAACATCAACATAATATAGCGCACCTGAGAGAGGGTCATGGCCTCATGGGGAAGGGTCAGGGAAGTGATAGGAGAGGCCAGAAGAAGCTGGGGATAAATAGGGACATAATATAGTGCACCTGAGAGAGGGCCATGGCATCATGGGGAAGGGCCAGGGAAGAGATAGGGGAGGCCAGGAGATGCCGGGGATAAATAGGGACATAATATAGTGTACCTGAGAGAGGGCCATGGCCTCATAGGGAAGGGCAAGGGAAGAGATAGGGGAGGCCAGGACATGCTGGAGATAAATAGGGACATAACGTAGTGCACCTGAGAGGGCCATGGCCTCATGGGGAAGGGCCAGGGAAGAGATAGAGGAGGCCAAGAGATGCGGGGGATAATTAGGCACATAATATAGTGCACCTAAGAGGGGAACATGGCCTCATGGGGAAGGGCCAGGGAAGAGATAGGAGAGGCCTGGAGTAGCAGGGGATAAACAGCGACATAATATAGCGCACCTAAGAGAGGGTCATGGCCTCATGGGGAAGGGTCAGGTAAGTGATAGGAGAGGCCAGAAGAAGCTGGGGATAAATAGGGACATAATATAGTGAACCTGAGAGGGCCATGGCATCATGGGGAAGTGCCAGGGAAGAGATAGGGGAGGCCAGGAGATGCTGGGGATAAATAGGGACTTAATATAGTGCACCTGAGAGGGGGCCATGGCCTCATGGGGAAGGGCCAGGGAAGAGATAGGGGAGGCAAGGAGATGCTGGCGATAAATAGGGACATAATATAGTGCACCTGGGAGAGGACCATGGTCTCATGGGGAAGGGCCAGGGAAGAGATAGGGGAGGCCAGGAGATGCTGGGGATAAATATTGAAATAATATAGGGCACATGAGAGAGGGCCATGGCCTCATGGGGATGGGTCAGGGAAGAGATAGAGGAGGCAAGGGGATGCTGGGGATAAATAGGGACATAATATAGTGCACCTGAGAGAGGGCCATGGCCTCATGGGGAAGGGCCAGGGAAGAGATAGGGGAGGCTAGGAGATGCCCGTTATAAAAAGGGACATAATATAGTGCACCTGAGAGAGGGCCTTGGCCTCATGGGGAAGGGCCAGCGAAGAGAAAGGGGAGGCCAGGAGTTGCTGGGGATAAATAGGGACATAATATAGTGCACCTGATAGAGGGCCATGGCCTCATGGGGAATGGCCAGGGAAGAGATAGGGGAGGCCAGGAGATGCCGGGGATAAATAGGGACATAATATAGTGCACCAGAGAGAGGGCCATGGCATCATGGGGAAGGGCCAGGGAAGAGATAGGGGAGGCCAGGAGATGCCGTGGATAAATAGGGACATAATATAGTGTACCTGTGAGAGGGCCATGGCCTCATAGGGAAGGGCAAGGGAAGAGATAGGGGAGGCCAGGAGATGCTGGAGATAAATAAGGACATAATGTAGTGCACCTGAGAGGGCCATGGCCTCATGGGGAAGGGACAGGGAAGAGATACTGGAGGCCAAGAGATGCTGGGGATAAATAGGGACATAATATAGTGCACCTGAGAGGGGGCCATGGCCTCATAGGGAAGGGCAAGGGAAGAGATAGGGGAGGCCAGGAGATGCTGGAGATAAATAGGGACATAATGTAGTGCACCTGAGAGGGCCATGGCCTCATGGGGAAGGGCCAGGGAAGAGATAGAGGAGGCCAAGAGATGCTGGGGATAAATAGGGACATAATATAGTGCACCTGAGAGGGCCATGGCCTCATGGGGAGGGGTCAGGGAAGAGATAGGGGAGGCCAGGAGATGCTGGGGATAAATAGTGACATAATATAGTGCACCTGAGAGAGGGCCATGGCCTCATGGGGAAGGGCCTGGGAAGAGATAGGGGAGGCCAGGAGTTGCTGGGGATAAATAGGGACATAAAATAGTGTACCTGAGAGAGGGCCATGGCCTCACAGGGAAGGGCCAAGGAAGAGATAGGCGAGGCCAGGAGTTGCTGGGGATGAATAGGCAAATAATATAGTGCACCTGAGAGAGGGCCATGGCCTCATGGGTAAGGGGCAGAGAAGAGGTAGGGGAGGCCAGGAGATGCTGGGGATAAAAAGGGACATAATATAGTGCACCTAAGAGGGGAACATGGCCTCATGGGGAAGGGCCAGGGAAGAGATAGGAGAGGCCAGGAGTAGCTGGGGATAAATAGCGACATAATATAGCGCACCTGAGAGAGGGTCATGGCCTCATGGGGAAGGGTCAGGGAAGTGATAGGAGAGGCCAGAAGAAGCTGGGGATAAATAGGGACATAATATAGTGCACCTGAGAGAGGGCCATGGCCTCATGGGGAAGTGCCAGGGAAGAGATAGGGAAGGCCAGGAGATGCTGGGGATAAATAGGGACATAATATAGTGATCCTGAGAGGGTCATGGCCTCATGGGGAAGGGCCAGGGAAGAGATAGGGGAGGCCAGGAGATGCTGGGGATAAATAGGGACATAATATAGTGCACCTGAGAGGGGGCCATGGCCTCATGGGGAAGGGCCAGGGAAGAGAGAGGGTAGGCCAGGAGATGCTGGGGATAAATATTGAAATAATATAGGGCACCTGAGAGAGGGCCATGGCCTCATGGGGAAGGGCCAGGGAAGAGATAGAGGAGGCAAGGGGATGCAGGGGATAAATAGGGACATAATATAGTGCACCTGAGAGAGGGCCATGGCCTCATGGGGAAGGGCCAGGGAAGAGATAGGGGAGGCCAGGAGATGCTGGGGATAAATAGGGACATAATATAGTGCACCTGAGAGAGGGCCATGGCCTCATGGGGAAGGGCCAGGGAAAAGATAAGGGAGGCCAGGAGATGCTGGGGATAAATAGGGACATAATATAGTGTACCTGAGAGAGTGCTATGGCCTCATAGGGAAGGGCAAGGGAAGAGATAGGGGAGGCCAGGAGATGCTGGAGATAAATAGGGACATAATGTAGTGCACCTGTGAGGGCGATGGCTTCATGGGGAAGGGCCAGGGAAGAGATAGAGGAGGCCAAGAGATGCTGGGGATAATTAGGCACATAATATAGTGCACCTAAGAGGGGAACATGGCCTCATGGGGAAGGGCCAGGGAAGAGAGAGGAGAGGCCAGTAGTAGCTGGTGATAAATAGCGACATAATATAGCGCACCTGAGAGAGGGTCATGGCCTCATGGGGAAGGGTCAGGGAAGTGATAGGAGAGGCCAGAAGAAGCTGGGGATAAATAGGGACATAATATAGTGCACCTGAGAGAGGGCCATGGCCTCATGCGGAAGTGCCAGGGAAGAGATAGGGGAGGCCAGGAAATGCTGGGGAAAAATAGGGACATAATATAGTGAACCTGAGAGGGCCATGGCCTCATGGGGAAGGGCCAGGGAAGAGATAGGGGAGGCCAGGAGATGCTGGGGATAAATAGGGACATAATATAGTGCACCTTAGAGGGGGCCATGGCCTCAAGGGGAAGGGCCAGGGAAGAGATAGGGGAGGCCAGGAGATACTGGTGATAAAAATTGAAATAATATAGGGCACATGAGAGAGGGCCATGGCCTCATGGGGAAGGGTCAGGGAAGAGATAGAGGAGGCAAGGGGATGCTGGGGAAAAATAGGGACATAATATAGTGCACCTGAGAGAGGGCCATGGCCTCATGGGGAAGGGCCAGGGAAGAGATAGGGGAGGCTAGGAGATGCCCGTTATAAAAAGGGACATAATATAGTGCACCTGAGAGAGGGACATGGCCTCATGGGGAAGGGCCAGGGAAGAGATAGGGGATGCCAGGAAATGCTAGGGATAAATAGGGACATAATATAGTGCACCTGATAGAGGACCATGGCCTCATGGGGAAGGGCCAGGGAAGAGATAAGGGAGGCCAGGAGATGCCGGGGATAAATAGGGACATAATATATTGCACCTGAGAGAGGTCCATGGCCTCATGGGGAAGGGCGAGGGAAGAGATTGGAGAGGCCAGGAGATGCTGGGAATAAATAGGGACATAATATAGTGCACCTGAGAGAGGGCCATGGCCTCATGGGGAAGGGCCAGGGAAGAGATAGGAGAGGCCAGGAGATGCTGGGTATAAATAGGGACATAATACAGTGCACCTGAGAGAGGGCCATGGCATCTTGGGGAAGGGCCAGGGAAGAGATAGGGGAGGCCAGGAGATGCCGGGGATAAATAGGGACATAATATAGTGTACCTGAGAGAGGGCCATGGCCTCATAGGGAAGGGCAAGGGAAGAGATAGTGGAGGCCAGGAGATGCTGGAGATAAATAGGGACATAATGTAGTACACCTGAGAGGGCCATGGCCTCATGGGGAATGGCCATGGAAGAGATAGAGGAGGCCTAGAGATGCTGGGGATAAATAGGGACATAATATAGCGCACCTGAGAGAGGGCCATGGCCTCATGGGGAAGGGCCAGGGAAGAGATAGGGGAGGCCAGGAGATGCAGGGGATAAATAGGGACATAATATAATGCACCTAAGAGAGGACCATGGCCTCATGGGGAAGGGCCAGGGAAGAGAAAGAAGAGGCCAGGAGAAGCTGGGGATAAATAGGGACATAATATAGTGCACCTGATAGAGGGCCATGGCCTCATGGTGAAGGGCCAGGGAAGAGATAGGGGTGGCCAGGAGATGCTCTGGATAAAAGAAGAGGAAGCTATAGTACAATTGACAATGATAATAAACAAGAAAATTAAGATGCCCAAACAGTGCCCCGTGCCCATGTCATGACACAGGTCGCACCACCCTAGTTGTGGCTCTGACTTCAGGAGATACAGTACGGTCTCCAGAACAACCAAGCATCTCACAGTACTTTATTTTCTCATTGCTTTGTTGCATTGCTTCCCTGCCTTTTAACTCACTTGAAGTCATCGTGTTGAATTGTAAAAATGTGGCCACATTGCTACCAAGTACTGCCAATAACTTCTGTACTGTTATAGTTGCACAAGCCAAGATTTTTGTCTTTTACTTTTCACTTCTCATGCAGTATATAAACTCTTTTAGTAGACTGTTTGTTTTAGGGGTGTGCACCGGCCACTTTTGTGTTATGTGTTTTGGTTTTGGATCTGGATCTTTCTTCGTGTTTTGGATCTGAATTGGTTTTGCCAAAACCACCCTTCCGTTTTTTGGTATTCGTTTTGGTTTTGGATCTGTATTTTTTGGAAAAAAGCATAAAAACAGCTAAAATCACAGAATTTGATTTTTTTTGTTCCTACGCTATTATGAACCTCAATAACATTAATTACCACTCATTTCCAGTCTATCCTGAACACCTCACACCTCAAAATATTGCTTTTAGGCCAAAAGGCTGCACTAATGTACAGAGGCGTAAGTTCATCCCAGATGCCCGGAGGCAAGTTACAGTTCAGTGCCCCCCTCCGTCACTGCCGCTGACACTGTAATATAGCAGTTTGCATGCAGACGAGCTATACGTAGACGAAGGCAGCAGCTGATGGTCTGACACAGAACTCTTGACTAGTGTATGGTGGCTTATCAGGTGCTAGGAAGAGGTGCCATGTTTTGGGCGGACGGGACAGTACACTCTGGGTACATAGTTACAGCCCTAAGTGGGATGAATATGTTGTGGACAATGGAGGAGATGCCCCTTCAGAGCTGGAGCCCGGCGGCAGGTGCCTCCATTGTATCCCATAGTTCTGCCCCTGCCGAGGTAGCTGGATGACTATGCTAAGCGACACAAGTGGGCAGCACAAACACCTGGCCCATCTAGGAGTGACACTGCAATGGCAGACAGGATGGCAGTTCGAAAAACTAGGCCCCAAAGGGTACATAATGCAAAGAAAAAAAAGAGGTGCAAGATGGAATTGGCCCTCCTACCCACCCGTATGTTGAATATGAAACAGGGCATTCACAGTTTAACAAACCAATCATTTCAGCGACAGGAACTGCCAATTGTGGCTGAAATGATTGGTTTGTTTGGAATAGAGATGAGCGGGTCTGGTTCCCTGAGAACTGGACCCACCCAAACTACAGGGATCCGTGGTGATCTAACGCACCCCTCGATTCTCTCCTCCTTCCCTGGATCCAGGAGGCAAAACCTCACGATCCTCTGTGTCAGATCTCGAGGTTTTGCCTTGATCGCCCATTTTTAAAAATGCCTTTGCCTTCAATGGGCAAAGCGCTGATTGGCTGACAGAACCGTCTGTCACGGCTCTCAGCCAATCAACATTATGGTGTCAATTTGCATAGATCGTGTACAGATGCATTGTCAGAGTTCAGCCGGGGATCGGCCGTCCCTTACCGTCCCGCCGGCTTCCTCTGACTTCCCGGTCAGTCGGGCGGCTCGTCCGGTGACGTGGGAGGTGCTGACCCTTCTCCCTGATGCTGTGTCCCGAGTAGCCTGGTGCACGGGGATTAGAGTCCCTGTCATGGGCGCCGCCATGACACTTCCTGCTCTGACTATCCTTCCTTCCCTGACAGTCTGGCCAGTTAGGGGGCTTCCATTGGTATATTTCCGGCTCCAGTGTATCAGGTAGTTGCCTGAACAACCATTGTCGCTGCTAGTGTTATAAGTGGTCTCTCGTTCCAGGTTCCCTTGCTTCCAGTGATCTATTTCTGTGTACAGCTATATCATTCATCTCACCAGTGCTTTACCATCTCAGCCTGTGTGCAGCTATATCATCCATCTCATCAGTGCTTTACCATCTCAGCCTGTGTGCAGCTATATCATTCATCTCACCAGTGCTTTACCACCTCAGCCTGTGTGCAGCTATATCATTCATCTCACCAGTGCTTTACCACCTCAGCCTGTGTGCAGCTATATCATCCATCTCATCAGTGCTTTACCATCTCAGCCTGTGTGCAGCTATATCATCCATCTCACCAGTGCTTTACCAACTCAGCCTGTGTGCAGCTATATCATTCATCTCACCAGTGCTTTACCACCTCAGCCTGTGTGCAGCTATATCATTCATCTCATCAGTGCTTTACCATCTCAGCCTGTGTGCAGCTATATCATTCATCTCACCAGTGCTTTACCAACTCAGCCTGTGTGCAGCTATATCATTCATCTCACCAGTGCTTTACCAACTCAGCCTGTGTGCAGCTATATCATTCATCTCACCAGTGCTTTACCACCTCAGCCTGTGTGCAGCTATATCATTCATCTCATCAGTGCTTTACCATCTCAGCCTGTGTGCAGCTATATCATTCATCTCACCAGTGCTTTACCAACTCAGCCTGTGTGCAGCTATATCATTCATCTCATCAGTGCTTTACCACCTCAGCCTGTGTGCAGCTATATCATTCATCTCACCAGTGCTTTACCACCTCAGCCTGTGTGCAGCTATATCATCCATCTCATCAGTGCTTTACCTCCTCAGCCTGTGTGCAGCTATATCATTCATCTCACCAGTGCTTTACCAGCTCAGCCTGTGTGCAGCTATATCATCCATCTCATCAGTGCTGTACCACCTCAGCCTGTGTGCAGCTATATCATTCATCTCATCAGTGCTTTACCTCCTCAGCCTGTGTGCAGCTATATCATCCATCTCATCAGTGCTTTACCACCTCAGCCTGTGTGCAGCTATATCATTCATCTCATCAGTGCTTTACCACCTCAGCCTGTGTGCAGCTATATCATTCATCTCATCAGTGCTTTACCACCTCAGCCTGTGTGCAGCTATATCATTCATCAGCCTGTGTGCAGCTATATCATTCATCTCATCAGTGCTTTACCACCTCAGCCTGTGTGCAGCTATATCATTCATCTCACCAGTGCTTTACCACCTCAGCCTGTGTGCAGCTATATTGTCAGTGCGTTACCACCTCGCCTGTGTGCAGTATACCTCTATTCCACCAGTGCGTTACCACCGCCACCTGTGTGCAGTATACTATCCATTTCACCAGTACTTTACCAACACAGCCTGTGTAGTTATACGTACCCACCTCTCCAGCGTCATACTCTCATGCTGGCTCCAGTACCTCTACCCACCTCGTTACTGGACTCTGTGGTCTCTACCTACGTGTTACAGTATTGCACCGTGGTGTACTCTTTCTGACTGGCAACCCGGTAGAGTGTGTCCGCAGTACACACTTCCTTGTACCTCAAGTACAGTGTCCCTACATGCCCCTTACTGGCACAGACCCTTTGGGCCACGAGTGTTTGTTTCTCCTTTTTCCCGCAGGCTTTGGTCACCTAGTCAAAGGACCGTGACCTGCTTACGAGGTGCAGCTCAAGCCCATATCCCGATTGGTGGGGTCACTGGCAAACACCATCTCGTGGGTTAGATTCTGCACCTTTGACTAGGTCTCACCAACGACCAAGACCCGTGGATGCGGAGGTCGTACATTCAGGCCCCTCGCCTCCGTTTCTTCCCACAGCCTCTGGCCTCAGCTTCCAGAAAACCGCCTCCCAGCGTGACAGTTTGTTCAGGCCCAATGGAAGCTACGGGCTACCCAGGTACTGGGAATCCCCAGGAGCTAACGGCTCGCATGGATAACCAAGAGGCGGCACAGCAACATGTGGCCCAGTACTTACAGGAATTATCTGGTCAGCTCCTGTCTATTCAGAACACTCTGGCTACTATGTCTCATGCTCCACCTTCTGTCGCTCCTACAGTTTCTCTGGTATTGCCTTCGGGGGTCGTTCCTCAAAAATCCCGTTTGCACTTGGCTACTCCCGAGAGGTTCGATGGTACTCCACAACGATGTCGTGGTTTCATAAACCAGTGTGAGATCCAGTTCGAATGCCTACCCCAGAATTTCCCTACCTCCCGGTCTAAGGTGGCCTATGTAATTTCGTTACTAACCGGGGCAGCTCTGGATTGGCTCTCCCCCTTGTGGGAAAGAGCAGATCCACTCGCATCTAGATATGAAGAGTTCGTGGCAGCTTTCAAAAGGATCTTCAATGAACCCGGGAGATCCGTTTCCGCTTCTTCAGATTTGCTTCACGTTTGTCAGGGTACCCGGTCCGTCGGGCAATATGTGGTACAATTTCAAACCCTGGCGTCCGAACTAAAATGGAACGAGGAAGCACTGAAGGCAGCCTTCCTACATGGCTTATCTGAGAGGATGAAGGATGAATTGGCATCTAGGGATTTACCTCCCGCCTTCTCGGATGTTATATCCCTCTGTATAAAGATTGACCTTCACCATAGAGAGCGGTGGGGAAATAGGGGGCATGGAGATCGTCCTCAGGATCGCCCATCCTTGGGAGGTAATGCCCCTCCTTCCTTCCTTAGCAGTGAGGAGCCGATGCAAATTAACAGATTCCGGGTTCAGTACCGCCGAACGGAACCGGCATTTTCAAAATAAATTGTGCTTATATTGTGCTGCTCCGGAGCACATATTAAGGAACTGTCTTGTATTGGTGGGAAACGCGAAACTCTAATTGATGTTGGGAGCCAGCAATTGGGGGTTATTTCTGACTCCTCCCAAATAAATGACCATTTATTGGCTGTGTCACTTTCCTACCAGTCCAGGACAAGGATGGTAAAAGCCCTTGTGGATTCTGGGGCTGCCGGCAGTTTCATTTCTAAGTCACTGGTTCAGACCCTAGGCATTCCGGTGGTTCCATTTCCAAACAGGTTACTGCTCTCAGGTGTAGATGGCAAAACCTTGTTAGGAAGACCACTTTTAACACCAGAGACTACCACTTCGAATTTCTCATAATGCCCTTCGGACTCTGCAACGCCCCAGCGATATTTCAAGGTTACGTGAATGAGATTTTCCGGGATGTTCTCTACAGTTTTGTTATAGTCTATTTGGATGATATTCTAATTTTTTCCAAGAATTTGCAGGATCATCACCAGCATGTCTGCGAAGTCTTGTCCCGCCTCCGGAAGCATCACCTTTATGGAAAAATATCCAAGTGCCTTTTCGAACAAACCGCGGTACCCTTCCTAGGGCACATAATTTCTGGAAAAACCCTCCGGATGGATCCGGAGAAGTTAAACGCCATTTCTGACTGGCCGTTACCCAAATCCTTGAAGGATACTCAACGCTTCTTGGGTTTTTCAAATTATTACCGGCGGTTTATACCAAATTTCTCTACACTGGTGTCACCTATCACAAATCTCACAAAGAAGGGGCCAATCCCATTCGCTGGCCAGATACTGCCATCCAAGCCTTCCAAAAATTAAAAGAAGCCTTCTCCACTGCACCTATCCTGTGCCAACCCCAACTGGACAAACCATTCACAGTTGAGGTAGATCCTTCTTCAGTGGGGGTAGGGGCAGTACTGTCTCAAATCTTAAGTGATGGAAAGTACCATCCCCATGGGTTTTTTTCTCGTAAGTTTTCCATTGCTGAAAAGAACTACGGAATTGGTGACCAGGAACTACTAGCTATGCGGTTAGCTTTAATGGAATGGCAGCATTTGTTGGAAGGACCCAACTTTCCAGTTACCGTGATCATGGATCATAAAAACTTAATCTACCTCCAAATGGCTCACCGTCTAAATGCTAGACAGGCCCGTTGGTCCTCGTTCTTTTCAAGATTTAATTTAAAACTTCAATTTCGTCCTGGCAGTCTAAACAGAAAAGCTGATGCCCTCTCACGGTCTTTCTTGTCCAGCACTCAGGAAGAGGATCATCAACGTTCCCGACCAATTTTAGATCCTGTAGTCTTCGCCTCTACTCAGATTTTGACTCCTCCCCCAGGGAAAATTTTCATGACCCCAGAACTATGGGGAAAATTACTAACTTGGGCTCATAGCTCTCTGTTTGCTGGCCATTCTGGCATCCTCAAGACTTACAAGTTTCTTCTGCGTTCCTATTGGTGGCCCACAATGAAAGGGGATATTCGAGAATTTATTCTCTCATGTGTAAAATGCGCTCAGCATAAGACTCCTCGCAAGAAGGCAGTAGGTCTCCTACGACCCTTGTCCATTCCTAATACGCCTTGGACCCATATATCAATGGATTTCATCTCTGAACTACCATGCTCCCAAGGATACAATACCATATGGGTAGTCGTGGATTGCTTTTCTAAGATGGCACACTTTATTCCATTAATGGGTCTCCCTTCTGCTCGGCAGTTGGCAAGAGTCTTTATTAAGGAAATATTTAGGGTGCATGGACTTTCTAAAGAGATAATTTCTGACCGTGGAGTTCTATTCGTAGCCAAATTTTGGAGAACTTGTGGAACCAAGTTAAAATTTTCTTCAGCCTACCATCCACAAACTAATGGGCAAACCAAAAGAGTTAACCAAGAGCTGGAGACTTTCATAAGACTCTTCGTTTCCTCCTCACAAGATAACTGGCTGGATCTATTACCTTGGGCAGAATTTTCACATAACTTCAAATTTCACACTTCCTCCAAAGCCACTCCTTTTTTTACGGTGCTTGGGAGACATCCTCGAGTCCCAGATTTTCAAAATTTGCCCACTGTAGAGGTTCCCGCAGTTTCTTAATTGGTGGAGTCCTTCGCGACCATTTGGAAGAAGGTTCATTCTTCTCTGAAGCAGTCATCTAAAAACTACCAAAAATTTGCTGACAGACGACGTGTCGCTGTCCCACTGCTGAGAGTTGGAGATAAAGTCTGGGTATCTTCCAGGAACATCCGTTTGAGAGTAGCTAGTATGAAGCTAGCTCCGCGCTTCATTGGTCCTTACCGTGTTCGCAAGGTCAACAACCCGGTCGCGTATAAGTTGGAACTCCCTCCTCAACTAAAAATATCCAATACCTTTCATATTTCTTTACTGCGTCCTCTAGTGCTGAATCGTTTTCAAACTTCTGCTCCCAAGTTACCTCAAGTGCAAACTTCTCAAGGTACAGAGTTCGAGGTAGGGATGATTTTGGACTCTCGATTTACCCAATCTAACAAACTCCAATATCTCATTGACTGGAAAGGGTATGGTCCGGAAGAAAGGGCATGGATCAGGGCCACAGATGTTCATGCGCTTCAAATGGTTTGAGCCTTCCATACCAGATTTCCTGGTAAACCTGGGGGGTGTCCGGTGTCCACCCTGAAAGGGGGGGGTACTGTCACAGTTCAGCCGGGGATCGGCTGTCCCTTACCATCCCGCCTGCTTCCTCTGACTTCGCGGGCAGTCGGGCAGCTCGTGCGGTGATGTGGAAGGTGCTGAGCATTCTCCCTGATGCTGTGTCCCGGGCTGCCTGGTGCACGGGGATTGGAGTCCCTGTCATGGGCTCCTCCATGACACTTCCTGCTCTAACTGCTTTTCCTCCCCTGACAGTCTGGCCGGTCAGCTGATGCTGTGGACCAATCAGTGGGCTTCCAGGGGTATATTTCCGGCTCCTGTGTATCAGGTAGTTGCCTGAACAACCATTGTCGCTGCTAGTGTTACTAGTGGTCTCTCGTTCCAGGTTCCCTTGCTTCCAGTGGTCTATTCCTGTGCACAGCTATATCATTCATCTCATCAGTGCTTTACCATCTCAGCGTGTGTACAGCTATAACATTCATCTCATCAGTGCTTTACCATCTCAGCCTGTGTGCAGCTATATCATTCATCTCATCAGTGCTTTACCATCTCAGCCTGTGTACAGCTATATCATTCATCTCACCAGTGCTTTACCACCTTAGCCTGTGTGCAGCTATATCATTCATCTCATCAGTGCTTTACCACCTCAGCCTGTGTGCAGCTATATCATTCATCTCATCAGTGCTTTACCACCTCAGCCTGTGTGCAGCTATATCATTCATCTCATCAGTGCTTTACCATCTCAGCCTGTGTGCAGCTATATCATTCATCTCATCAGTGCTTTACCATCTCAGCCTGTGAGCAGCTATATCATCCATCTCATCAGTGCTTTACCATCTCAGCCTGTGTGCAGCTATATCATCCATCTCATCAGTGCTTTACCACCTCAGCCTGTGTGCAGCTATATCATCCATCTCACCAGTGCTTTACCACCTCAGCCTGTGTGCAGCTATATCATTCATCTCACCAGTGCTTTACCACCTCAGCCTGTGTGCAGCTATATCATCCATCTCACCAGTGCTTTACCACCTCAGCCTGTGTGCAGCTATATCATCCATCTCACCAGTGCTTTACCACCTCACCCTGTGTGCAGCTATATCATACATCTCACCAGTGCTATACCACCTCACCCTGTGTGCAGCTATATCATCCATCTCACCAGTGCTTTACCACCTCAGCCTGTGTGCAGCTATATCATCCATCTCACCAGTGCTTTACCATCTCAGCCTGTGTGCAGCTATATCATTCATCTCATCAGTGCGTTACCATCTCAGCCTGTGTGCAGATATATCATTCATCTCACCAGTGCTTTACCACCTCAGCCTGTGTGCAGCTATATCATCCATCTCACCAGTGCTTTACCACCTCAGCCTGTGTGCAGCTATATCATCCATCTCACCAGTGCTTTACCACCTCAGCCTGTGTGCAGCTATATCATCCATCTCACCAGTGCTTTACCATCTCAGCCTGTGGGCAGCTATATCATCCATCTCACCAGTGCTTTACCACCTCAGCCTGTGTGCAGCTATATCATCCATCTCACCAGTGCTTTACCACCTCAGCCTGTGTGCAGCTATATCATTTATCTCATCAGTGCTTTACCACCTCAGCCTGTGTGCAGCTATATCATTTATCTCATCAGTGCTTTACCATCTCAGCCTGTGTGCAGCTATATCATCCATCTCACCAGTGCTTTACCATCTCAGCCTGTGTGCAGCTATATCAGTCATCTCACCAGTGCTTTACCACCTCAGCCTGTGTACAGCTATATCATCCATCTCACCAGTGCTTTACCACCTTAGCCTGTGTGCAGCTATATCATCCATCTCATCAGTGCTTTACCACCTCAGCCTGTGTGCAGCTATATCATTCATCTCACCAGTGCTTTACCACCTCAGCCTGTGTGCAGCTATATCATTCATCTCATCAGTGCTTTACCATCTCAGCCTGTGTGCAGCTATATCATTAATCTCACCAGTGCTTTACCATCTCAGCCTGTGTGCAGCTATATCAGTCATCTCACCAGTGCTTTACCACCTCAGCCTGTGTACAGCTATATCATCCATCTCACCAGTGCTTTACCACCTCAGCCTGTGTATACAGCTATATCATTCATCTCACCAGTGCTTTACCACCTCAGCCTGTGTGCAGCTATATCATTCATCTCATCAGTGCTTTACCACCTCAGCCTGTGTGCAGCTATATCATCCATCTCATCAGTGCTTTACTACCTTAGCCTGTGTGCATCTATATCATCCATCTCACCAGTGCTTTAACCATCTCAGCCTGTGTGCAGCTATATCATTCATCTCACCAGTGCTTTACCATCTCAGCCTGTGTGCAGCTATATCATTCATCTCACCAGTGCTTTACCATCTCAGCCTGTGTGCTGCTATATGATTCATCTCACCAGTGCTTTACCACCTCAGCCTGTGTGCAGCTATATCATCCATCTCACCAGTGCTTTACCACCTTAGCCTGTGTGCAGCTATATCATCCATCTCATCAGTGCTTTACCATCTCAACCTGTGTGCATCTATATCATCCATCTCACCAGTGCTTTACCATCTCAACCTGTGTACAGCTATATCATTCATCTCACCAGTGCTTTACCATCTCAGCCTGTGTGCTGCTATATCATTCATCTCACCAGTGCTTTACCACCTCAGCCTGTGTGCAGCTATATCGTCCATCTCACCAGTGCTTTACCACCTCAGCCTGTGTACAGCTATATCATTCATCTCACCAGTGCTTTACCATCTCAGCCTGTGTGCAGCTATATCGTTCATCTCACCAGTGCTTTACCATCTCATACTGTGTGCAGCTATATCGTCCATCTCATCAGTGCTTTACCACCTCAGCCTGTGTGCAGCTATATCATCCATCTCATCAGTGCTTTACCACCTCAGCCTGTGTGCAGCTATATCATCCATCTCACCAGTGCTTTACCACCTTAGCCTGTGTGCAGCTATATCATCCATCTCATCAGTGCTTTACCATCTCAACCTGTGTGCATCTATATCATCCATCTCACCAGTGCTTTACCATCTCAACCTGTGTACAGCTATATCATTCATCTCACCAGTGCTTTACCATCTCAGCCTGTGTGCTGCTATATCATTCATCTCACCAGTGCTTTACCACCTCAGCCTGTGTGCAGCTATTTCGTCCATCTCACCAGTGCTTTACCACCTCAGCCTGTGTACAGCTATATCATTCATCTCACCAGTGCTTTACCATCTCAGCCTGTGTGCAGCTATATCGTTCATCTCACCAGTGCTTTACCATCTCAGCCTGTGTGCAGCTATATCGTCCATCTCATCAGTGCTTTACCACCTCAGCCTGTGTGCAGCTATATCGTCCATCTCATCAGTGCTTTACCACCTCAGCCTGTGTGCAGCTATATCATTCATCTCACCAGTGCTTTACCAGCTTATCCTGTGTGCAGCTATATCGTTCATCTCACCAGTGCTTTACCACCTTAGCCTGTGTGCAGCTATATCGTTCATCTCACCAGTGCTTTACCAGCTCATCCTATGTGCAGCTATATCGTCCATCTCACCAGTGCTTTACCAGCTCATCCTGTGTGCAGCTATATCGTCCATCTCTCCAGTGCTTTACCACCTCAGCCTGTGTGCAGCTATATTGTCCATCTCATCAGTGCTTTACCATTTCAGCCTGTGTGCAGCTATATCATTCATCTCATCAGTGCTTTACCAGTGCAGCTATATCATTCATCTCACCAGTGCTTTACCATCTCAGCCTGTGTGCAGCTATATCATCCATCTCACCAGCGCTTTACCACCTCAGCCTGTGTGCAGCTATATCATCCATCTCACCAGTGCTTTACCATCTCAGCCTGTGTGCAGCTATATCATCCATCTCACCAGTGCTTTACCCTCTCAGCCTGTGTGCAGCTATATCATTCATCTCATCAGTGCTTTACCAGTGCAGCTATATCATCCATCTCACCAGTGCTTTACCACCTCGCCTGTGTTCAGCTATATCATTCATCTCACCAGTGCTTTAACACCTCAGCCTGTGTGCAGCTATATCATTCATCTCACCAGTGCTTTACCACCTCAGTCTGTGTGCAGCTATATCATTCATCTCATCAGTGCTTTACCACCTCAGCCTGTGTATACAGCTATATCATTCATCTCACCAGTGCTTTACCACCTCAGCCTGTGTGCAGCTATATCATTCATCTCACCAGTGCTTTACCATCTCAGCCTGTGTGCAGCTATATCATTCATCTCATCAGTGCTTTACCATCTCAGCCTGTGTGCAGCTATATCATTCATCTCATCAGTGCTTTACCATCTCAGCCTGTGTGCAGCTATATCATTCATCTCACCAGTGCTTTACCACCTCAGCCTGTGTGCAGCTATATCGTCCATCTCACCAGTGCTTTACCACCTCAGCCTGTGTACAGCTATATCATTCATCTCATCAGTGCTTTACCACCTCAGCCTGTGTGCAGCTATATCGTCCATCTCATCAGTGCTTTACCATCTCAGCCTGTGTGCAGCTATATCGTCCATCTCATCAGTGCTTTACCACCTCAGCCTGTGTGCAGCTATATCATTCATCTCACTAGTGCTTTACCACCTCAGCCTGTGTACAGCTATATCATCCATCTAATCAGTGCTTTACCACCTCAGCCTGTGTGCAGCTATATCGTCCATCTCACCAGTGCTTTACCAGCTCATCCTGTGTGCAGCTATATCATTCATCTCATCAGTGCTTTACCAGCTCATCCTGTGTGCAGCTATATCGTCCATCTCTCCAGTGCATTACCACCTCAGCCTGTGTGCAGCTATATCATTCATCTCATCAGTGCTTTACCACCTCAGCCTGTGTACAGCTATATCATTCATTTCATCAGTGCTTTACCATCTCAGCCTGTGTGCAGCTATTTCATTCATCTCACCAGTGCTTTACCATCTCAGCCTGTGTACAGCTATATCATTCATCTCACCAATGCTTTAACACCTCAGCCTGTGTGCAGCTATATCGTCCATCTCACCAGTGCTTTACCACCTCAGCCTGTGTACAGCTATATCGTCCATCTCATCAGTGCTTTACCATCTCAGCCTGTGTGCAGCTATATCGTCCATCTCATCAGTGCTTTACCACCTCAGCCTGTGTGCAGCTATATCATTCATCTCACCAATGCTTTACCACCTCAGCCTGTGTACAGCTATATCATTCATCTCACCAGTGCTTTACCAGCTCATCCTGTGTGCAGCTATATCATCCATCTCACCAGTGCTTTACCATCTCACCTGTGTGCAGCTATATCATTCATCTCACCAGTGCTTTACCACCTCAGCCTGTGTGCAGCTATATCATCCATCTCACCAGTGCTTTACCACCTCGGCCTGTGTGCAGCTATATCATCCATCTCACCAGTGCTTTATCATCTCACCTGTGTACAGCTATATCATTCATCTCACCAGTGCTTTACCATCTCACCTGTGTGCAGCTATATCATTCATCTCACCAGTGCTTTACCACCTCAGCCTGTGTGCAGCTATATCATTCATCTCACCAGTGCTTTACCACCTCAGCCTGTGTGCAGCTATATCATCCATCTCACCAGTGCTTTACCACCTCAGCCTGTGTGCAGCTATATCATCCATCTCACCAGTGCTTTACCATCTCACCTGTGTGCAGCTATATCATTCATCTCACCAGTGCTTTACCATCTCAGCCTGTGTACAGCTATATCATTCATCTCACCAGTGCTTTACCATCTCACCTGTGTGCAGCTATATCATTCATCTCACCAGTGCTTTACCACCTCAGCCTGTGTGCAGCTATATCATCCATCTCATCAGTGCTTTACCACCTCAGCCTGTGTGCAGCTATATCATCCATCTCATCAGTGCTTTACCACCTCAGCCTCTGTGCAGCTATATCATTCATCTCATCAGTGCTTTACCACCTCAGCCTGTATGCAGCTATATCATCCATCTCATCAGTGCTTTACCACCTCAGCCTGTGTGCAGCTATATCATCCATCTCACCAGTGCTTTACCATCTCAGCCTGTGTGCAGCTATATCATCCATCTCACCAGTGCTTTACCACCTCGCCTGTGTGCAGCTATATCATCCATCTCCTCAGTGCTTTACCACCTCAGCCTGTGTACAGCTATATCATTCATCTCCTCAGTGCTTTACCACCTCAGCCTGTGTGCAGCTATATCATTCATCTCACCAGTGCGTTACCACCTCAGCCTGTGTGCAGCTATATCATCCATCTCACCAGTGCTTTACCACCTCAGCCTGTGTGCAGCTATATCATTCATCTCACCAGTGCGTTACCACCTCAGCCTGTGTGCAGCTATATCATCCATCTCACCAGTGCTTTACCACCTCGCCTGTAAGCAGCTATATCATTCATCTCACCAGTGCTTTACCACCTCAGCCTGTGTGCAGCTATATCATTCATCTCACCAGTGCTTTACCATCTCAGCCTGTGTGCAGCTATATCATTCATCTCACCAGTGCTTTACCATCTCAGCCTGTGTGCAGCTATATCATTCATCTCACCAGTGCATTACCATCTCAGCCTGTGTGCTGCTATATCATCCATCTCATCAGTGCTTTACCACCTCATCCTGTGTGCAGCTATATCATTCATCTCACCAGTGCTTTACCATCTCAGCCTGTGTGCAGCTATATCATCCATCTCATCAGTGCTTTACCACCTCAGCCTCTGTGCAGCTATATCATTCATCTCATCAGTGCTTTACCATCTCACCTGTGTGCAGCTATATCATCCATCTCACCAGTGCTTTACCATCTCAGCCTGTGTGCAGCTATATCATCCATCTCATCAGTGCTTTACCATCTCAGCCTGTGCGCAGCTATATCATCCATCTCACCAGTGCTTTACCACCTCAGCCTGTGTGCAGCTATATCATCCATCTCACCAGTGCTTTACCACCTCAGCCTGTGTGTAGCTATATCATCCATCTCATCGGTGCTTTACCATCTCAGCCTGTGTGCAGCTATATCATCCATCTCATCGGTGCTTTACCATCTCAGCCTGTGTGCAGCTATATCATCCATCTCACCAGTGCTTTACCACCTCGCCTGTGTGCAGCTATATCATCCATCTCACCAGTGCTTTACCATCTCAGCCTGTGTGCAGCTATATCATGCGTCTCACCAGTGCTTTACCATCTCAGCTTTACCACTTCAGCCTGTGTGCAGCTATATCATTCATCTCATCAGTGTTTTACCATCTCAGCCTGTGTGCAGCTATATCATCCATCTCACCAGTACTTTACCATCTCAGCCTGTGTGCAGCTATATCATCCATCTCACCAGTGCTTTACCACCTCGCCTGTGTGCAGCTATATCATCCATCTCACCAGTGCTTTACCATCTCAGCCTGTGTGCAGCTATATCATGCGTCTCACCAGTGCTTTACCATCTCAGCTTTACCACTTCAGCCTGTGTGCAGCTATATCATTCATCTCATCAGTGTTTTACCATCTCAGCCTGTGGGCAGCTATATCATTCATCTCATCAGTGCTTTACCATCTCAGCCTGTGTACAGCTATATCAACCATCTCACCAGTGCTTTACCACCTCAGCCTGTGTGCAGCTATATTATTCATCTCACCAGTGCTTTACCACCTCAGCCTGTGGGCAGCTATATCATTCATCTCATCAGTGTTTTACCACCTCAGCCTGTGTGCAGCTATATCATTCATCTCATCAGTGCTTTACCACCTCAGCCTGTGTGCAGCTATATCATTCATCTCACCAGTGCTTTACCACCTCAGCCTGTGTGCAGCTATATCATTCATCTCTTTGGTGCTTTACCATCTCAGCCTGTGTGCAGCTATATCATTCATCTCATCAGTGCTTTACCACCTCATCCTGTGTGCAGCTATATCATTCATCTCATCAGTGCTTTACCATCTCAGCCTGTGTGCAGCTATATCATCCATCTCACCAATGCTTTACCATCTCAGCCAGTGTGCAGCTATATCATTCATCTCACCAGTGCTTTACCACCTCAGCCTGTGTGCAGCTATATCATCCATCTCACCAGTGCTTTACCATCTCACCTGTGTGCAGCTATATCATCCATCTCATCAGTGCTTTACCATCTCACCTGTGTGCAGCTATATCATCCATCTCATCAGTGCTTTACCATCTCAGCCTGTGCGCAGCTATATCATCCATCTCACCAGTTCTTTACCACCTCAGCCTGTGTGCAGCTATATCATCCATCTCACCAGTGCTTTACCATCTCAGCCTGTGTGCAGCTATATCATTCATCTCATCGGTGCTTTACCATCTCAGCCTGTGTGCAGCTATATCATTCATCTCATCAGTGCTTTACCATCTCAGCCTCTGTGCAGCTATATCATTCATCTCATCAGTGCTTTACCATCTCACCTGTGTGCAGCTATATCATCCATCTCACCAGTGCTTTACCATCTCAGCCTGTGTGCAGCTATATCATCCATCTCATCAGTGCTTTACCATCTCAGCCTGTGCGCAGCTATATCATCCATCTCACCAGTGCTTTACCACCTCAGCCTGTGTGCAGCTATATCATCCATCTCACCAGTGCTTTACCACCTCAGCCTGTGTGTAGCTATATCATCCATCTCATCGGTGCTTTACCATCTCAGCCTGTGTGCAGCTATATCATCCATCTCATCGGTGCTTTACCATCTCAGCCTGTGTGCAGCTATATCATCCATCTCATCGGTGCTTTACCATCTCAGCCTGTGTGCAGCTATATCATCCATCTCACCAGTGCTTTACCACCTCGCCTGTGTGCAGCTATATCATCCATCTCACCAGTGCTTTACCATCTCAGCCTGTGTGCAGATATATCATGCGTCTCACCAGTGCTTTACCATCTCAGCTTTACCACCTCAGCCTGTGTGCAGCTATATCATTCATCTCATCAGTGTTTTACCACCTCAGCCTGTGGGCAGCTATATCATTCATCTCATCAGTGCTTTACCATCTCAGCCTGTGTGCAGCTATATCATCCATCTCACCAGTACTTTACCATCTCAGCCTGTGTACAGCTATATCAACCATCTCACCAGTGCTTTACCACCTCAGCCTGTGTGCAGCTATATTATTCATCTCACCAGTGCTTTACCACCTCAGCCTGTGGGCAGCTATATCATTCATCTCATCAGTGTTTTACCACCTCAGCCTGTGGGCAGCTATATCATTCATCTCATCAGTGTTTTACCACCTCAGCCTGTGTGCAGCTATATCATTCATCTCACCAGTGCTTTACCATCTCACCTGTGTGCAGCTATATCATCCATCTCATCAGTGCTTTACCATCTCACCTGTGTGCAGCTATATCATCCATCTCATCAGTGCTTTACCATCTCAGCCTGTGCGCAGCTATATCATCCATCTCACCAGTTCTTTACCACCTCAGCCTGTGTGCAGCTATATCATCCATCTCACCAGTGCTTTACCATCTCAGCCTGTGTGCAGCTATATCATTCATCTCATCGGTGCTTTACCATCTCAGCCTGTGTGCAGCTATATCATTCATCTCATCAGTGCTTTACCATCTCAGCCTCTGTGCAGCTATATCATTCATCTCATCAGTGCTTTACCATCTCACCTGTGTGCAGCTATATCATCCATCTCACCAGTGCTTTACCATCTCAGCCTGTGTGCAGCTATATCATCCATCTCATCAGTGCTTTACCATCTCAGCCTGTGCGCAGCTATATCATCCATCTCACCAGTGCTTTACCACCTCAGCCTGTGTGCAGCTATATCATCCATCTCACCAGTGCTTTACCACCTCAGCCTGTGTGTAGCTATATCATCCATCTCATCGGTGCTTTACCATCTCAGCCTGTGTGCAGCTATATCATCCATCTCATCGGTGCTTTACCATCTCAGCCTGTGTGCAGCTATATCATCCATCTCATCGGTGCTTTACCATCTCAGCCTGTGTGCAGCTATATCATCCATCTCACCAGTGCTTTACCATCTCAGCCTGTGTGCAGCTATATCATGCGTCTCACCAGTGCTTTACCATCTCAGCTTTACCACCTCAGCCTGTGTGCAGCTATATCATTCATCTCATCAGTGTTTTACCACCTCAGCCTGTGGGCAGCTATATCATTCATCTCATCAGTGCTTTACCATCTCAGCCTGTGTGCAGCTATATCATCCATCTCACCAGTACTTTACCATCTCAGCCTGTGTACAGCTATATCAACCATCTCACCAGTGCTTTACCACCTCAGCCTGTGTGCAGCTATATTATTCATCTCACCAGTGCTTTACCACCTCAGCCTGTGGGCAGCTATATCATTCATCTCATCAGTGTTTTACCACCTCAGCCTGTGTGCAGCTATATCATTCATCTCATCAGTGCTTTACCACCTCAGCCTGTGTGCAGCTATATCATTCATCTCTTCGGTGCTTTACCATCTCAGCCTGTGTGCAGCTATATCATTCATCTCATCAGTGCTTTACCACCTCATCCTGTGTGCAGCTATATCATTCATCTCATCAGTGCTTTACCATCTCAGCCAGTGTGCAGCTATATCATTCATCTCACCAGTGCTTTACCACCTCAGCCTGTGTGCAGCTATATCATCAATCTCACCAGTGCTTTACCATCTCACCTGTGTGCAGCTATATCATCCATCTCATCAGTGCTTTACCATCTCACCTGTGTGCAGCTATATCATCCATCTCATCAGTGCTTTACCATCTCAGCCTGTGCGCAGCTATATCATCCATCTCACCAGTTCTTTACCACCTCAGCCTGTGTGCAGCTATATCATCCATCTCACCAGTGCTTTACCATCTCAGCCTGTGTACAGCTATATCATCCATCTCACCAGTGCTTTACCATCTCAGCCTGTGTGCAGCTATATCATTCATCTCATCGGTGCTTTACCATCTCAGCCTGTGTGCAGCTATATCATTCATCTCATCAGTGCTTTACCATCTCAGCCTGTGTGCAGCTATATCATTCATCTCACCAGTGCTTTACCACCTCAGCCTGTGTGCAGCTATATCATTCATCTCTTCGGTGCTTTACCATCTCAGCCTGTGTGCAGCTATATCATTCATCTCATCAGTGCTTTACCACCTCAGCCTGTATACAGCTATATCATTCATCTCACCAGTGCTTTACCACCTCAGCCTGTGTGCAGCTATATCATTCATCTCTTCGGTGCTTTACCATCTCAGCCTGTGTGCAGCTATATCATTCATCTCATCAGTGCTTTACCACCTCATCCTGTGTGCAGCTATATCATTCATCTCATCAGTGCTTTACCATCTCAGCCTGTGTGCAGCTATATCATCCATCTCACCAATGCTTTACCATCTCAGCCAGTGTGCAGCTATATCATCCATCTCATCAGTGCTTTACAACCTCAGCCTGTGTGCAGCTATATCATTCATCTCATCAGTGCAGCTATATCATTCATCTCATCAGTGCAGCTATATCATTCATCTCATCAGTGCTTTACCATCTCAGCCTGTGTGCAGCTATATCATGCATCTCACCAGTGCTTTACCACCTCATCCTGTGTGCAGCTATATCATTCATCTCATCAGTGCTTTACCATCTCAGCCTGTGTGCAGCTATATCATCCATCTCACCAATGCTTTACCATCTCAGCCAGTGTGCAGCTATATCATTCATCTCACCAGTGCTTTATCATCTCAGCCTGTGTGCAGCTATATCATCCATCTCATCAGTGCTTTACCACCTCATCCTGTGTGCAGCTATATCATTCATCTCATCAGTGCTTTACCATCTCAGCCTGTGTGCAGCTATATCATCCATCTCACCAATGCTTTACCATCTCAGCCAGTGTGCAGCTATATCATTCATCTCACCAGTGCTTTACCATCTCAGCCTGTGTGCAGCTATATCATTCATCTCATCAGTGTTTTACCACCTCAGCCTGTGTGCAGCTATATCATTCATCTCATCAGTGTTTTACCATCTCAGCCTGTGTGCAGCTGTATCATTCATCTCACCAGTGCTTTACCACCTCAGTTTTACCATCTCAGCCTGTGTGCAGCTATATCATTCATCTCATCAGTGCTTTACCACCTCAGCCTGTGTGCAGCTATATCATCCATCTCATCAGTGCTTTACCACCTCAGCCTGTGTGCAGCTGTATCATTCATCTCACCAGTGCTTTACAACCTCAGCCTGTGTGCAGCTATATCATTCATCTCATCAGTGCAGCTATATCATTCATCTCATCAGTGCAGCTATATCATTCATCTCACCAGTGCTTTACCATCTCAGCCTGTGTGCAGCTATATCATCCATCTCACCAATGCTTTACCATCTCAGCCAGTGTGCAGCTATATCATTCATCTCACCAGTGCTTTACCATCTCAGCCTGTGTGCAGCTATATCATCCATCTCATCAGTGCTTTACAACCTCAGCCTGTGTGCAGCTATATCATTCATCTCATCAGTGCAGCTATATCATTCATCTCATCAGTGCAGCTATATCATTCATCTCATCAGTGTTTTACCACCTCAGCCTGTGTGCAGCTATATCATTCATCTCATCAGTGTTTTACCATCTCAGCCTGTGTGCAGCTCTATCATTCATCTCACCAGTGCTTTACCACCTCAGCTTTACCACCTCAGCCTGTGTGCAGCTATATCATCCATCTCATCAGTGCTTTACCACCTCAGCCTGTGTGCAGCTATATCATTCATCTCACCAGTGCTTTACCACCTCAGCCTGTGTGCAGCTATATCCATCTCACCAGTGCTTTACCACCTCAGCCTGTGTACAGCTATATCATTCATCTCACCAGTGCTTTACCATCTCAGCCTGTGTGCAGCTATATCATTCATCTCATCAGTGCTTTACCACCTCAGCCTGTGTGCAGCTATATCATTCATCTCATCAGTGCTTTACCACCTCAGCCTGTGTGCAGCTATATCATTCATCTCATCAGTGCTTTACCACCTCAGCCTGTGTGCAGCTATATCATCCATCTCACCAGTGCTTTACCACCTCAGCCTGTGTACAGCTATATCATTCATCTCACCAGTGCTTTACCATCTCAGCCTGTGTGCAGCTATATCATTCATCTCACCAGTGCTTTACCACCTCAGCCTGTGTGCAGCTATATCATTCATCTCACCAGTGCTTTACCACCTCAGCCTGTGTGCAGCTATATCATTCATCTCATCGGTGCTTTACCACCTCAGCCTGTGTGCAGCTATATCATTCATCTCATCGGTGCTTTACCATCTCAGCCTGTGTGCAGCTATATCATTCATCTCATCGGTGCTTTACCATCTCAGCCTGTGTGCAGCTATATCATTCATCTCACCAGTGCTTTACCACCTCAGCCTGTGTGCAGCTATATCATTCATCTCATCGGTGCTTTACCATCTCAGCCTGTGTGCAGCTATATCATTCATCTCACCAGTGCTTTACCACCTCAGCCTGTGTACAGCTATATCATTCATCTCACCAGTGCTTTACCATCTCAGCCTGTGTGCAGCTGTATCATTCATCTCACCAGTGCTTTACCACCTCAGCCTGTGTGCAGCTATATCCATCTCACCAGTGCTTTACCACCTCAGCCTGTGTACAGCTATATCATTCATCTCACCAGTGCTTTACCATCTCAGCCTGTGTGCAGCTATATCATTCATCTCATCAGTGCTTTACCACCTCAGCCTGTGTGCAGCTATATCATTCATCTCATCAGTGCTTTACCACCTCAGCCTGTGTGCAGCTATATCATTTATCTCATCAGTGCTTTACCACCTCAGCCTGTGTGCAGCTATATCATCCATCTCACCAGTGCTTTACCACCTCAGCCTGTGTACAGCTATATCATTCATCTCACCAGTGCTTTACCATCTCAGCCTGTGTGCAGCTATATCATTCATCTCACCAGTGCTTTACCACCTCAGCCTGTGTGCAGCTATATCATTCATCTCACCAGTGCTTTACCACCTCAGCCTGTGTGCAGCTATATCATTCATCTCATCAGTGCTTTACCACCTCAGCCTGTGTGCAGCTATATCATTCATCTCATCGGTGCTTTACCATCTCAGCCTGTGTGCAGCTATATCATTCATCTCATCGGTGCTTTACCATCTCAGCCTGTGTGCAGCTATATCATTCATCTCACCAGTGCTTTACCACCTCAGCCTGTGTGCAGCTATATCATTCATCTCATCGGTGCTTTACCATCTCAGCCTGTGTGCAGCTATATCATTCATCTCACCAGTGCTTTACCACCTCAGCCTGTGTACAGCTATATCATTCATCTCACCAGTGCTTTACCATCTCAGCCTGTGTGCAGCTATATCATTCATCTCACCAGTGCTTTACCACCTCAGCCTGTGTGCAGCTATATCATTCATCTCATCGGTGCTTTACCATCTCAGCCTGTGTGCAGCTATATCATTCATCTCATCGGTGCTTTACCATCTCAGCCTGTGTGCAGCTATATCATTCATCTCATCGGTGCTTTACCATCTCAGCCTGTGCGCAGCTATATCATCCATCTCACCAGTGCTTTACCACCTCAGCCTGTGTGCAGCTATATCAACCATCTCACCAGTGCTTTACCATCTCAGCCTGTGTGCAGCTATATCATCCATCTCATCGGTGCTTTACCATCTCAGCCTGTGTGCAGCTATATCATCCATCTCATCGGTGCTTTACCATCTCAGCCTGTGTGCAGCTATATCATCCATCTCACCAGTGCTTTACCACCTCGCCTGTGTGCAGCTATATCATCCATCTCACCAGTGCTTTACCATCTCAGCCTGTGTGCAGCTATATCATGCATCTCACCAGTGCTTTACCATCTCAGCCTGTGTACAGCTATATCAACCATCTCACCAGTGCTTTACCACCTCAGCCTGTGTGCAGCTATATCATTCATCTCACCAGTGCTTTACCACCTCAGCCTGTGGGCAGCTATATCATTCATCTCATCAGTGCTTTACCATCTCAGCCTGTGTGCAGCTATATCATCCATCTCACCAGTACTTTACCATCTCAGCCTGTGTACAGCTATATCAACCATCTCACCAGTGCTTTACCACCTCAGCCTGTGTGCAGCTATATCATTCATCTCACCAGTGCTTTACCACCTCAGCCTGTGGGCAGCTATATCATTCATCTCATCAGTGTTTTACCACCTCAACCTGTGTGCAGCTATATCATTCATCTCATCAGTGCTTTACCACCTCAGCCTGTGTGCAGCTATATCATTCATCTCATCAGTGCTTTACCACCTCAGCCTGTATACAGCTATATCATTCATCTCATCAGTGCTTTACCACCTCAGCCTGTGTGCAGCTATATCATTCATCTCATCAGTGCTTTACCACCTCAGCCTGTGTGCAGCTATATCATCCATCTCATCAGTGCTTTACCATCTCAGCCAGTGTGCAGCTATATCATCCATCTCATCAGTGCTTTACCATCTCAGCCTGTGTGCAGCTATATCATGCATCTCACCAGTGCTTTACCATCTCAGCTTTACCACCTCAGCCTGTGTGCAGCTATATCATTCATCTCACCAGTGCTTTACCACCTCAGCCTGTGTGCAGCTATATCATTCATCTCATCAGTGCTTTACCATCTCAGCCTGTGTGCAGCTATATCATTCATCTCACCAGTGCTTTACCACCTCAGCCTGTGTGCAGCTATATCATTCATCTCACCAGTGCTTTACCATCTCAGCCTGTGTACAGCTATATCATCCATCTCACCAGTGCTTTACCACCTCAGCCTGTGTGCAGCTATATCATTCATCTCATCAGTGCTTTACCATCTCAGCCTGTGTGCAGCTATATCATGCATCTCGCCAGTGCTTTACCATCTCAGCTTTACCACCTCAGCCTGTGTGCAGCTATATCATTCATCTCATCAGTGTTTTACCACCTCAGCCTGTGTGCAGCTATATCATTCATCTCATCAGTGCAGCTATATCATTCATCTCATCAGTGCAGCTATATCATTCATCTCATCAGTGCTTTACCATCTCAGCCTGTGTGCAGCTATATCATGCATCTCACCAGTGCTTTACCACCTCATCCTGTGTGCAGCTATATCATTCATCTCATCAGTGCTTTACCATCTCAGCCTGTGTGCAGCTATATCATCCTTCTCACCAATGCTTTACCATCTCAGCCAGTGTGCAGCTATATCATTCATCTCACCAGTGCTTTACCATCTCAGCCTGTGTGCAGCTATATCATCCATCTCATCAGTGCTTTACAACCTCAGCCTGTGTGCAGCTATATCATTCATCTCATCAGTGCAGCTATATCATTCATCTCATCAGTGTTTTACCACCTCAGCCTGTGTGCAGCTATATCATTCATCTCATCAGTGTTTTACCATCTCAGCCTGTGTGCAGCTGTATCATTCATCTCACCAGTGCTTTACCACCTCAGCCTGTGTGCAGCTATATCATTCATCTCATCAGTGCAGCTATATCATTCATCTCATCAGTGCAGCTATATCATTCATCTCATCAGTGCTTTACCATCTCAGCCTGTGTGCAGCTATATCATCCATCTCACCAATGCTTTACCATCTCAGCCAGTGTGCAGCTATATCATTCATCTCACCAGTGCTTTACCATCTCAGCCTGTGTGCAGCTATATCATTCATCTCATCAGTGCAGCTATATCATTCATCTCATCAGTGCAGCTATATCATTCATCTCATCAGTGCTTTACCATCTCAGCCTGTGTGCAGCTATATCATGCATCTCACCAGTGCTTTACCACCTCAGCTTTACCATCTCAGCCTGTGTGCAGCTGTATCATTCATCTCACCAGTGCTTTACAACCTCAGCCTGTGTGCAGCTGTATCATTCATCTCATCAGTGCAGCTATATCATTCATCTCATCAGTGCAGCTATATCATTCATCTCATCAGTGCTTTACCATCTCAGCCTGTGTGCAGCTATATCATGCATCTCACCAGTGCTTTACCACCTCAGCTTTACCATCTCAGCCTGTGTGCAGCTGTATCATTCATCTCACCAGTGCTTTACAACCTCAGCCTGTGTGCAGCTGTATCATTCATCTCACCAGTGCTTTACCACCTCAGCCAGTGTGCAGCTATATCATTCATCTCACCAGTGCTTTACCATCTCAGCCTGTGTGCAGCTATATCATCCATCTCATCAGTGCTTTACAACCTCAGCCTGTGTGCAGCTGTATCATTCATCTCACCAGTGCTTTACCATCTCAGCCTGTGTGCAGCTATATCATTCATCTCATCAGTGCAGCTATATCATTCATCTCATCAGTGCAGCTATATCATCCATCTCATCAGTGCTTTACCATCTCAGCCTGTGTGCAGCTATATCATCCATCTCACCAATGCTTTACCATCTCAGCCTGTGTGCAGCTATATCATCCATCTCACCAGTGCTTTACCATCTCAGCCTGTGTGCAGCTATATCATTCATCTCATCAGTGCTTTACCATCTCAGCCTGTGTGCAGCTATATCATGCATCTCACCAGTGCTTTACCACCTCAGCTTTACCATCTCAGCCTGTGTGCAGCTATATCATTCATCTCATCAGTGCTTTACCACCTCAGCCTGTGTGCAGCTGTATCATTCATCTCACCAGTGCTTTACCACCTCAGCCTGTGTGCAGCTATATCATTCATCTCACCAGTGCTTTACCATCTCAGCCTGTGTGCAGCTATATCATTCATCTCACCAGTGCTTTACCATCTCAGCCTGTGTGCAGCTATATCATTCATCTCATCAGTGCTTTACCACCTCAGCCTGTGTGCAGCTATATCATTCATCTCATCGGTGCTTTACCATCTCAGCCTGTGTGCAGCTATATCATTCATCTCACCAGTGCTTTACCACCTCAGCCTGTGTGCAGCTATATCATTCATCTCATCAGTGCTTTACCATCTCAGCCTGTGTGCAGCTATATCATGCATCTCGCCAGTGCTTTACCATCTCAGCTTTACCACCTCAGCCTGTGTGCAGCTATATCATTCATCTCATCAGTGTTTTACCACCTCAGCCTGTGTGCAGCTATATCATTCATCTCATCAGTGCTTTACCACCTCAGCCTGTGTGCAGCTATATCATTCATCTCATCAGTGCAGCTATATCATTCATCTCATCAGTGCAGCTATATCATTCATCTCATCAGTGCTTTACCATCTCAGCCTGTGTGCAGCTATATCATGCATCTCACCAGTGCTTTACCACCTCATCCTGTGTGCAGCTATATCATTCATCTCATCAGTGCTTTACCATCTCAGCCTGTGTGCAGCTATATCATCCATCTCACCAATGCTTTACCATCTCAGCCAGTGTGCAGCTATATCATTCATCTCACCAGTGCTTTACCATCTCAGCCTGTGTGCAGCTATATCATCCATCTCACCAGTACTTTACCATCTCAGCCTGTGTACAGCTATATCATCCATCTCACCAGTGCTTTACCACCTCAGCCTGTGTGCAGCTATATCATTCATCTCATCAGTGCTTTACCATCTCAGCCTGTGTGCAGCTATATCATGCATCTCGCCAGTGCTTTACCATCTCAGCTTTACCACCTCAGCCTGTGTGCAGCTATATCATTCATCTCATCAGTGTTTTACCACCTCAGCCTGTGTGCAGCTATATCATTCATCTCATCAGTGCTTTACCACCTCAGCCTGTGTGCAGCTATATCATTCATCTCATCAGTGCAGCTATATCATTCATCTCATCAGTGCAGCTATATCATTCATCTCATCAGTGCTTTACCATCTCAGCCTGTGTGCAGCTATATCATGCATCTCACCAGTGCTTTACCATCTCAGCCTGTGTGCAGCTATATCATCCATCTCACCAATGCTTTACCATCTCAGCCAGTGTGCAGCTATATCCTTCATCTCACCAGTGCTTTACCATCTCAGCCTGTGTGCAGCTATATCATCCATCTCATCAGTGCTTTACAACCTCAGCCTGTGTGCAGCTATATCATTCATCTCATCAGTGCAGCTATATCATTCATCTCATCAGTGCAGCTATATCATTCATCTCATCAGTGTTTTACCACCTCAGCCTGTGTGCAGCTATATCATTCATCTCATCAGTGCTTTACCATCTCAGCCTGTGTGCAGCTATATCATCCATCTCACCAATGCTTTACCATCTCAGCCAGTGTGCAGCTATATCATCCATCTCACCAATGCTTTACCATCTCAGCCTGTGTGCAGCTATATCATCCATCTCATCAGTGCTTTACAACCTCAGCCTGTGTGCAGCTATATCATTCATCTCATCAGTGCAGCTATATCATTCATCTCATCAGTGCAGCTATATCATTCATCTCATCAGTGCTTTACCATCTCAGCCTGTGTGCAGCTATATCATCCATCTCACCAGTGCTTTACCACCTCAGCCTGTGTGCAGCTATATCATCCATCTCACCAGTGCTTTACCACCTCAGCTTTACCATCTCAGCCTGTGTGCAGCTATATCATCCATCTCATCAGTGCTTTACCACCTCAGCCTGTGTGCAGCTGTATCATTCATCTCACCAGTGCTTTACAACCTCAGCCTGTGTGCAGCTATATCATTCATCTCATCAGTGCAGCTATATCATTCATCTCATCAGTGCAGCTATATCATTCATCTCATTTAGTGCTTTACCATCTCAGCCTGTGTGCAGCTATATCATCCATCTCACCAATGCTTTACCACCTCAGCTTTACCATCTCAGCCTGTGTGCAGCTATATCATTCATCTCATCAGTGCTTTACCACCTCAGCCTGTGTGCAGCTGTATCATTCATCTCACCAGTGCTTTACCACCTCAGCCTGTGTGCAGCTATATCATTCATCTCACCAGTGCTTTACCATCTCAGCCTGTGTGCAGCTATATCATTCATCTCACCAGTGCTTTACCATCTCAGCCTGTGTGCAGCTATATCATCCATCTCACCAATGCTTTACCATCTCAGCCTGTGTGCAGCTATATCATTCATCTCATCAGTGCTTTACCACCTCAGCCTGTGTGCAGCTATATCATTCATCTCATCGGTGCTTTACCATCTCAGCCTGTGTGCAGCTATATCATTCATCTCACCAGTGCTTTACCACATCAGCCTGTGTGCAGCTATATCATTCATCTCACCAGTGCTTTACCATCTCAGCCTGTGTGCAGCTATATCATCCATCTCATCGGTGCTTTACCATCTCAGCCTGTGTGCAGCTATATCATTCATCTCATCGGTGCTTTACCATCTCAGCCTGTGTGCAGCTATATCATTCATCTCACCAGTGCTTTACCACCTCAGCCTGTGTGCAGCTATATCATTCATCTCATCAGTGCTTTACCATCTCAGCCTGTGTGCAGCTATATCATGCATCTCGCCAGTGCTTTACCATCTCAGCTTTACCACCTCAGCCTGTGTGCAGCTATATCATTCATCTCATCAGTGTTTTACCACCTCAGCCTGTGTGCAGCTATATCATTCATCTCATCAGTGCTTTACCACCTCAGCCTGTGTGCAGCTATATCATTCATCTCATCAGTGCAGCTATATCATTCATCTCATCAGTGCAGCTATATCATTCATCTCATCAGTGCTTTACCATCTCAGCCTGTGTGCAGCTATATCATGCATCTCACCAGTGCTTTACCACCTCATCCTGTGTGCAGCTATATCATTCATCTCATCAGTGCTTTACCATCTCAGCCTGTGTGCAGCTATATCATCCATCTCACCAATGCTTTACCATCTCAGCCAGTGTGCAGCTATATCATTCATCTCACCAGTGCTTTACCATCTCAGCCTGTGTGCAGCTATATCATCCATCTCATCAGTGCTTTACAACCTCAGCCTGTGTGCAGCTATATCATTCATCTCATCAGTGCAGCTATATCATTCATCTCATCAGTGTTTTACCAGCTCAGCCTGTGTGCAGCTATATCATGCATCTCACCAGTGCTTTACCACCTCACCCTGTGTGCAGCTATATCATTCATCTCATCAGTGTTTTACCACCTCAGCCTGTGTGCAGCTATATAATTCATCTCATCAGTGTTTTACCATCTCAGCCTGTGTGCAGCTGTATCATTCATCTCACCAGTGCTTTACCACCTCAGCCTGTGTGCAGCTATATCATTCATCTCATCAGTGCTTTACCATCTCAGCCAGTGTGCAGCTATATCATTCATCTCACCAGTGCTTTACCATCTCAGCCTGTGTGCAGCTATATCATCCATCTCATCAGTGCTTTACAACCTCAGCCTGTGTGCAGCTATATCATTCATCTCATCAGTGCAGCTATATCATTCATCTCATCAGTGCAGCTATATCATTCATCTCATCAGTGCTTTACCATCTCAGCCTGTGTGCAGCTATATCATGCATCTCACCAGTGCTTTACCACCTCAGCTTTACCATCTCAGCCTGTGTGCAGCTATATCATTCATCTCATCAGTGCTTTACCACCTCAGCCTGTGTGCAGCTATATCATCCATCTCATCAGTGCTTTACCACCTCAGCCTGTGTGCAGCTGTATCATTCATCTCACCAGTGCTTTACAACCTCAGCCTGTGTGCAGCTATATCATTCATCTCATCAGTGCAGCTATATCATTCATCTCATCAGTGCAGCTATATCATTCATCTCATCAGTGCTTTACCATCTCAGCCTGTGTGCAGCTATATCATCCATCTCACCAATGCTTTACCATCTCAGCCAGTGTGCAGCTATATCATTCATCTCACCAGTGCTTTACCATCTCAGCCTGTGTGCAGCTATATCATCCATCTCATCAGTGCTTTACAACCTCAGCCTGTGTGCAGCTATATCATTCATCTCATCAGTGCAGCTATATCATTCATCTCATCAGTGCAGCTATATCATTCATCTCACCAGTGCTTTACCACCTCAGCTTTACCATCTCAGCCTGTGTGCAGCTATATCATTCATCTCATCAGTGCTTTACCACCTCAGCCTGTGTGCAGCTGTATCATTCATCTCACCAGTGCTTTACCACATCAGCCTGTGTGCAGCTATATCATTCATCTCATCAGTGCTTTACCACCTCAGCCTGTGTGCAGCTATATCATTCATCTCATCGGTGCTTTACCATCTCAGCCTGTGTGCAGCTATATCATTCATCTCACCAGTGCTTTACCACCTCAGCCTGTGTGCAGCTATATCATTCATCTCATCGGTGCTTTACCATCTCAGCCTGTGTGCAGCTATATCATTCATCTCACCAGTGCTTTACCACCTCAGCCTGTGTACAGCTATATCATTCATCTCACCAGTGCTTTACCATCTCAGCCTGTGTGCAGCTATATCATTCATCTCACCAGTGCTTTACCACCTCAGCCTGTGTGCAGCTATATCATCCATCTCATCAGTGCTTTACAACCTCAGCCTGTGTGCAGCTATATCATTCATCTCATCAGTGCTTTACCCCCTCAGCCTGTGTGCAGCTATATCATTCATCTCATCAGTGCAGCTATATCATTCATCTCATCAGTGCAGCTATATCATTCATCTCATCAGTGCTTTATCATCTCAGCCTGTGTGCAGCTATATCATGCATCTCATCAGTGCTTTACCATCTCAGCTTTACCATCTCAGCCTGTGTGCAGCTATATCATTCATCTCACCAGTGCTTTACCATCTCAGCTTTACCATCTCAGCCTGTGTGCAGCTATGTCATTCATCTCATCAGTGTTTTACCACCTCAGCCTGTGGGCAGCAATATCATTCATCTCATCAGTGTTTTACCACCTCAGCCTGTGTGCAGCTATATCATTCATCTCATCAGTGTTTTACCATCTCAGCCTGTGTGCAGCTGTATCATTCATCTCACCAGTGCTTTACCATCTCAGCTTTACCATCTCAGCCTGTGTGCAGCTATGTCATTCATCTCATCAGTGTTTTACCACCTCAGCCTGTGGGCAGCAATATCATTCATCTCATCAGTGTTTTACCACCTCAGCCTGTGTGCAGCTATATCATTAATCTCATCAGTGCTTTACCACCTCAGCCTGTGTGCAGCTATATCATTCATCTCACCAGTGCTTTACCACCTCAGCCTGTGTACAGCTATATCATTCATCTCACCAGTGCTTTACCATCTCAGCCTGTGTGCAGCTATATCATTCATCTCACCAGTGCTTTACCACCTCAGCCTGTGTGCAGCTATATCATCCATCTCATCAGTGCTTTACAACCTCAGCCTGTGTGCAGCTATATCATTCATCTCATCAGTGCTTTACCCCCTCAGCCTGTGTGCAGCTATATCATTCATCTCATCAGTGCAGCTATATCATTCATCTCATCAGTGCAGCTATATCATTCATCTCATCAGTGCTTTATCATCTCAGCCTGTGTGCAGCTATATCATGCATCTCATCAGTGCTTTACCATCTCAGCTTTACCATCTCAGCCTGTGTGCAGCTATATCATTCATCTCACCAGTGCTTTACCATCTCAGCTTTACCATCTCAGCCTGTGTGCAGCTATGTCATTCATCTCATCAGTGTTTTACCACCTCAGCCTGTGGGCAGCAATATCATTCATCTCATCAGTGTTTTACCACCTCAGCCTGTGTGCAGCTATATCATTCATCTCATCAGTGTTTTACCATCTCAGCCTGTGTGCAGCTGTATCATTCATCTCACCAGTGCTTTACCATCTCAGCTTTACCATCTCAGCCTGTGTGCAGCTATGTCATTCATCTCATCAGTGTTTTACCACCTCAGCCTGTGGGCAGCAATATCATTCATCTCATCAGTGTTTTACCACCTCAGCCTGTGTGCAGCTATATCATTAATCTCATCAGTGCTTTACCACCTCAGCCTGTGTGCAGCTATATCATTCATCTCACCAGTGCTTTACCACCTCAGCCTGTGTACAGCTATATCATTCATCTCACCAGTGCTTTACCACCTCAGCCTGTGTGCAGCTATATCATTCATCTCACCAGTGCTTTACCACCTCAACCTGTGTGCAGCTATATCATCCATCTCATCAGTGCTTTACCATCTAAGCCTGTGTGCAGCTATATTTTCAGTGCGTTATCACCTCGCCTGTGTGCAGTATACTATCCATTTCACTAGTAAATTACCATCACAGCCTGTGTAGTTATACGTACCCACCTCTCCAGCATCATAATCTCTGGCTGGCTCAAGTACCTCTACCCACCTCGTTACTGGACTCTGTGGTCTCTACCTACGTGTTACAGTATTGCACCGTGGTGCTCTCTTTCTGACCGGCAACCCGGTAGAGTGTGTCTGCAGTGCACACTTCATAGTACCTCAAGTACAGTGTCCCTACGTGCCCCTTACTGGCACAGACCCTTTGGGCCACGAGTGTTTGTTTCTCCTTTTTCCCTCAGGCTTTGGTCACCTAGTCAAAGGACCATGACCTGCTTACGAGGTGCAGCTCAAGCCCATTTCCCGATTGGTGGGGTCACTGGCGAACACCATCTCGTGGGTTAGATTCCACACCTTTGACTAGGTCTCGCCAATGACCAAGACCCGTGGATGTGGAGGTCGTACATTCAGGCCCCTCGCCTCCATTTCTTCCCGCAGCCTCTTGCCTCAGCTTCTAGAAAACCGCCTCCCAGCGTGACATGCATGTAGCATGGACCCGGGAGATCCGTGCTACATGCATCTGTGTGATTGACACAGAGCATGGACAGGTCTGTTCTGCAACGGTAAAAATAAAATAAAAAAGAACCTGTGTAAAAAAAAGAAAAATGGTGTGCCCCACCAAAAGAGCAACCAGCCCCAGACTTTCGTTTACACTTATTTATTTTTACACAACACATACACTATCAACCCGCCACCCACCGCCATCGCTATCAGCCTGAGCCAGGGGTGCCCTGGAGGGGGGGGACCCTTTTGTTGGGTGGTCCTCAGCTCCCAAGGGATCCCCGGCCTTGGCTGACTAGCGGTCAGAGCAGTTTCTGTATCTGGGGGGCCCAGTGAAAGGGCTCCCCTGGCAGTGGCATCAGCCCCCCGCTAAAAAAAGTTTGGTACTGGTTCTGGAAGATACAGGAGAACCCTACTCATTTTTTCCCTGGATCAGAGCCCAGTGCTTGTTGCGCAGAATAGGGTGCACCCCTGCATCGTTTGTTCCTCATATTTTGCCAACCAAGGCTGGTTCTGACTAGGGGTGAGCGGGTTCGGATTTCTGAAATCCGAACCCCCCCGAGCCCCCCGATCCGAGGCCGATCCAAGTCAGGCTCGACTTTTCCCACCTGACTCGGAACTGAAATCGAGGCAAAACATCATCATACCACCTTCCGGGTCTCGCGGGTTTTGGATCCTATATAAGGTATGCGCGTCGGCGCCATTTTCTCACTCGGCTGTGGACAGTGAAGAGGGAGGGTGGGAGTTAGGGCTGGCTGGGCTGTGTAGTGTAGTGTAGTGTAGTGTAGTGCAGAGTAGTGTTGTGCTGTGCTGTGCTGCGCTGTGCTGCGCTGTGCTGCTGTTGTCCACTACTTCAAAGTCCATAGGGGCTGGCTGGACTGTGTTGTGCAGTCAGTTCTCCATAGGGGCTGTGTCCACTCCAAAGTCCTGTGCAGTGTCCCAGTCCTAAAGGGGTGCTGTAGTGTTGTCCAGGGGGTGCTCTGTCCATCAGGGGTGCTCCCCCCAAGTGCTAAAAAAATAATATTTTTTTTGTGTTTGTGAATTGTGTGCGCAGTAGCCGCACGTGCATCAACAAAGTAGTGCCAAGTGTGCGCCTGTGTCATAAGTAAAGGGCCGACTGGCTTGTCCGTTAAAGGGTGCTGTAACCCCCAAAGTACACTCCAGTCCAAACCAAATAAAAAAATATTTTCTGTGTTTGTGAATTGTGTGCACAGTAGCTGCACGTACATCAACAAAGTAGTGCCAAGCGTGCGCCTGTGTCATAAGTAAAGGGCCGGCTGGCTTGACCGTTAAAGGGTGCTGTAACCTCCAAAGTACACTCCAGTCCTAACCAAATAAAAAAATATTTTCTGTGTTTGTGAATTGTGTGCGCAGTAGCCGCACGTGTATCAACAAAGTAGTGCCAAGCGTGCGCCTGTGTCATAAGTAAAGGGCCGGCTGGCTTGACCATTAAAGGGTGCTGTAACCCCCAAAGTACACTCCAGTCCAAACCAAATAAAAAAATATTTTCTCTGTTTGTGAATTGTGTGCGCAGTAGCCGCACGTGCATCAACAAAGTAGTGCCAAGCGTGCGCCTGTGTCATAAGTAAAGGGCCGGCTGGCTTGACCGTTAAAGGGTGCTGTAACCCCCAAAGTACACTCCAAACCAAATAACAAAATATTTTTTCTGTGTTTGTGAATTGTGTGCGCAGTAGCCACACGTGCATCAACAAAGGAGCAGCGCCAAGCGTGCGCCTGTGTCCCATAAGTAAAGAGCCGGCTGGCTCATTTCTTAAAGGGTGGTGTAACCCACAAAGTGCACTACTCTCCAGCAAAAATAAAAAAATATTTTCTGTGTTTGTGTGCGCCTTAGACGCACGTATATATCAATATAACATAAATGGAGGACCAAACTTTCTCCGATAAAAATAAAATAGGGAAAGATCAAGAACCACTTCCTCCTAGTGCTGTTGCTGCTGCTGGGAGTTGTTCATCATCCCAGAGAGGAAGTAGGAACACCACTACTTTTACTAAACAATTGACCCTCCAACAGTCCCTGGCGATGAGGATGAAGTACGACAGCAGTCATCCTGAAGCAAAATGTACAACTGAGGCCTTGACTGCTATGTTGGTGTTAGACGTGCGTCCGGTATCCGCCATTAGTGCAGTGGGATTTAGACAATTGATGGAGGTAGTGTATCCCCGGTTCCAAATCCCGTCTAGATTCCACCTGCATCCTCAAAGCAGCAGTGACAAGCGTGCGTCTGTCTGTTAAAGGTTGGTGTAACCCTCAAAGTGCGCTCCACAAACAATAAAAAAAATATTCTTTTTTTTTCTGTCTTTGTGAAATGTGTGGGCTGTAGCCGCACCTGCATCCTTAAAGCAGCAGCGACAAGCATGCATCTGTCTGTTAAAGGATTACATTGGTGACAGCATCCAAGTAGGCATGTACTGGCAGGAAAAAGAAGCAATTTGGAGGTCCCTGTACAAACTGGCTCTATTTTACCTGAGTTGCCCCCCCTCCAGTGTGTACTCCGAAAGAGTGTTTAGTGCAGCTGGGAACCTTGTCAGTGAAAGGCGTAGGAGGTTGCTTCCACAAAATGTGGAGAAGATGATGTTCATAAAATTAATTTTCAACTCTTCCAGGGAGACCAGCCTCCAGAACGTACAGAGGGACCTGTGGTTGTGGATTCCAGCGGGGACGAATTAATACTCTGTGAGGATGAGGTTGTACACAACACTGAAGAGGGTGAGGAATCGGTGGATGAGGAGGATGAGGACGACATCTTGCCTCCGTAGAGCCAGTTTGTGCAGGGACAGATTAATTGCCAGCTTGTTTTGTGGGGGCCCAATCGAACCAATCATTTCAGCCACAGTCGTGTGGCAGACCCTGGCGCTGAAATGTTTGGTTTGTTAAAGTGTGCATGTCCTGTTTATACAACATAAGGGTGGGTGGGAGGGCCCAAGGACAATTCCATCTTGCACCTCTTTTTTTTCTTTGAATTATGTACTGTTTGGGGCCTAGTTTTTCAAACTGCCATCCTGTCTGCCACTGCAGTGTCACTCCTAGATGGACCACTTGTTTGTGCCGCCCACTCGTATCTCTTAGCATAGTCATCCAGCTACCTCGGTGCAACCTTTTGGATATAAAAACACTATTGTGAGGTGTGAGGTGTTCAGAATAGACTGGAAATGAGTGGAAATTAAGTTTATTGAGGTTAATAATAGCATAGGAGCAGAAAAACCCACAAATTCTGTGATTTTAGCTGTTTTTATGCTTTTTTAAAAAAAAAATACAGATCCAAAACACAAAACCCAGAACCCAAAACACGGAAGGGTGGTTTTGGCAAAACCAATCCAGATCCCAAACACGAAGAAAGAACCAGATCCAAAACCAAAACACAAAACACGAAAAGTGGCCGGTGCACACCCCTAGTTCTGACTAGCCCAGTGCTGGTTGTGCTCAAGTACAGGGGACCCCTACATCGTTTATCTCTATATTTAAGCACACCCAGCACTGGGTCACTAAAGCCCAGAGCTGGTTGCTATTTTGGGGGGGTTACCATTTTTAATTTTATTACACAGGTTTTTTTTTTTTACCGCGGCAGCACATACGGGTCACACGGACACAGATGCAAGTAGCATGGATCTCCTGGTCTGTGCGTGCATCTGCATCAATGAAATATACAGCAGCACAGATGGCCCGTGCTCTGTGTCAATCACACAGAAGCATGTAGCATGGATCTCCCGGGTCCATGCAAAATGCATTTTGTACACGATCTATGCAAATGGGCACCATAACGCTGATTGGCTGAGAGTCATGACAGAATCAGCGCTTTGTCCATTGAAGGCAAAGGCATTTTTAAAAATGGCCACTGTAGGCAATACCTCGAGATCCGACACAGAGGATCGCAAGCTTTTGCCTCAATTAGGGATCCGGGGCAGGATGAGAGATCCGAGGGGGTGACTTGGATCGCCCTGGATCCCTGAAGTTCGGGTGAGAACCAGACCCGCTCATCTCTAGTTTGTTTGTGATGTTATAGAGGGTTCTGGTTAATAATTGTACAGTAGGGATTTATTTGTTTCCATACTGTTTTGAGGGAAACTGATGGTACAATTTTATTTTTCCACAGTCTAGACATGGCCACCAGCACCACAAGCCCAGAAGGCCCAAGTGGACCTCCCCCTGCCAGTAAGCCAATTAACTCACTTGAAGTCATCGTGTTGTTCTGTAGATATGTGGCCATATTGCTTCCAAGTACTTCCCTGTAACTGTACTGTTACATAAGCCCAGATTTTTTTCTTGTACTGTATTACTTTTCACTTCTCATGCAGTATGTACAATCTTTCAGTAGCCTGTGTTTGTTTGTGGTGTTATGGCGATTTCTGGTAAAGAATTGTACAATAGGGGTTTATTTGTTTCCAAACCGTTTTGAGGGAAACTGATGGTACAGTGTTATTTTTCCACAGTCCAGACACCCCCAACACCGCAGGCCAAACAGGACCAAGTGGGCCTCCCCCAGCCAGTAAGTACTTTCCAATTACTCCTTTGCTCACCTTGCTTCCCAGCTTTAGCGTGTACTACAGGAGATACAGTATGGTCTCCAGAACAACCAAGCATCTCACACTACTTTACTTTCTCATTGCTTTGCTTCCCTGCCTTTTAACTTACTTGAAGTCATTGTGTTGTACCATGGAAATGTGGCCACATTGCTTCCAAGCACTGGCCAGTAAATACAGTACTGTTGTAGTTGCACAAGCCAAGATTTTTTTTTATTCTGTATTACTTTTTTTACAACCTTGTGTAGCCTACATAAAGGACACCACCAGTTTTTTACTTCTCTTGGAATTGATTCAAAATGTTCTTGAAGGCACCCTCATCTGCACAATGGATGTTAGCAACCTTTGCACTTCTATCCCACACTATGGGGCATATCCAATTAGCCGCGGGGTTTACCCCGTGGCTAATTTTCATGCTTGTCGGAAGTCAATTAGCGGGCAATGCACGTGCGGGTGTCCCCGAGACCCCGCGCGCGAATCCCTGCTGTTGGACTTTACCTCGCACCTCATGTAGGTGCGAGGTAAAATCTGCATGATGCCGGCCTAATCGGCCTCGCGCTACTGGCACTAACACACTGTTTCCACGTTGCTTGCGGAAACAGTATGTTCCCGCGCTCTACAACAGATTTAACGGCGCGGGGAAAAAGCTATTTTATTGAATAACTTAACCCCGTGCCGCGGGACTTCCAAGCCTCAATTACTCGCGGGAGACGTCCCGCGGGTAATTAGATATGCCTCTATGATGGATTACAAGCTATGAGGAGCTTCTTGGTGGATCAAAATATGGTTGACCTCAATTTATCTCTTTTCATGGCCTTATTAGAATTAATTTTGATTAAAAATGATTGAATCAATAATGACTAATTTTTCTTACAAATTACCATCTGTGCTATGTATAGTAATGTAGCCCCATCCTATACCAATGTCTACATGTTACCTAAGGAAAACCGGATGTTCTTTGAAGACCCGGAAATTACAAAACACATCTTAACATGTGCACGTTATATTTATGACTTATTCATGTTCTGGACAGGAGGTGGGGCATCATTCTTAAACCCCATGGAACGAATCAACATCTCGGGATCCCCAATAGAACTCACTAAACAAATGAGCTATACATTAATAAATTATTTGGATGTACTGGTTTCCATCATTGAGCGTAGAATACACACAGGTGTTTTTTCCAAGCCTACAGGCAGAAATACTCTTCTGTATGCTACAAGTCACCATCCAAAGCCGCTCAAAAGGGAGGCAATCGGGAAGCGGACTGCCTAAATACCAGCAGCTGGCTTCCCGACTGCCATTTCCCGGCAAGGGTGAAATGCCGGGCGTCTAGATGTAGACGTCTGCATTTCCCCCGACGCCGGGAGACCGGCGCCCGGCATCCCGATCGTAGGGATGCCGGGCGCCGCGAGCGGACAGTCATGGGGGGGGTTAGGTTTAGGGCTCCAGGGGGGGACTTAGGGTTAGGCACCCCCCGGGAGGGTTAGGGTTAGGCTAGGGGGAGGGAGGGTTAGGGTTAGGCACCCCCGGGGGGATTTAGGTTTATGTAGCGGGGAAGGGGGTGGTTAGGGTTAGGCACTTTGGGAGGAAGTTAGGGTTAGGCACCCCTAAGGAGGGTTAGGGTTAGGGGGGTTAGGTTAGCTTAGTAAATACTTACCTATCCACGATCGGGATTTCCAGCGCTATCAGGTTTCCGCTGTGTTTCACTCTGCTTCTGTCGGGCTGCCACTGAGGGGAATTGAACTGCCGGCCATGCGGACGGCAGTATTTCATACCAATTCTGCTCAAAAAGGGTCTTTCCACATCACAGATGCTTCATATGGCGAGAATCACCAACCGGCAATTTTTAAGAAAATATGTGAAAACAGGAGTTTTCACAGTAATTTCATGTAATCTGAATATACCAAGAGTGTACTAAAGTCATATTGTAAGAGATTTTTGCAAAAATATGCTTCATGACTTCGAAATAGTTGATTGGTTGGTTAGTTAGTTAGTTAGTCAAATAGTTAGTTAGACAATTAGATAGTTTGTTAAATAGCTGGATTTCTTTATATTTGGTTAGTTAGTTAGTTAATTAGTTAGCTAGTTAGTTAAGAGTGTGGAATTGCAAGATTGACATTGAATAATTATCACGAAGTTGAGTTTCAACTAAAAGTTTTAAGAGTTTTCCTTTGGCAAACGATGATAAATAAAATGGTATTTTTATGCACATAATGAAAGGGAAAGTTTATAAGACAACAGTGATGACAGTTAATGGACGGGTTATTTGGAAACAGGAGTACTTATCTGAGGAAGCCGCTGAGCGTTAAGGAGGTGGAGAAACGCGTAAAGTGAAAGACTGCATCTGATCACACTGCACTTGATCATACAACCAGCTGGTTTAAGTATATATATTTTTTTGAATCTCCCGGGAGAACGGTGAACTGTGAGTACCAGCTCATTTTTTTGAGCTGAGGATTGGATTTGGTCGGTCCTAATACTTCCACAGAGGTGGATTCAAACCTGTGATGTATGTGGCTAAATAAGTCCAACTGCAATGCTGTCTGAAGTATTTTTTGCCATTAATCATGTTAGCTGCTACTAACAGACAACTGCACATCTAATAGGATCTATATCCAAACCATCCATTTGTTCACTTGTTGGAGCTCTGCTATAAAGTATATATGGTTGCTTGGATGACTGATGATCTGTTATATGACTAACACAAGCTATAATACTACTGTTTATGCTTCACTAACCAACTAAACAAACAATCATCATGTGCCAAACTGTGCTTGATTACTAACACAAGCCACGTTATAGCCATCATTGAAGTCTCATCCACTGAAGGAATCTATTCATTTATTTAATATATTTTTTTTTCACTGATCGGCCGGTTGTTTTTGATCTTGTAATTATTGAATTGATTTATTTTGTTATGTTATTTATGTCATATTTTAACTATATGTATTAAAATTGTTCCTATCTGTGAGCGCTGTCTATCCTTTGCTATCTCTTTTTCAGATAGGTGTTAGAGCATATACCTATTCTTGGACAGCAGCTATAGTTTAGGATTTTTTATTATTATTGTCTTTGTCAATATTAACATTTTTGGGAATTGTGCGCTTTCATCTTTTTTACTTGTGTTCTTATCTGATATGAGCCTGGCAAATAGTAATATCAGAGATACATTATGGTGTAGCTGTAAACCTACAAACAGAGAAAGGTAACAAGATTTGATCTATTAGAAGGATTAAGAAGACAGATAACAATCAGGGAAGTGTAGCAGCTAATTCATAATAATCTTGGTGCCATCTGTACAGTCAGCTGTATGTTACAGTGCCCCCAGGCACTCACATTGCTGGCACAGCTACAGATGGCATTGTCAGAAGAAGTGGTGGGGATGACGTGATGTGACCAATGCTGCATTGCTGGGAATACTGCTGGTTCTGACACTTCTGGTAGGTGTATCCACTGACGTTCACCTTATCTGGCAGCTGCATAAACACCGATGATCAGGAGAGAGTCACCTCCCTATAAGCAAAAATAAAAATGGCTTAAAGTGAATGTGTCAGAGGGTTTGGAATATTAACAGAGTATGACAATCCTGAGCCTATTAACTGGAGACTGCTGGGACCATAACCTATTAGCAGAACTGTGTGACAGTGCTCAGAGGTGGTGCTGGATGTAGTAGTCCCCCAGACAAGTTACCCACCAGGAGGGAATACACTCAGTGTTGTGCTGTGTGGTCAATGGCTCGGGAGGCACACATGCAGATGGGTCTGAGTGCTGGGAGCCTGTCTCACCCCCTACTCACTGTAAATCTCCCGTCACTACACTAAGCTTCAGTGTCCATTGATTCTCCTACCTGCATTACTGTATCTTCTCTTGCTTCTGCTGACTGAGCTCTGATCTCTATACACTGCACTTCCTGGTCACATGATACCTTCAAAGTGTCCATCAGTGCTCAAGGCTCACCGCCCATACTCAGAGGCATGCCTCTACTAGCTCTAGTTAGCTCTAGTTAAAGTAGTATTACCAGCCGGAATCTCCCATGTGGAGACAGTTTTTTCCCATAAAGTAAAGGACAATTGCCATATATGGACCTGATACCAGAAGATGATAGCAGGACATGGTATACCTAGAAAATGGAAATGCCAATGGGGATTGAGGGCTCATTTTAAGACATTGCACAATATTATATGTATTGGTTAAGCAAAAAAATATCTAGACCGGCGCTGTCATGAAATGCCGCTGTCCAAGGTGTGACACCCCCCAATATGATAGATAAAGGAGTGACACCCTCCAATGTGATTGATAAATGGGATGATACCCCTCAATGTCATAGATAAAGGAATGACCCCCAATGTCATAGATAAAAGTGTGACACCCCCCAATGTCATAGATAAAGGGGTGATGCCCCCCCAATGTGATAGATAAAGAGGGTGACACCCCCAATCACATAAAGAGTCTGACAGCCCCCAATGTGATAAATAAAGAGGATGACACCCCCAATGTGATAGATAAAGTGGTGACACCCCCATTGTGATAAATAAAGGGGATGACACCCCCAATGTGATATACAGTATACATGTAAAAACACTAAGCGGTATAATTCTTTAATTATTTTTAGTTACCCTGCGGCTCCCACCATTGAGTACAATGGAGGAGCCATTCCTTGGTTGAGAGGTGGGGCCTGACCACTCTCAGCCAATGAATGCACAGACACGGAGCTTCAAAGGAGGAAGCCGCGTCTGTGGGCATCATCTGGAAGGAATAATCAGTCTGATTAGAAGGATTACTCCTTAGTGCGTGGTCGGGTTTCTCGTTTTCTTATTTTAACCCATGGATGCCTACTGGACAAGGTGAACACTGGAGGTAATATAGATGAGTATGTGTGAGTATGTATGTATGTATTAAACATATACTGTGTCAGGTGTGTGTGTGTTTCTTTCAACATTTCTTTACAGGTGCTGGGACCTGCAGTTCTCCTGGAAAGACAATGTTTTATTACTTCTATTTTTACACATCACAATCACAATCAACAATCAACCCGACACCCACCCCCCAGGGGTGGCGGGGATAGCCCTGGGCTTTCAGCCCAGGCTAGGGGTGCCCTGGAGAGGGAGACTCCTTTTTTTAAAGGAGTCTCCAACTCCCCAGGGATCCCTGGCCTGGGCTGACTAGCAGTCAGGAATGATGCTGTGGCTGGTGGGCCCGGTCATAGGGTTTCCCTGGCTGTGGCATCAGTCCCCCATTAGAAAGGGTCCAGTGCTGGTTCTGTGATTTACAGGGAGATAATATGCAAATTTTTCCCTGTAAATCCAGAACCAGCCCTGCTTCCCATAGCCCAGTGCTGGTTGTGCTGAGTACAGGGAGACCCTACATAATTATTTTCCTGTACTTAGTACCAGACCTGGGTTTCAGCAGTCCGGGGCTGGTTCTGATTTGGGGGGGACCTCACGTTTTTTTTGTTTAATTTTAACTCTTTAGTCCCTTTTTCCAGGCAGATACATGCAGGAATATCACTGATGTCTGCATGTATCTGTGTGAGAACGAACTGCTCATGCTGAAAGTAAAAGCATGAAGCAGTTCTAACGTGTCAGGGATTTGCAGTTCATTTTGAAGGGTGATTTGCCGTTCGATTTGGACATGAACATGCCAAATCGAACAGCAAATCACTGTTCAAAACTGACTCAAATTTAATTTGTTTTGCAAATTGCAAAACAAATTGAATAATAGTAAATGCAGTGAAAAAACGGTTTTCACTTTATTCGATTTGAGAAGAGGTAAATCACTGCTCAAATCGACCTGCAAATCGGCCTTTAGTAAATTTACCCCATAGTATTTTAGTTATGATTATATGAGACATTAGTATAGCAAAACATAATGGATTATTGCATAGTAGGATATAGTGTTCATAATCACATGTATATTCCTACAATTGTGCAGCATGTACTGTATATTAAATATATGAAAACATTAATGGTAATAAATCATGTGTGATATAAGAGCATTATTATCCCTAACAAAGCTGGGATATGTCAGAGGATTAAATTGTCACTATGGTAAAGGACCAACTATATTACACAAAACGTCTGTAAAATATATATTAGAAACAGGGGAGTGTAGTTCCAATATGGATCAATAAGGCAAACAATAAAATATAGACAATTATGCAGAGAAAATCTCATACATTATGCTATAGCACGTAGAACCTGGAAATCCTAATATAATAACCCTTCCTAGAAGTAAAGGTGGAGAAAGTCACAGGGGCAGTTAGACCGGAAACTATCTATTCAGTTCCAGGGACCTCAGAGACTTTTGATTTTAAATAATGGAATTAAGTTCTGTTGATTCATTGAGTCCCGGGATGGATAAAATTCATCTAGAGCATCCAGAACGCCTCCTGTCAATAGAGATTGCTAGATCTGTCACCACCCTTTTAAGTAGAGTATTCTCTGAGAACTTATCCCGCCCAAACTTCACAATCTGGCCTGGATTTACCCACCTGACTCAGATCCCAACACGAGACAAAATGTCATCCTCTCACTGTCAGATTCTCATGTCCATCCAGCGTGCCATCCATCCAGTGTGCTGTCCATCCAGTGTGTTGTCCAACCAGTGCATTGTCCATCCAGTGTGCTGTCCATGCAGCGTGCTGTCCATCCAGTGTGCTGTCCATCCAGCATGCTGTCCATCCAGGGTGCTGTCCATCCAGCGTGCTGTCCATCCAGCATGCTATCCATCCAGCGTGCTGTCCATCCAGTGTGCTGTCCATCCAGTGTGCTGTCCATCCAGTGTGCTGTCCATCCAGTGTGCTGTCCATCCAGTGTGCTGTCCATCCAGTGTGCTATCCATCCAGCATGCTATCCATCCAGCGTGCTGTCCATCCAGTGTGCTGTCCATCCAGTGTGCTGTCCATCCAGCATGCTGTCCATCCAGGGTGCTGTCCATCCAGCGTGCTGTCCATCCAGCATGCTATCCATCCAGCGTGCTGTCCATCCAGTGTGCTGTCCATCCAGTGTGCTGTCCATCCAGTGTGCTGTCCGACCACAGGCTGTAAAAAAAAGTAACTAAAAGTTTGAAAAGATAAAAAAAAAAGTTAAAAAAAAGATTGGGTTTTTCGTGTGATATGCCCACACTGTGATGCTGTATGCCATACCCCTCCCCACAATGTATTCATAGCACTGTGATGCCTCTTTCCATATTGAGTGACGCTGTAGGTTTATCATACTGCAGTGTATAATTGATAAAGTATTGTTAGTGACGCTATCGGTCAATAATACCACAGTGTAATGTTTTCATACAATTCATTTGTTTGGGTCCCCACAAGACAAGCTACCAATGGGCAATTGACATTGCTGGCAATGATCTCTATGTGCAAAAATTGGCTTTAGAGAGGCAAGATGTTGTCACCATTATCATCTGATTCCTCATACTCATCAGTGTGTACATTATCTTTCTTCACACAATATTAACTTTTCCCCATAGGAATCAACCATTACAGGTGCCTCTGTAATTTTTTGGATGTAATTGCTGGAAAAGGTCTTCCTTGTTGAATTTGTAGTTCATTTTAATAAACATAATCTTTCCACATTTTGAGGAAGTAGCCTCCTACAATGATCACTGACAAAGTTACCGGCTGTGCTGAAAAATCTTTCTGAGTACACAATGGAGTGTGGGTAGCTCAATTAAAGCAAAACCAGTTTGTGTAAGGGCCTCCAAATTGTCTATTTTTTTTCCTGCTAGTAATCAAACGAACAGTCTGACATGCCTTTTTGGATGCTATCATTAAAAATAGTCCTCAACCATTTTTTGAATGGGGACCATATTAGATGGAGTCACTGTAGAGGTCTTGTTATTTTAATTGTAGGCAATTCTTTTAGACTCTGTAGTTACAGGGTGGAACTCCTCCATTTATATGCTTCAGCAGATGGAGGACAGCAAAAAGCCATCCAAAGCTACACAACTACACCGGGTGGGGATGCCGATGCTCTGTCATGGCTGGCTCAGGGGAATCTCCTACTGAACAATAGAAATAGGTAGAAGCAGCGCTAAATCAATTGTACAATTTATTACACTAAAATTGCATAAAACAATATATAATTTTCCACATGGATAAAGTATTGATATAAAATTCTAGCAATTAGCAATAGACAAATGTATATGGCACTTGTAAGTACAATAGTAGACATGCATGTCAATAATAAGAATGCTCACATAAAAAATCATGCAGCGTCACTAGTCATATGCACCGCACAGAGTTCAATTCCACAAAAATAATCCCATTGGAAATAACAACTTTAAAGTCCAGCGTGTCCTGGAGTGGTAATGATCTTTGTATAGAGTGTCCCAACTGCACAGGAACTCCCTAATGGACAAAAGTTACCTCTTCAAGCAGCTGAAGAGTAGTCCAGCATGTCCTATAATGGCGGAGGTTTTGATGAAAGATGCCTCAGCCTCACAGGAAATGCCTGATGGACGCTGTAGCCGGTGGGGTAGTAATGGACAAATCCAATAAGAGCAAAGTTCCAAGTGAATGAATACTTCCAAATAAAGTGCAGATGTAGGTGCAGGTGCAAAAGGTGCCTGGTTCAGGGTGCTTTACGATCGCGTTTCACTGCCTATCTGGCAGCTTTTTCAAGGTGAATCTCCTACTGAGGAGCTGAAAGCTGAGGTCCCCGGCTGTGGAAGGAATTAGAGGCAAGGGGCCTGGATGTATGTCCTCCTCATCCACAAGTATCGGAAGTTGGCAAGACCTCACCAAAGGTGCAGAGTCTGACCTGCTGGGAGGTGTTCACCAGTGACCCCTCCAAGTGAGATATGGGTTTAAGCTGCACCCAGCAAGCAGGTCATGGCCCTTTTCTCAGGTATTCAATACAGGTGGAAAAAAGAGGGAGATAACACCGAAGAGGCCCAGGAGAATGTACCTCTGAAAGAAGCACTAGCAAGGATTTTGAATTAGGATTTTGAACTGAGTACATGGGCAAGGTATCAGACACACCACTGGCATAGGAGAGTGACACTGTGGTTGAACTCAGAGGATCTATAGAGTACATGGGCAAGGTATCCAGTCACACCACTGGCACAGGAGAGTGGCACTGTGGTTGTACTCAGAGGATGTACAGAACACGGGGAACAAGGTATCCAGTGCCTTGCTGGCACAGGCGAGTGACACTGTGGTTGTACTCGGAGGATGTACTGAGTACGCGGGCAAGGTATCCAGTCACGCAGCTTGCATAGGAGAGTGACACTGTGGTTGTACTCGGAGGATGTACAGAGTATGCGGGCAATGTATCCAGTCACACCGCTGGCACTGGAAAGTGACACTGTGGTTGTACTCGGAGGATGTACTGAGTACGCAGGCAAGGTATCCAGTCACACAGCTTGCATAGGAGAGTGACACTGTGGTTGTACTCGGAGGATGTACAGAGTATGCGGGCAAGGTATCCAGTCACTCTGCTGGCACAGGAGAGTGACACTGTGGTTGTACTCGGAGGATGTACAGAGTATGCGGGCAATGTATCCAGTCACACCGCTGGCACAGGAGAGTGACACTGTGGTTGTACTCAGAGGATGTACAGCGTATGCGGGCAAGGTATCCAGTTGCACTGCTGGTACAGGAGAGTGACACTGTGATTGTACTCAGAGAAAGTACAGAGTATGCGGGCAAGGTATCCAGGCACAACGCTGGCATAGGAGAGTGACACTGTGGTTGTACTCAGAGGATGTACAGAGCACGGGGGCAAGGTATCAGTCACACCGCTGGCACAGGATAGTGACACTGTGGTTCTATTCAGAGGATGTACAGAGCACGGGGGCAAGGTATCCAGTCACACCGCAGGCACAGGAGAGTAACTAGCGATGAGTCGAGAGTAAACAGCATGGAAACCTGGAACAAAGTGACAGCAAGCAAACATTAGTAGTAATGATGTTGTACAGGCAACTTTCTATTGTACGGAGCCAAGTTGTATACCCTAAGGTAGCAGTTCATTGGAGGACAGTGTCAGCTGACAACCACCATGCTACCATTGGGTAAAGGGTAATCAGGTGATGAAGACTATCATGGCTGCATCTATGATGGCAATCACAGCAACCAAGACATGGAGCAGATCATGGATGTCAACATGGTCTCTAGGCATGATCCTCAGCACATCACTCATCACTGCAGCTAACGTCTGACCACTCGAGAGGTCTGGGGAAGCCGGCACTGGGGTGAGTAATGGCTGATCCTAGGCTGCAACCTGACAGTATACCCCCTTTCAGGGTAGACTCTGGACACCCACAAGGGTTATCAGGAAATCTTCTGTGAAAAGCTCAAACAAGTTGAGGAGAATGGATGTCAGAGTCCTTAATCCATGTTTGCTCTTCAGGTTCATATCCTTTCCAACCAATAAGATGCTGAAGACAATTATACCAATGCCAAGAGTCAAGGATTTTCTCAACCTAAAATTTGACTACCAGTTGAGTTTAAACTTGAGGAGTCTGGGGTGGACAATGAGGAAATTGATGATCGTAACAAAGAAACATGAAATGTGTTGAAGATTCTCAACTGTGGAGGAAGTTCCAATTTATAAATCACAGGTTTGATAACTTTAAGAATGCTGTATGGTCCAATAAAGGGTGGATCAAATTTCACTCTTGGAACCTTCAAACAAATGTTCTTAGTTGATAGCCACACCCTGTTTCTGACTCTGATCTGCAAGTTTTCTGTAGTTACTGGAAGTTTTTTCAAAGAACAATGAATATTTTTCCATAAATCTGAAAAGGAACCAACATGATTGGTAACAGCAGGAACTTCCATTGGCAGCATTTCTTGAAAATCTGGTACTCGAGGATGTTTACCATACACTGCAAGGAATGGAGTGGAATTTGAAGAAGAATGGTATTTTAAATTGTGGGCAAATTCTGCCCAAGGCAACAAATTGATCCAGTCATCTTGAGAGGAAGATACAAAGAGTCTGATAAACGTCTCCAGCTCCTGATTCACCCTTTCTGTTTGGCCATTAGTTTGAGGGTGATAGGTGGACGAAAATTTCAATTTGATCCCGCAAGCAGCACAAAGAGCCCTCCAAAACTTTCCCACAAATTGTACCCCACGGACAGATACAATCTCCTTGGGTAAACCATGAAGCCAGAAAATATCACGGAAGAAGACCTTGGCCACTTGAGGTGAATAGAGAAGACTGACTACTGGGATAAAGAGAGCCATTTTAAAAAAATTGGTCTACTACAACCCATATGGTATTGTGTCCCTTAGAAGGTAGTAATTCAGAAATAAAATCCATTGAAAGATGGGTCCAAGGGGTGTCTGGCACAAGCAGAGGATGCAACGGATCTACTAGCTTGTTATACAGTAGATGGTTTTATGCTGGGCACACTTGGCACAGGACACAATAAAGTTTCAAACATCTTCCTTCATAGTGGGCCACCAGTAGGATCGCTGTAAAAACTTGAAAGTCTTGAGAATGCCCGAGTGACCAGCAAAAAGAGAAGCATGGGCCCATGTCAATAAGTTTTTATGCAGCTGAGGTACCTCAAAGATCTTGCAAGGAGGAGGAGACAAGAGTTGAGTAGAAGCAAATATGAAAGGATCCAAAATCGGCTGAACTTGAGGTTGATCTTCCTCCTGTTGAGGAGACAAAAAAGATTGAGAAAGAGCATAAGCTTTCTTATTCAGGATACCAGGACAAAATTTAAGTTTGAAGTCAAATTTAGAGAAGAAGAAAGACCAGAGAGCTTGTCTGGCATTTAACCAGTGAGCTGTTTGGAGATAAACAAGGTTATGATCCGTGATAATAGTAACAGTGAATCTAGCACCTTTCAAACGGTGTCTCCACTCCTCCAGTGCCAAATGCATAACCTATAACTTTTGGTTTCTGATGGCATAATTCTTCTCAGTCTGAGAGAATTTGCGAGAAATGAACCCTTCCCATCTTCAGCGGTTTGAGAAAGCACAGCTCCTACACCTAGCGAGGAGGCATCAACGTCCAAGATAAAAGGTTTCTCGAGTTGTGGTTGGTGAAGAATTGGAGCTGTGGAAAATGCTGTTTTGAGATCTTGGAAGGAAGCTACTGCTGCGAGAGACCAACATGATGGGCTAGACCCTTTGTTAGTAAGAGCCATGATGGGGCAACTACCGTAGAAAAGTTCACAATAAATCTCCGATAATCATTGGAAAAGCCCATGAATCATTGATTGGCTTTCAAAGAATTTGGCTGGGGCCATTCCCAAATGGCTTTTTGTTTGTCTGGATCCATTTGTAGAGAATTTCCAGAAATGATGTTCCCTAAGAACAGCACCAAGGATTGTTCGAGGAGACATTTGGAGATCTTCACTATATAGACAGCAGTCATGAAGGCGGGACAGAACCTCTTTGACAAGAAGACGGTGGGACTGTAAGTTCTCAGAAAAAATTAGAATGTCATCAAGATTGACTACAACATATTTGTAGAGGACATCTCTATAGATCTCATATCCTTGAAAAATCAATGGACCATTACATAAACTAAAAGGTATCACCAAATACTCAAAATGGCCATCCCTAGTATTGAACGTGGTTTTCCACATCCCCCACCTTGATATGGATCAAGTTGTAGGCCCCGCAGAGATCCAATTTTGTGAAAACATGAGCCCCACAAAGAAGAGGACAGTCTGATGAACCCCTTGGCTAACTTTTCCTTAATGTAATCGGACATGGCTGCTATTTCCAGAACTGAAAGAGGGTAAATTCATCCATGAGGTGGCATTTTCACAGGAATGAGATTAATGCCACAATCCCAGAATTATGAGGAGGTAATTTGTCCACAGCTTGTTCATTAAAAATGTCAGCAAAATCCTGGTGTGGTTCCGGCAGATGGAGATCTAGGAGAACTTTCAATTCATCAGGAGTAGTAGACTTAAGAGAAGGTCTGGTAGAAACTTGATGGGTACGCACAGGAAACACATGGGACAGACATTAATGAAAACTGGGCCAGATTTAGACCCACTCGCAAGCACTATGCGTTTGCAAGCGGGTTGATGGTGGCCCAGTGCGCCATCGCTCCAGGTCTCGTACCAAAGGGGGCGTGCTGTCGATGTTGAGTGACAGCATGCCCCCTTTGGTGGGCGGGCCAGGGGCATGGCTGCCCAGACGGAGGCGTTCCCAAGGAAACGCCTACCATCTGGGGCCGGCTTCACTGACATCACAAGTGATATTAGAGGGAGTGCTTTCAGCTCTGGTAGAGCCGAAAGCACTCTAGGGCTTGTAGCAATGAGACCCTACCACAAGGGTCTCGTCACAAGCCCGATGGTCGCTATGGTCTTGACCATCACGACCATCTTCCTGGCCGCTCGCTATAGCTGTGGATGGTCACCCACAGCTATGCAAGCGGCCAGGAGGCTGCTCTAAAAAAACAGAAGGCCGGCCCTGATTCAGAGCGAGCGCTCTGTCAGAGCGTCCGGCTCTGAAACTTGATGGGTACGCACAGGAAACACATGGGACAGACATTAATGAAAGCTGGGCCTGATTCAGACCTGCTCGCGAGCACTATACGTTTGCAAGCGGGTTGATGGTGGCCCAGTGCGCATGCGCACAATGGAGCCGTCTGCATCGTGCGCATGCGCAAGACCCGGATAGCAACGGGCAAGCCATCACTCCAGGTCTTGTACCAAAGGGGGCATGCTGTCGATGTTGAGTGACAGCATGCCCCCTTTGGTGGGCGGGCCAGGGGCATGGCTGCCCAGACGGAGGTGTTCCCATGGGAACGCCTACCGTCTGGTGCCGGCTCCACTGACATCACAAGTGATGTCAGTGGGAGTGCTTTCAGCTCTGGTAGAGCCAAAAGCACTCTAGGGCTTGTGGCAATGAGACCCTACCACAAGGGTCTCGTCACTAGCCCGATGGTCACTATGGTCTTGACTGTCGCGACCATCCTCCTGGCCGCTCGCTATAGCTGTGGGTGGTCACCCACAGCTATGCAAGCGGCCAGGAGGCTGCTCTAAAAAAACAGAAGGCCGGCCCTGATTCAGAGCGAGCGCTCTGTAAGAGCGTCCGGCTCTGAATCAGGCCCACAGCTCAGACCCCAAGCATAGTAGACCAATTCAGCGTAGGATTGTGTTTTTTAAGCCAAGGCAGACCTAAAACTAGTTCGTAAGAGGTTTTAGGTAGATTTAGGAATTCAAACATTCCTTGATGGAGGCATCCTACTTGGAGAGACACCGGGTAGGTAACCGGAGGATATAGAATCCCCCAAAAAGATGTTGCCATCTACCCTTGAGAGAGCTAGTTTGCTGGGTAAAGGAGTGACCAGGGTACGTGCCAAGGACTCAGAAATAAAATTCCCAGCAGCTCCAGAATCTACCAAGGCTTTCAAATCTTTTATCCTCAACTTGTAGGAAAGGGACATCAATAACAGACTATCCATTAAAAGAGATGGCTTGATCAATACCCCAACTGGATGCTCCCAGAACCAGTTAGGGTTCCCACAAGAAGAGGACAAATCTTGTGAACATGGGCCCTCATTCAGAGCCGCTCATAAGCGGATGTTCGCTCATAGAAATCCGATGTTGTACAACCACGCATGCGTCGGTGTAACAGTGCGCATGTGCGTACGGCTGATTGCGATCATTTTTCAGTCGTTCGTCGAACAGTGAACAGGAAGTGACATGTCAAATGTGATTGACAGAACTGTCCGTTTTGGGGGCGGTGACGGGGGTGGAGATGGGAAAATGCAGGCGTGTTGAGGCGTTTATTGGGCGTACATAAATTATCTGATGCGAGCGGCCAATGTGAACGGAACAAGTCATACGTCACTGGCTAATGAAATTTTCAGTAAGACTGCTCGCTCAGCTTGTGGTCTGGTATAGTCTACCGCAAAGACGATGGTCTCTTGGGCCTTCTCCGGGCTCATCGATGGTGTGGCAATGTATCATTTGCGGCCACATAAACAATCATCTTGTAATTGTTAATCTGCTTGTAAGGTGTTTCGTTAATATGAAAAGAAATAGTGGGCGCTAATCAGGGTACAATTAAAAAGGCATTTAATAAGGGGCAATAGGAGTAAACTCCAAGGGATAAAAACACATATGGAAATATATAAATGATATTATTCAGAACGTATAAATGAGAATACAACAGATGAAAAATATTAAAATTATAATTAAAGATAATACATAGAATTGAAAAATAAAAATAAAAATATAAAAATAAAAATAAAAAATACAAAATAAACAATAAAATGAACCCTAAAAAATTAAAAATAATGAATAATGAAATTAATATGAAATGATATGATAAATACACAGTGTATGCATACACAATAATGATAAAATAGCATGCACCACTCCTCGTATGGTGCTGCACATAGAACTACATAATAAACCAATAGGACACGTTAACTTCACTGTCAAAGTTAACGTTTAATATCGGAGTATTTATCAGCGTTAAGTCTGGTGTGCCCTCCCGCTTATCCCCGTAGTCAATTGAAAAATAACACAAACTGGAAACTTGGTTTTGGGATTGGCGTAAAGTTTTTTGTCCAATTTAAAAAGGTAAGAGCACCCCTAAATTTGGCAAAACATGGTTGAACACTATGGGTACCCCCGTTTAAGCCTTTATTTGAAAGTGGGGGTTTAAAAGAGCCGCAGCATGTGTTTTGTTACCAACATTGAAGAAGTGATGCCGAAGAGCACTTAGGTTATTTTTGCTCATTTTTTAAGTGGGCCCATCAAATATGGAGAAACTAAAAATGGGGATTAGCATATTTTGATGTCCCTCAATTAATTTGTGTAAACATCAACATTTGGGCACCTGCCGCTATAATTCGAAGTTTCAAAACACCTGCCGCATACTTGCAGAATAGCCCTGAACCTACTTCCATATTGTGTAATAATTTTGTCCCTTTTTTATTGTTTTCAATCCAAAATATCCCTAAATTTTGATGGGTGTCACTCTTTTGTTTGTTAAACTTTTTGGCACACATTTTGGGGTTAAATGTTAGTCCCAGGGGTGCAGGCTAATTTTTTTAAGCCTGCACCGCTAAACACCAATTAGACACTTTTTTACGACACCTATTCAATGGTGACAAGTTATCCCCGTTTTTTAACAAACACTTTTCCAAACTGCGATAAGTCTTTGATATTGAATAGGGTGTAAAAGTAAAAACGGGCATAATGACGTCTTACCTCCAAAAATAATGCCAAAAAATGTTAACGCTCCCATATAGAATACCCCTGGACATGTGGCGTAATATTTTCTCAAATAATGTGTCCTGCCTTCTCTATTTTTCACCCCTGAAATGTGTTTACAATCATAGTTTATTCAATTAATCTTAAATATCATTTCTACTTTTTAAATGTAGGTGGTTCAGCACATGACCCATCCAAGGCCTGTAAGCATATTTGGAATTCTTAGAAAAGATAAGTATATTTTTCTGTACACATTTGTCTAAACAAATAACTACCTGGCTTACCATTTCAGGTTGATGTTGGTCGAATTATATTGGCCCTGGTTCCAGAACCCGACCAACCTCAACTTCATCCCAGGCATAGGCCTCGTAGGCATGCAAGGCCCCAGATATATAGAACACGTGTCACCCTTTTTGGAATGCCAGATGATGAGGTCTTAAGACAATATCGTCTTCCTCCACAAATCATCATAGACACTCTCTCATTAATAGAGAGTGATCTTGAATGGCAAATTGTCAGTCCTACAGCAATACCACCACTTACGCAAATAATGTCGGTGTTACATTTCTGTGCCTCAGGATCCTTTCAAACCACTGTGGAAATAGTTGCCGGAATCTCCCAATCCTCCTTTTCAAGGATCCTGAGGGCAGTGATGGAGGCCAGTTTTAAACACTTCCATCATTTTATTACAATGCCAATGGATATGGGCTCCCTTAGTGTGGCGAAGGCCAATTTTTACCAAATAGCTGGCTAACCACACATCATAGGGGTTGTGGATGGCACTCACATACCACTTCAGCCTCCAGCAAGGCTGGAGGCTATTTTTAGGAACCAAGAACACTTTCATTCACTGAATGTAATGGTGGTATGTGATGCCTCCCTCAAGATCCTGTCCCTGAATGCCAAATTCCCCGGGAGTGCACATGATTCCTTCATCATCCGGCAATCAGGGATTTGGCACAAATTAGACAACCTACAAGCTGGTGATGTGTGGCTTCTGGGTAAGTTGACACCTTCTGTGGCAACCAATGCAAAGCTTGTTACACAATGGTCCTGATGTTTTTTTTTATTTTCACAGGAGACTGTGGTTACCCTTGCACGCCCTGGCTGCTCACTCCTTATTTGGCACCCACACCAGGGCCACAAAGTGAGTATAATTCCGCACTTACAGCCACCAGGCAGGTGGTGGAGTGCTGTATCGGCCTTTTAAAAGGCCGATTCAGATGCCTCCACCGCTCTGGTGGCGAGCTCATGTATTTGCCGGATATGGTTTCGAAAATTGTGGTCCTGTGTGGGATATTTCACAACATCGCCATAAGGAGTGGTGTTCCAATGCAGCCAGAGGATGCCTTGCCGATGATGTGGTGGCCAGATATTTTATGTAATTTTTGTTAGTAATGTAGTTAATTTACACAATGTAGACATGTAAGATTTCAATGACCAATTGTAATTTATTTTTCTTTTTTTTTGGGTGTCTTTTATTCCATTAAATTACCCGAACAAATGATGCCTACTACCTGATCCCAAAAAATTTCTTCATGTGTCCACATTGGCTATAACTTCTGGAACAATTATTTCTTCTCATTTGGGGATTCATGTTGGCCTGCTACTTCTTCAAACAGTTCTTGATTGTTGTTGTTTTGTTATTTTTGGTGTTGGTTGTTTTTTGGAGTGTGTTATAACTGTGTTAATTGCTTGACAAAATTCACTTTGTTTATTTTTTTTGTGTGGATTAAATTTTTGGATAACCTTTTAAAGACTTTTCCTTGGTAAATTACAAGCAAGTGTAACCTGGTCCAAAAAAGGCAAACTTGCTTAATGGCTAATCCTGTAATGTGTTAAATTGTAAAGTATTTTACCATACTTTGTGGATAAAAACAAACACCAAAGGTATTATGGTGAATCAGTATGTTTTCTAATCTAGGGCTAAGTAGGTTTTAGAGAATATTTACATTACCCACCCCAAAATAAAAAAAAATTCTGGTAATTCGACAAACCTATTGGTATTGTTAGGTGTTTAATGTGCCAGCTTACATACTTAATTGAGCTTTCTACAAACACATTTACATTACTTAAAAAAACATGCTCCAATAGTTGACTTATGTAAGGTTAAAGAATCTAATATTTACAGACAAGGAATGAGACTTTCATAAATCCAAAAATATTTTATTGGTCACAACATTTTAAGGGAGTTCAAAAAAATAAAAAAAATTGTGCTAAATTTGTCAAAAAAAAAAGTAATGGCAAACACAAAGATTATTTAAATACTAACTTTAAAAATTAGATATAAAAAAACAAAAATTAAAAAGCCGAAGTAGGCAAAAACAATACATTTGATGGCACCGTAAAATAGACACAAGTATGAGTGTTTGGACATGTGTGATATGTGTAAGGGGAAAACATCCTAGACATTGCTTTGCCAAGATGTATATCCAAAACATTATAAATACTTAACAAATTGGAAATGCACATGCAAAAGGACAACATCAACCAAAAAGCCAAAAAAAAACATAGTTAAAAAGGCAAACATACCGGTCATATTGATGCCTGGTCCTGTAGGCACCACATCATCCTCCTCAGAGGTGGGCCAGTTCTGGTCCGATTGAGGAGGGGATATTTGACTCTGGGTGGAGGGGTAGGAAAAGAGAGGGGGGGCTGAGGGGAGGGTGATGAAAAGAGAGGGGGGGAGGGTGATGAAAAGAGAGGGGGGGAGGGTGAATTGGGAGGGATGGGAATAATAGGACAGGGATGGGCCTCAGGCACTGGGCGGCCTGGGGTGGAGGGGGAATTTGGTGAAGGTTGGGGAGAGGAGGATTGGGTGGGAGTGGGGGATAGGGGACGAGGGCGACGACGTTGTCTGATTCTACGTCGTACTCTGCGTTCAGCCCCTAACTGATGGTTAAAAAATTTTATTGTTTTTTTTCTTTTTGGGTTTTGTTATCAATTTACACAGTCCAAAATTTTAATAGCAAAAAAAAATCATGCACACGCAGGTATGTTCCAAAAAAAAACAGGGATAGATGGAAAACATGCACACGCAGGGATGTACAAAATAAGCAAACAGGGATAGATGGAAAACATGCACACACAAGGATGTACAAAATAAACAAACAGGGATAGATGGAAAACATGCACACACAGGGAGGCTTACATTTAAAAAAAAAAAAAACTTTCTGTCACGAATTTCAACACGCAAATTCACCAAAAGGTGGGGGGACCTGCGATGGAGATCAGACCACCGCCTTTCCAGCTGCCCAATATTGCGGCGGTATACCAAAGATCGCAGGCGGCGCATCACCTCCGCATAGGCGAGCCGCTTGCGTTGGTTTGTGATGGGGGCCTGAAGAACAGTGATCCTCCGGTCCATCACATCTATGAGGACCATGAGTTCTCTTCTTGTAAAGGCTGCGGCTCTCATGATGGCAATGATTTTTTAACAAAAAAACAGTTTTAATAAAGGGCCGAGACAAATTATGATTGGCTAATGTACTTTGAAATATAACAGAACGCATTGGATTGGTTATTGTATGAGACATGAGACCTACACCCTCACAAATATAATGTGAATTATTATAGGCTTGAGGCAGTGACATGCGTTAGCTAATTTAAATATTAGTAATAAAGATGCAAAATCTGCATATGAACTTACGCCAAACAATAGTAGCATTCAAAACAACTTTGAATATTGAAAATCCATCCCCTTGGTACAAACGAACGTATTCTGCGGAAGGAATGACACACACGAACAATAATAAAGTTTATTGACATTGTAAAAAAAAACGGATTGCAAAGATGTGAATAACAATTAAGCTAATTAATATACTGATTGCTAGGAATTGATTCCAGTATGTGGGCAGAATGAAATAGCAAGCAAACGATAAATGACAGGCCCACTTCCGGTTTGGACTTGTGCGAGCGTTCCCTGCAACCAAAATAGGAGATGGACGGTCGCTATTTTGATCATTCGTTAGCTAGAGGAGGGGTTGGGAGACTTTGGGGCGGAAGATTAGCTACGAGTGAACTTACGAGCGAGCGCTTGAATTTACATTTTCTTGCTCGTACGCTAAACGAGTGAACGTCCACTTGCATCCGCCTCTGAATCAGGCCCATGGTCCGGAACTGCACAATAAAGGCAGAGCTTCTTCTGGAACTAATGGGTTCAGTCAGCATTGAGATTTATTAACCTGCATACAATAGGTTCTTCTTTATTCATTGCCGTAGAAGAACGTGCATCCAGTAACAACCGATCCCGAAATCAAGTCTTTTGACCTCTACTAGCCAACCGCTCTCTATGGCATAAGTTGATCTTTATACACAGAGAGATTACTTCGGAGATGGACTCTGGAAGATCCCAAAATGGTAACTCATCTTTTAGGATGTATAGAGCACGCGGGCAAGGTATCCAGTCACACTGCTGGCACAGGAGAGTGACACTGTGGTTGCACTCGGATATGTACAGAGCATGCAGGGAAGGTATCCAGTTGCACCGCAGGGACAGGAGAGTAACTAGAGATGACTCTAGAGTAAACAGCAAGGGCACCTGGAACAAAGTGACGGCAAGCAAACACTAGTAGTAACGAAGTTGTACAAGGAACTTCCTTCTGTCCGTAGCCAATTTATATACCCTAAGGTAGCAGTTCATTGAAGGACAGCGTCAGCTGACAACCACCAGACTACCATTGGTTAAAGGGTAATCAGGTGATGAAGGCTGCGTCCATGAAGGCAACCACAGCAACCAAGACATGGATTGGATTGTGTGGATTGGTTACAGTGCAGGTGCCAGTGGTGTCCTCAATGCACATGTGCCAACAGTGTCGGCAGTGCGGTGGTGCCGGTGGTGTCCTCAGTGTGGAAGTGCCAGCAGTGTCAGCAATGTGGGGTTGCTTACGGTGTCCTCGGTACGTGCCCTCAGTGTGGGAGTGACAGCAGTGTCAGCAGTATGGCATCCTCAGTACGTGGGGCAGAAGTGCAGAGGTGCTGGTGGTGTCAGCAAAGCGGGGGTGGCAGCAGTGTACTTAGTGTGGGGGTCCTGGTGGTGTCAGCAGTGCATGGGTTCTGGTAGTGCCCATGGTGTCCTCAATGCAGGGTGCCAGCAGTGTCATCAGTGTGGGGTGCCGCCAGTGGGAGTCATCAGCGGGGGGTTCCAGTGGTGTCAGGCAAGTGGGATGGGTGGCATCTTCCTACTTTCCTGTGTCCATTAAATTCAATGGGCTTAAAGCTGATTGGCTGAGAACATGGCAGACAGCTCTCTCAGCCAATAAGCATTAAGCCCATTGTATTTAATGTGACTTTCTAAAATGGCCACTTGATACAAGACCTCGAGATCCGTCAGCTGGATTGCAAGGTTTTGCCTCTATTAGGGGTAGGCAGGGAAATCCAAGCTGTGTCTCGGATCCCTCGGAGGATCCCCGAAATTCGAGTGGGTCCGAGTCCCAGAGAACAAGACCCTCTCGTCTCTACTAACAATACATTTAGTTACCTCTATACTTGTGCTAAAGTTTATGAAAAGTATTTTATGCATATCATGTTCAAATATACTTGATAACCGGAGAACATTCCATTTTTGATGACCTGTCTTCTGGTTCTCTGTCCTATGCTGTGTAAAGGTGTGTACACACTTGCAAATATTATGAATGACTGAACGATAATTACAAGTACAGCAGGGGTTGGTGACACTGTATAACTTCCAGTACAGCAGGGGCTGGTGACACTGTATAACTTCCAGTACAGCAGGGGTTGGTGACACTGTATAACTTCCAGTACAGCAGGGGTTGGTGACACTGTATAACTTCCAGCAGGGGTTGGTGACACTGTATAACTATCAGTACAGCAGGGGTTGGTGACACTGTATAACTTCCGGTACAGCAGGGGTTGGTGACACTGTATAACTTCCAGTACAGCAGGGACTGGTGACACTGTATAACTTCCAGTACAGCAGGGGTTGGTGACACTGTATAACTTCCAGTACAGCAAGGTCTGGTGACACTGTATAACTTCCAGTACAGGAGGGGTTGGTGACACTGTATAACTTCCAGTACAGCAGGGGTTGGTGACACTGTATAACTTCCGGTACAGCAGGGGTTGGTGACACTATATAACTGCCAGTACAGCAGGGGTTGGTGACACCGTATAACTTCCATTACAGCAGGGGTTGGTGACACCGTATAACTTCCAGTACAGGAGGGGTTGTGACACCGTATAACTTCCAGTACAGGAGGGGTTGGTGACACCGTATAACTTCCATTACAGCAGGGGTTGGTGACACCGTATAACTTCCAGTACAGGAGGGGTTGTGACACTGTATAACTTCCTGTACAGGAGGGGTTGGTGACACTGTATAACTTCCAGTACAGCAGGGGTCGGTGACACCGTATAACTTCCAGTACAGCAGGGGTTAGTGACACCGTATAACTTCCAGTACAGGAGGGGTTGTGACACTGTATAACTTCCAGTACAGCAGTGGTTGGTGACACCGTATAACTTCCAGTACAGCAGGGTTTGGTGACACCGTATAACTTCCAGTACAGCAGGGGTTGGTGACACTGTATAACTTCCAGTACAGCAGGGGTTGGTGACACTGTATAACTTCCAGTACAGCAGGGGTTGGTGACACTGTATAACTTCCGGTACAGCAGGGGTTGGTGACACTGTATAACTATCAGTACAGCAGGGGTTGGTGACACTGTATAGCTTCCGGTACAGCAGGGGTTGGTGACACTGTATAACTTCCAGTACAGCAGGGACTGGTGACACTGTATAACTTCCAGTACAGGAGGGGTTGGTGACACTGTATAACTTCCAGTACAGCAGGGTCTGGTGACACTGTATAACTTCCAGTACAGGAGGGGTTGGTGACACTGTATAACTTCCAGTACAGCAGGGGTTGGTGACACTGTATAACTTCCGGTACAGCAGGGGTTGGTGACACTGTATAACTTCCAGTATAGGATGGGTTGGAGACACTGTATAACTTCCAGTACAGCTTGGGTTGGTGACACTGTACAACTTCCAGTACAGCAGAGGTTGGTGACACTATATAACTGCCAGGACAGCAGGGGTTGGTGACACTGTTTAACTTTCAGTACAGCATGTGTTGGTGACACTGTATTACTTTCAGCACAGGAGCGTTTGGTAACACCATATAACATCCAGAACTGGAGGGTTTGGTGATACCATATTACATTCAGTCCATGACAGTTTGTTGACACCACACTGTGACAGGGTCAGCATAATTCCACATGAAGTAAATGTGGAATATCCAGATCTCCCAGGTTTGGCAGAGAAAAGGCATTAGGATTGTTCAAATGTCCAGTTAGGTGTTGCCTCAATCAGTGCCTGGAATGGCAGCTAATTACAGACACCTGTGAGAAGCTGGTTTAAGAACTGCAGAGACACTGTGGAAACTGAGCCTGATGGTGAAATAGTCGCCCAGCTTATAGGCCTGGGGGTGACTAGTGTTAGGGTTCCTAGACCTGGAGTCCACTGAAGAAAATATTGCTGTACAGGAAGACTTTGTGTGACATCTTGCCTATGAAACTGCCATATCCTGTATACCTGTCTGTGGTGAGCAATAAAAGCTACTGGATTTTATCCGGTCTGTGTGATTCTTGTCACAGTATAATATACAGTACTGGAGGGATTGGCTACACTACATTACATCCAGTAATCCAGGGTTTGGTGGCCCTGTATTACATCCAGTACAGGAAGTTATGGGAGCACCATATTATATCCAGAACTATAGAGTTTAGTGACACCATGCTATGTCCAGTACAGAAGTTATGGTGACACCATATTACATACAGACCTGGAGAGCTTAGTGACACATTCTATGTTCAGTACAGGAGTTATGGTGACACAATATTACATACAGACCCGGAGAGCTTAGTGACACCGTATTACTTTCATTACTGGAGGGTCAGATGAATAGAAGTAAATAGATTTTAACATCTATTATTGGATTTACTGTTTCTCCTCATGTTCCAACACAGAGAAATATGGTGTCTCTAATCAACAGAGACTGTTCCTTCCTAATTACTGACTAGAAGACGGTGGGGAATTTCCACGTTCTGAGCTGGTAATTACTGGGCTCTGTCAGTCTGTTATATTCCCTGTAATCTGGAAGCAGAGAGTAAATTGTGTCCTATTATTCTGATTTTCCTGGATCATCATAGGCACATATACATTGTCTGTCTGATGAGGTTCATTGATCTTTCCATCCTTCAGCTCATTCCTCAGAACACAGTGACTTTGTCAGGAGATCCTGTGTGACCCATTATTATCTGCAACACATGTGGCTGCACAACATACAGTGTATATTCATCACACACATACATGCAGCAGTTGTGTTATTACATAGATGTCTGCTCACAAAATGCCTCCTTAGGAGGAATGCGGCCAAAGGAACCATAGGAGAAATACTGCCAAATGAACCATAGGAGGAATACTGCCAAAGGAACCATAGGAGGAATGCTGCCATAGGAACCATAGGAGGAATGCTGCCATAGGAAGCACGGGCGGAATGCTACCATAGGAACCGTAGGAGGAATATGACCATTGGAAGAATGGGAGAAATGCTCTCATAAGAAGCATGGGGGGAATTCTGCCATAGGAAGCACAGGAGGAATACTCCCATGGGAAGCACAAGAGGAATGCTGCCATAGGAAGCACAGGAGGAATGCTCCCATAGAAAGCACGGGAAGAATGAGCCCATAGGAAGCACAGGAGGAATGATCCCATAGGAAGCACAGGAGGAATGATCCCATAGGAAGCACAGGAGGAATGGTCCCATAGGAAGCACAGGAGGAATGGTCCCATAGGAAGCACAGGAGGAATGGTACCGTAGGAAGCACAGAAGGAATGTCCCATAGGAAGCACAGGAGGAATGGTCCCATAGGAAGCACAGGAGGAATGATCCCATAGGAAGCACAGGAGGAATGATCCCGTAGGAAGCACAGGAGGAATGATCCCATAGGAAGCACAGGAGGAATGCTCCCATAGAAAGCACAGGAAGAATGGTCCCATAGGAAGGATAGGAGGAATGGTCCCATAGGAAGCATAGGAGGAATGGTCCCATAGGAAGCACAGGAGGAATGCTCCCATAGGAAGCACAGGAGGAATGGTCCCATAGGAAGGATAGGAGGAATGGTCCCATAGGAAGCATAGGAGGAATGCCTGGTGGCTAGCACCTCCTAGAACATACAGTATGAAAGTTAAGTTGTCCTATGAAGGTGACAGCTCTGTGAACTGATAATCAGGAGAGACCTCCCTAATGGTATATTCACCATCTTAACACCTCCAGCAACAAAAAGGTTTTACTTACAGTATCTACAGATATTTGCAGAATATCCCCTGAAAACACTTGTTACCTGCAAATATTAAGTATGTCCTTGATGCATGTAGGAGGGTTTGCAGCAGATATCTGAGATACAATATACAGTATGCTGCAATCCTCTGCTACTGACCACAAGCAGCTCCCATAGATTCTATGGGGGTTGCTTTATATCCAAATTTACCAGGCTCTGGATTGTGAATATTCTGGATTTTGGCCCAGTAGCTAACATCATCTGAAGACGGTGTTAGTCATTATAGCTTTTGGGTCACAGAGCCTGATTCTGTAAGGATCGTAACTGCAAAGCTGCACTCTGGCACTTTTGCAATTGTGACCTTGCAGATATGGTAATGCAGGATGAGGCATCACGCCTCCTGTGCATTACTTAACTGAGCTGCGTTGTTCAATGCAGCATTGGTTTATCTGCGTACCATTGGATGGCTGCAGTGACCCCTGGGGTCCTGCAGCTGGCCGCTGTAGTTTACAGGAAGAGGCCAGGAAATCTCCATCACCCGATGGAGATCCTGGCCTCTTCTCTCCCCCCCAATGGCAGTGACACACCTCCGCTGTCACCACCCCCTCCCTGCATACTCGCAAACCCATTCTGCACATGCGCAGAACGGGTCTGGCACCTGCGCAGATTCCCAAACATCGGGAATCTGCGATCAGCAGTGCCCTAGTGTGCACTGCTGAATCAGGCCGACAGATCGCAACATTTCACTTGCATACTTTCTCCCCATTAATGACACATGCATGGTCAGCAGACTGCGCAGGAGCAGCAACATGTCTGACTTTCGAAGTAGAAGTGTAGTGATTGCATTAGCACTTCACTTTTAACCTATCTGAATGTGTGCTGACTTACAGGGTATGTGAGCTGCATTAAAGAGGGAGTGTGCTGCAATGCAGAGGGTGTGTGCTGTAATGCAGAGGGTGTGTAGACCAGATCAAACCAGCCTCTTCTCTCTCGCCAGCACCCCAGTGTCTCTCCAGCTCCAGACAGCCCCACTCCTAGGGGTAAATTTACTAAGAATCGGGATTGTTCCGATTTGCAAAGTGATTCATCTCAGTGTAATTCGCCTGAACTCGGGTGATTTCATCTCTTTTTATCTCTCAAATTTACCAACAGGCGATTTGAGGCTAAAGAGTTTGCAAATGGTGATGTAGGTCAATTTTGTTGGGTGATTTTATCCGAGATTGCAGTGATTTCTTTCTGCACAACTCTCCTTAGCAAGCAGCCTGCACATATCAGTGAGATATGTGTAAGCTGCTTGTGTTGTACCTGTAATAAAAGGGTTAATTTAAAAAGAAAAATTACGTGAGGTCCCCCCCAAAAGACTAACCAGCCCCGGACTTGCCAGCCAGTCCTGGTTCTTAAAATTACAGGGAAAAAATGTGTAGGGTTCCACTGTAATTTAAGAATGAGCACCAGGCAGAAGAGACAGAGGTGGTTTTAAATATAGGGAGAAAAAAATGTGGTGAGGTTACCCCCTATATTTAAAACCAGCTCTGGACCCTTTCTAGTGGGGAACTGATGCCACAGCTAGGGGTGCCCATTCACCGGGCCCCCCAGCTGCAGCATCAGCCCTGAATACTAGTCAGCCCAGGCCAGGGATCCCTGGGAAGTTGGGGACCCCTCCAATAAAGGTGTCTCCCCTCTCCACGGCCTAGGTTGATAGCACAAGGCTATCCCTGCCACCCCTGAGTGGTGGGTGGTGGGCTGATAGTATATGTAGTGATAAAAATAGAATGAACAACATTGTCTTTACAGTAGAACTACAGGTCCCAGCAAGCCTCCACAGCATGCTGGTACTTGGAGAACCACAAGTACCAGCATGCGGGCCATTAAGGGCCCGGTGGTATGTGCAGTTCACCTGTAAAGAAATGTGTAAAAAAACACAAGACAGACACACCATTATAATAAAGATTTATTACATACATACACACTCACACATACTCACCTGCTCCCACCAGATGTTCACGTCCCCTTCTCTACGCTAAGTATCCAATGGAAGCACCTGTAAAAAAAGATCCAATAATCACCTTTTGTCCCATTATGTTCTCCGCAGTATACCAAGTAGGGCCCCGGACACTCTGTATTAACACACTACAGCATGTTGTTGCACAACGCTAATGACAGCTCATTTGAGTTGTCATTAGTCCCGGGCAACGAGCCAATCAGGGGGACTCCTCCAATAAAGGGATCCCCCTGGGCGGTGGGTGGTGGGTTGATAGTGTATGTAGTGTTAAAAATAGAATTATGATAATTGTCTTTACAGTAGAACTGCAGAACCACAAATACCAGCCTGAGCCAGATGAGGATACAGTAGCAGAGAAAAGCTCAGGAGGGCCAGACCAAATGATTCCAGGGGCCTTATACGGCTCCCGGACCTGAGGTTCCCCATCCCTGATTTATATCATATACATTTAAGATTAGGGAGATTATATAATTGTCATTTATTTTCTTCTAATATATCTCTTCCCCCACCATTATTATTATACTTTATTTATATGGTGCTAGAAAGGTTCTGCACACCCTACAAAGTCCATACACAAATGCGCAAACAATCCATTCTCCTGAGGGCAGCCTTGACCATCCTTGGGGTGACTGAGGGCCTTATTCAGAGATGTACGCTAGCAGGATGGTTAACGCACATCTCCGATGGTGGGAGGACTGCGCATGTGCAGGAGGTGTACTGAGCATGTGCAGCCCTCCGTATGCAAGTTTGTTCACAGGGTCTTCCAGCTGCAGCCTGATTGACAAGCTATGGTATTTGGGAAGCGGAGCAGAGACGTTCCCTGGCAGCATTCCCAGAAATGGGAGTGTGGCACCCCCATTTTCCAGGGAGGGGTTAGGCCAGGGTCAGCATGGGTGTACGTAGACTTCCAGGCCTCGCAAGATGCAAGGACCCAGCCAGGCTGCAGGAAGCTTTAGCTCCTGCAGCCTGGCCGAAGGGACAACAATCACGACCAATGGCCACGGTTGTTCCGATGGTGACACCAGGCTGTGACCTCGGTTGCTGTTCTGGGATCACATATGTAGCAAGGAGGTGTCTGACACCACCTACTTCAATTCCATCTTACATTTTTAAATGGACGGAATTGCACAGCTGCTTGTGTGCTGCTTGTGTGCGGCTTGTGTGCTACTTTTGTGCGGCTTGTGTGTTGCTTGTGTGCTACTTTTGTGCAGCTTGTGTGCGGCTTGTGTGTGGCTTGTGTGCGGCTTGTGTGCGGCTTGTGTGCTACTTTTGTGCAGCTTGTGTGCGGCTTGTGTGCTGCTTGTGTGCAGCTTGTGTGCTACTTTTGTGCAGCTTGTGTGCGGCTTGTGTGCGGCTTGTGTGCTACTTTTGTGCGGCTTGTGTGCTGCTTGTGTGCTACTTTTGTGCAGCTTGTGTGCGGCTTGTGTGTGGCTTGTGTGCGGCTTGTGTGCTGCTTGTTTGCTGCTTGTGTGCTGCTTGTGTGCGGCTTGTGTTCTGTTTTTGTGCGGCTTGTGTGTGGCTTGTGTGCTGCTTGTGTGCTACTTTTGTGCAGCTTGTATGCGGCTTGTGTGTGGCTTGTGTGCGGCTTGTGTGCTACATTTGTGCAGCTTGTGTGCGGCTTGTGTGTGGCTTGTGTGCGGCTTGTGTGCGGCTTGTGTGCTACTTTTGTGCAGCTTGTGTGCGGCTTGTGTGCAGCTTGTGTGCTGCTTGTGTGCGGCTTGTGTACGGCTTGTGTGTTGCTTGTGTGCTGCCTGTGTGCTGCTTTTGTGCGGCTTGTGTGCTGCTTGTGTGCTGCTTGTGTGCGGCTTGTGTGCAGCTTGTGTGCTGCTTGTTTGCTGCTTGTGTGCTACTTTTGTGCGGCTTGTGTACGGCTTGTGTGTTGCTTGTGTGCTGCCTGTGTGCTGCTTTTGTGCGGCTTGTGTGCTGCTTGTGTGCTGCTTGTGTGCGGCTTGTGTGCGGCTTGTGTGCTGCTTGTTTGCTGCTTGTGTGCTGCTTGTGTGCGGCTTGTGTGTTGCTTGTGTGCTGCCTGTGTGCTGCTTTTGTGCGGCTTGTGTGCTGCTTGTGTGCTGCTTGTGTGCGGCTTGTGTGCGGCTTGTGTGCGGCTTGTGTGCGGCTCTTTAATTACGTCCATCCCTGAATTAGGCCCTGGGTCATGTGGTGGTATGCACAGTATATGATAATTTGCATATATGCAAATTATTTTGTCCAAACTGCACCATGATGGATTTGATGCAATGTTTGCACTCTCTTACTGCATAGTTGAACTTGATATATAGCGATTGGCATATAGTAAGTTCTCGCTGCAGTACCCGGCTCTGCTTGGTACTTTTCCAATGTTTGAAATGAGCCCCTTAGAGGCTGAGAACAGATAAAGACACAGTTATATCAGATTCATCCTTTATTTTCATGCTGAACTCCGCAGAGAGAATCAGTAAATTACAGCCCTGGCTGGAGATAAACTCATTAGCGCTGTCTGACTGGCGGCCTCTGGAGTTTTCACTTTGTCAGGATTAATGTAGCAAATTGGGAAATGTACAAACAAAAGGAAGTATTGTATTGTAGCTGTAACAGGATCTCATATATCTGCCTTTGTAGACGTTCCTCAGAGTCCCTGTACAATTGTCCTTGTATTCAGCCTACAAATAGTTTCCATATGAATTTGTAGAAATGATTTGTCCCATTATCAATATGAGCTAATAACTAATATCAGTAAGTTTGATAATGATTTTCTCTATTTACGCCCTGTGCAGCCACCCGCAGTGTCCTTATGTCCCCTCCAGACCGATCTCTTCTTCCTGGTGCTGGTAGCTCCACCCCCTCAGCATGACATCATACATTCAGGGGGCAGGTGCTGCACAGGGTGGAAGGTTACATCATTATGGTGCTGACCTATCACCACCAACAACCACACAGGAGAAATAAATATCATTCTATTATTACATTTATTTGTCAGAACTCTTTGCAGAATCTGTGCTAATAGCACCAGGGCTATTTCACATCTCATTACCTTTGACGTAGGGTCATGGGTCAAAATGTATTATCCATAAGATAAGTTTTATTTTGAAGTCCCTTTGTCCATTTTGAGTGCCTTATTTTCTAAATACTATATATATGTAGTGTTCACTGTAGCTCCAGCAGCAGGCAGGGCACCGGCGCTCGAGAGGGCACTTCCGCACGCGCACCCAAAAAGGGGGTGTGGCAATTGAAAAGGGGGCATGTCTATAAGACACGTCCCCTTTTCAGCACTCTTGGGGGCATGCCCGGTACTTACGGACACGCCAGACAGCCCCCAAGTGCTGCTGACAGGTAGAATAGATGCCAGGTGCATGCCCCCAGTGTCTATTCACCGGTGGTGACCGGGTCATCGCACATTTCCCACTGAATGTATACCGACTTAATAGGATAATATTGTCTTTTGTTGCTATGCTACTATCAAACTAATGTCAGAATAAGATACTATATGGGCTTAACTATGCCTAAGAGCTCATACACTTGATACATTACGTATCTCGTGGGCTATTTGAACCTATAAAGACAGTCAGTGTGAGAATCTCCATTGTACGATTTTGAGACATTTATTCCACACTGCCTAGGGTTGCACCTTCTGTGTTTTTGAATCACCACACCATATATATATATGGTGTCCATTGTTTAATTTCATCTCTGCCATTACAGTGTCTATGCCCAAGGACTGAGGCTATATCATCCAATCGCTTTGTTTTAATTTAGGAAACTCCGTATTCGGTTAGGAAATATATATTTATATATATATGTTAAAGTTATCATAACGCTATGTTACAGACAGATTGTTTCTAGTTACTGCAGCTCGTTCATACCATCACATTCTGCAGATTATAATTTTGCTACTTATATGTGATATATGTGACATTAAAGAAAAATATTAACACTGTAGCATTCTGCAGAAACAAAAAGTTACCTATTAGAGAACATATTCCGTTTAGGAAAGAGTCATTTCAGGAGAGGTGCTTTTTGAACGTATTCACATATTTTATACACATCATTGTAGCTGCAGAGACCGTCAGTGTGCAATACATTAGGGTTCTATAAATTATAGCCCACCTACTGTATAAAAGATGTTTTGCAGTCTGTGAGTATGCTATTTGGATACGATATATACAATAGCTACAAATAATATTGACACTGTAGCATTTTGCAGCAATAAGGATACTAGTTATTAGTGAATGTGGTTTATACAATGAATAGACATTTACAGAGAAAATCACTCTGAGAAACTGGTGAGATTTAACAATATACACACATCCTTGGTCATTGATACTGACAATAAGGTCAATCTACTCTATAGCATTATTTCCAATGACCGGCAGTAACAGGAAGAGTTTTCAACTACACAATCTTTCACATCTGTTCTATACTGACTATTAATAACATTTCGCCACTATAACTGTACATTATATTTTTTTTTCAATAATTAATAAAAGTTATATTTTTTCAGAGAATACTATGAGAATACACTCTAAATGTGCGATTAAGTGCACCGGACCATTTTTCTTACCTTTTTCTTTCTAAAAGTGACATGAAGGTTCTCCAAGGTCGCTCACTTTGTCCCATTAAAAGGGTTACCGTCGGCTCCAAAGTTGGTGGAGGCATTTATAAAGGAAATCTTCAAGCTACATGGGTTCCCTAAAGACATTGGCCCTCATTCAGAGCCGCTCGCTATTTGCGGTCGTTCGTTCTAAAACAAGGGGTGGCTATTCAAATGAGCCATTCGCTAATTGCGGTCTGTTCACGCCTCTAAGTCTGAACAAGCTAGCAAAACTTGCGGTTGTAATTTTGAAAAATACGCCCCCTTGCCGCTCGCACCATACGTCATGTCCGCTATTTATTAGATTAATCGAGTACATCGAACAGCGTATGAACTGCTCGCTATTCTTGTGGCTGGTTTTTTCAACCGCTATTTTGCGAGCAGTTCTGAGTAAAAAAAAAACAAGTGACGTGGTCAATGACGCTGCTGTATTAATTATGCACTCCCTTAAAACGCCCGTTTTGACCTTTAAGCACGCCTGCATTCGAATTCCACACCCCCATTTTCAAGCACCTTCCCCTGTTACCACCCACATACGCCTCCTTCTGTCACTCAAAATAGCAGGCATTCGCTATATAGCGAACAAACGATTTTCGGCCGCACTGACTGGTTCGCGCATGCGTATTAAAATCCGTACAGATGCGCAGATGTGCGAACATCAGTCAGAACGAACGAGCGGCTGCTTATGAGCGGCTCTGAATCAGGGCCTTTGTTTCAGATTGTGGGGTACAAATTACTTCCAGTTTCTCAAGGGCATTATGTAAATGCTTTAATATTACCTTGAGTTTCTCATCTACGTACCACCCTCAGAGCAATGGTCAAACGGGGCGTGTAAATCAGGATTTGAAGAAATTCATTTGGATATATGTCTCAGTTAATCAAGACGATTCGATTTCCTTGTTGCCATTGGCTGAATTCGCTCACCATGAATCATCGGGGTACTCTCCTTTCTTCATTCAGTATGGGCTACATCCCGTGATTCCAGAAGTACCCTGCTGTTCAGTCTGTGTATTTCCCGGCTGTTTCGTGGCTCAGCAAATCGGTTCTTCAGGGTTTGGAGGGAGGAAAAGAAAAATTTGTGTAAAGCTTCTTCTAGGTATAAGCGGGTGGCAGATAAGAAAAAGAAACAGAGTCCCGTACTGTATCCTGGTGATAAAGTCTGGTTATCCACTAAACACTTCCGATTAAAGTTTGCTCCTAGATTAATTGGTTCCTTCCAGATTTTGCAGGTCAACAATCTGGTGGCTCTTTGTTTAAAAGATCCTGGTACTCTTAGGGTTCCCAACATGTTCCATACCTCTCTCCTGAAACCATTGGTGCCTAATCGATATTCGAAACAGTGCAACCCTCCTACTGCAATTCCAGTGGATCACCAAGAGGAGTATGAAGTCAAACAGATTCTAAATTCCAGAATGTCCTGAGGTGCAGTTCAATTCCTGGTGGATTGTAAAGGATATTGTCCAGAAGAGCGTTGTTGGGTTAGGGCTTCAGATATTTATGCACCTCAACTCCTTCGGAAGTTTAATTGAAAGTTCCCTGGAAAGCCATTTGTGGGGTGTTCGGTGCCCACCCCTAGAAGGGGGTAATGTCACGGCGCTGCTGAATCCAGGTCCAGGAAGTTCCTGGGAGCACTCCAGTGTATAGACTCCATTACCATACTCCAGTGTTCCTGTGTATATCCTGACTATTGGTTCTGGCCTGTTTGTGACTTCAATTCTGCCTGATCCCTGGTTCTGTGTTTGATATCTGGTTCTGACCTCGGCTATTCCCTGTGACCCATTTACGTCTGCTACTTGGTACCGTCTCATCTGTTTGGTTCTGACCCGGCTAGTTTACTACGCTACAAGTTCCCTGCACTCTACTAGGCACCAGCACCTGTATAGGGAAACCTAACCTGAGGGCCGTGACCTGTGTGTCGGACGCAGCTAAGTCCTTACCTTTTTGCGAGAGTCCCTGGTGAATAGTGCCGGCACATTAGACTCCACGCCTCAGGAATATGTCTAGTCAATTCCATGAATACAGGCTGCATGCACTATCCATCTGAAAGTTTGCGACAACAGCAAGGCAAAATCATCTATAAACATGTGCAATGAGAGTAGCGAAGGAAGCCCCCTTTTTGAAGGCGCCCCTAGCTCCAAAACCCTAAAAGCCCCACAGTACGCATCTACGAATGCCATGCAGAACAACCGCACATCAAGATCAGACAAACAAACAGATAATAAGGCCTGCAGCAACCATGCCAGTAGTGGAGAATCAATAGGACGCTGAGAGTCAGGAGGAATTGGGGCCATCTGCACCCAACCCTTCAAAGCCTTCTGCACCAAGCAGTTCTTTGAAAGGTCCTCCATCCCTTTTACTCAAAAGAAATGGGAAAATCCAGCCAATGCTTTTACCACCACCGCCCTGGACCTGCCAGAATCGAACAGGTTACACACAAACTCAAGCATAAGCTCTCGACCAGCCTTACTATGGTCATTCTGACCATGCATAATGATAACTTTGTAGCATTTCTGGGGCCTACGATCGATGGGCTAACCCCTCCATGCCGGCTCGATAACCTGCCAGACATAAGATGGGCACTACTCACCGACCTGATGAGCAACAGGGGCAAGAGAATGAAAATGCGGCCAATCAAAATGAAACAAGTCATCAGATATATCATTGTTCACTCTTGGGACATGTTTTGCCCAAAACACGATGTTAAAATATAAACAACGTAAGACTAATTGAGCCAGCAAATGGATAGCTGACAAATATGCCACTCATTGTCGATTGACTGTGTGCACCACACCCATATTGTCGCACAAAAAAGCACGCTGCAATTACGTAATAAAGGACCCTAGAGTTCAAGGTAGACCATAATGGAAAAAAACTCCAGGAGGAGCAGGTCCCTTGTTAAACGTCTGGTCACCATCTCCAGGTCAAGGGGCAGCCCAGCAACAACCGTCAAAATAAGCTCAAAACCTGATGAACCAGCTGCCAATTGGAGGAAGCTACTAGGTTCCACGGGTCAAATCCAGATGTGTGTTCCATTGAATGCAGTTATGAACTCCACCCAAACCCTGAGGTCCCTCATCAATTCTGCTGACAAGTGAATTAAGTGATCTGGTTTCCAAACTCGCGCTGCAGCTCTTTCCAATTTATGGCTAAACACCCATGGGAATCACCCGACACGCAAAATTGAGAAGCCCAAGCAATGATTGAGCCTGATGTTAGGTAACTTTACCCACCGCCAACGTCCTTGCTAGCGCTTCGTGCAGCCATTCCACTTTTTCTTGTGGAAGATGGCACACTCCCCTTAGCGTATCGATCTCGATACCTAAAAAGGCAATCACAGGCAAGGGCCCTTCTGTCTTATCGAGGGCGGCGGGCACGCTGTACTCTGAGAACAACAAAAGAGCCCCCGCCAACATATTAGTACAACATAAAGATTCAGGAGGACCCACTAAAAGGAAATCATTCAAATAGTGTGGCACTCCCTGCATACCCGATTGATAAACCAGGCACCAGTGTAAAAATGTGCTGAACCTCTCAAAATATGTGCATGAGATGGAACAACCCATAGGGAGGCATCTATCGAGACCGTCCTCAAGTCGAAAATCCATGAACCGGAAATATCTATCGTGGCCATGAGGGCCCCAGGCCCAAAGAACCGGACCAACTCCAATGCATTGTCAAACGACTGATAAGTCACCCAACAAAGATTCCAGAACAAAAACTGTATGGCAAAGTTCCACATTAAATCTCTATAACACAAAGTTCATGACATGCACTAACAGGTGCAGGGGAATGCCCCTGTGAGAAACAAAGTTCAAAGTACACACTGAACTGGTGTAGGGTGAAGCCCTGAGTTCGACACGAGGCTAGGGCCTCAGGAGGATGGAGGTCAATAACAGGGTTGAGCCCTGTAACATGATGGAGGTCCAGAGCAGGGTTGAGCCCTGAGATGTAACAAGATCCGGAATGAGGTTAAGCCCTAAGATGTAATGAAGATCCGGAACAGGGTTAAGCCCTGAGATGTGATGAGGGTCCTGAACAAGGTTGAGCCCTGAGACATGATGGAAATCTGGAACAGGGCTGAGCCCTGCGGCAGGATGAAGGTCCGGAGCAGGGTTAAGCCCTGTGGCAGGATGAAGGTCCGGAGAATGGTTGAGCCCTGCGATGTGATGAAGGTCCAGAGCAGGGTTGAGCCCTGCGATGTAATGAAGGTCTGGAGCATAGTTGAGCCCTGTGGCAGGATAAAGATCCGCAACAGGGTTGAGCCCTGCGTTGTGATGGGGCTCCGATGAGGATAGACAGTGCAGTTGACAACTGTAGAAGAAATAACCCCAGTGTCCATATGAGTCAATAATAACAAGTAAACCAAATAGTGCAGCGTAGAATGGAATAGTAGTAATAGAGCAGGATAACAACGGAAAGACAATGGCAATGCTGAGCTCTGTAGTGCAGCTGATCACCTGTATCAGAACTTGAACTGGAAAATGAACAGGAATGTAGCGAGGTCCACAGCATACACCAGGCACAGCGGGGATCTGGCAGGTGTCCAAGGAAGACCTGAAAGTGACGTTGCACAGACAATGAGGCATAGTTAGTAACCGGCTTTATACTAGAGGTCTGTGATCCATAGGAAGTTCAGAACATGTGACTAAAATAGAATCAGGTTTGGAATAATAAGCAATCAAGGAATCCAACAACCTGACGACACCTAAGAAACAGATAATCACTTTAACTCCCTGCACACTGCATGTGATGAACGACAGCAACCAGGATAGATTCTCCAACTACCACAACGGAACTTCAGCAAGTGTAGCTTATCTTTATGTACTGAAATAGTCAAAGTCCTGACATGGTGGAAGTAGGATCCTCTTCATGTACAGTATTAGAAAGGTCAGGCTCACACATGGCAACCCTTGGACTCTCCTCGGGGATCTGTGACTTTTTGGAGATAATTAAAAAAAAAATGTGCACCTCTTCTACAAGAAGAAGGGCTTAAATCATCACAACTAGAACCACCAGTCAGAAATAGAGACCAAGGCCTTATCCTTTCCTTGCCACTTCGTGTAGTGAATGGCATGTTGCTAATTTTTTGTTTCTCTAAAGCTGACTTAGCTTTCGATTTTTTTTTCTTTAACAGGGTAAAAGTTGATATTATTAGTCTGGCTTTTTGGCCTGACTTAAGCCCTGGTACATCGGCCTTCATAGATGACGTTGGCCTTGCATCATCATCATGACTGCTGCCGGCAGCTACAAGACTGGTATGTGGATCCTGCTCTCCTGTCATGTGACTGTCCTCCATACTCACTGTGGTCTACAGCAGTGTCACCAAGCAATTATAGCGCAGCTAATGCACACAACCAACCACACACACAAAAAATAGTTTTTATTTTCTCACTGGTGGTGTGGCTAATATGCAATCATGCACACACGAAAAATGTTTTTATTTTTTTATGCTGGGGGTGAAGAAGAGCATCACTGATGGACAAAGCACCCCCTGGACAACATAGCAGAACAGCCAGCCCTTATGTACAGGAAAACAGCCATCCCCTGTGGACAACAGCCAGCCAGCCCCTATGGACAGGACAACAGCCAGCAACAGCCAGCCCCTATGGATAACAACCAGCCAGCCTCTATGGACAGGACAACCTCAATTATGCAGCACAGTATGTGGAGTATACAGTATATACAATGCGATGTATACAGTACACACTGTACAATGTGGAGCATACGGTATATACAATGCGGGGTATACAGTACACACTGTACAATGTGGAGCATACAGTATATAGAATGCGGAGTATACAGTACACACTGTACAATGTGGAGCATACAGTATATACAATGCGGGGTATACAGTACACACTGTACAATGTGGAGTATACAGTATATACAATGCGGAGTATACAGTACACACTGCACAATGCGGAGTATACAGTATATACAATGCGGAGTATACAGTACACACTGTACAATGTGGAGCATACAGTATATAGAATGCGGAGTATACGGTACACACTGTACAATGTGGAGCATACAGTATATACAATGCGGGGTATACAGTACACACTGTACAATGTGGAGCATACAGTATATACAATGCGGAGTATACAGTACATACAATTTGGATTATACAGTATATACAATGCGGAGTATACAGTACACACTGTACAATGTGGAGCATACAGTATATACAATGCGGAGTATACAGTACACACTGTACAATGTGGAGTATACAGTATATACAATGCGGGGTATACAGTACACACTGTACAATGTGGAGCATACAGTATATACAATGCGGAGTATACAGTACACACTGTACAATGTGGAGCATACAGTATATACAATGCGGAGTATACAGTACACACTGTACAATGTGGAGCATACAGTATATACAATGCGGAGTATACAGTACACACTGCACAATGCGGAGTATACAGTATATACAATGCGGAGTATACAGTACACACTGCACAATGCGGAGTATACAGTACACACTGCACAATGCGGAGTATACAGTATATACAATGCCGAGTATACAGTACACACTGCACAATGCGGAGTATACAGTACACACTGCACAATGTGGAGTATACAGTACACACTATACAATGTGGAGAATACAGTATATACAATGCGGAGTATACAGTATATACAATGCGGAGTATACAGTACACACTGCACAATGTGGAGTATACAGTATATACAATGCGGAGTATACAGTACACACTGCACAATGCGGAGTATACAGTACACACTGCACAATGCGGAGTATACAGTATATACAATGTGGGGTATACAAAATATGAAAAGGAGGCAACATGTCATTATACCGCTGTTGGATTCTCGCAGGTTTTGGATTCTATAAAGGTCCCGCGATTGCCGCCATTTTTCATTCCGGCTGTGAAGAGTGAAGAGGGAGGGAGCTGTGCTATGCTGTTGTGACTGAGGTTGTCCTGTCCATCCATATGGGCTGGCTGTCTGTTATCCATATATAGGGACTAGCTGGCTGTTGTTCATAGGGACTGACTGTTCTGCTGTGTTGTACAGGGGGTGCTCTGTCCATAAGGGGTGCTCTTCACCCCCAGTGTGATAAAAAAAAAATCTGTGCGTGTTAGCTAGGGATGAGCGGGTTCGGATATCAGAGATCAGAAACAACCCGTACTACGGGGATCCAAGGCAGATCCGAGTCAGCTCGGGTTTTCCCACCTGACTCGGATCTGAAAATGAGGCAAAACGTCATCATCCACCTGTTGGATTTTTGTGGGTTTTGGATTCTATATAGGTCCTGTGATCATCGCCATTTTTCATTCCGGCTGTGGAGAGTGAAGAGCGAGTAGGGAGGGAGCTGGGAGCTGTGCTGTTGCTGTTGCACACTGAGAGCTGTGTTTAGGGGCTGGCTTCCGTTGTCCATATAGGGGCTGGCTTCCGTTGTCCATATAGGGGCTGGCTTTTGTACTGTCCATAAGGGCTGGCTGTTGTCTATAGAGGGGCTGGTTGTTGCCCTGTCCACAGGCTGGCTGTCCTTGTCCTGTCCATAGGGGCTGGATGGCTGTAGTGCTGTGTTGTCCAGGGGGTGCTCTGTCCTTTCAGGGGTGCTCTTTAGCCACCCCCAGTGTGAAAAAAATAATAATAACTTTTATGTGTGTGTTAGCCATACCTGTCATTGGCGTAGTGCGCAGGGGTGCTGTGCTGCTGTCTGTCAAGAGGCTTCTGCCTCATTTGGGTGCTCTCCCTCGCAAGTGCCAAAAAAAATTAATTAATCAATGAATCAATCAATGTGTTTTTTCTGTGTGTGTGTGTGTGTGTGTGTGTGTGTGTGTGTGGGCGTGTGTGTGTATGTATGTGTGTGTGTGTGTGTGTATGTGTGTGTGTTAGACATGGCATCACAAACGTCTGCTGAGATTTGCATAAACATTTTCAAAGGTGATAATAGAGGATATGGTTTAAAAAATGGAATAAAGCAGCTAAAACTGTGTTCTCTGATTATAGTGTCCCTACTCCCAGTCCCTACCCATGACCCCTCTACCTGAATTTCAGCGAGTCAGAGGGGCAACTCCATGCAACTGTATCCCAGAGTGCAGCTGCTCCTCCTGTAGCCCAGGTCAGAAGATGTGTTGGGGGTGTGGAGATGATATGGACTAAAATGGAGCTCACATCCACTAAAGTGGACAATGAATCCTCAGTCTAACAGGGAGCGCAGCTGTAATTTATATACAACACAGGATGGGATGACGATATAGGCTTGGGTGATGGTATAATCTGGGGTGATATATACATCATCTTCTTCACACAATATTAATTTGTCCCCAATGGAATCCACCATTACAGGTGCCTCTGGAATTTTTGCATGTAATTGATGGTAAAGGTAATTCTCATAGAATTTGTAGTTCATTTTGATAGACATCATCTTTTCCACATTTTGGGGAAGTATTCTCAGGCCGATCACTGACAAGGTTCCCGGCTGTGCTGAAAACTCTTTCTGAGTACACAATGGAGGGTGGTCAGCTCAAGTAAATCAAAGGTAGTTTTGTGTAAGGGCCTGCAAGGGGTACATTTATTTACTAAAGTTTCTAAATATGAAAAGTGTTCATGTTGCCCATAGCAACCAATCAGATTGTAGTTATCATTAATTTTACTATTGCATTCTAGAAAATGATAGACCGGATCTGATTGCTTGCTATGGGCAACATGAACACTTTTAATTTTTAGAAACTTTAGTAAAACTAAAAATACCCCCACATTGCCTCTTTTTCCTGCCAGTAGTTACTTATTACATGTATCTCTTTCTCTTCAGATGTGTCCGAAAAAAACAATGTCTTCATCCCTTCTGGGATAAAAAGCCACTCCCAGCAAGCAGGCATGGTGCTCAAGAATTCTCCCAAAAAGACGCAATGTAAGAGTAACCTTAAATCGGAAATGTTGCATTTAATGCTCTGTTTGGCTTGTTCACATATCTGATCTGGTTAAGTGGGCAGTGGGAACAACGGCAGTTTGAAGGCCAATAACTAAAGGTGCATACACATGGTACGATCTGTACCACCATTGACTTGAAAGATATATTTCAGTGAGTCAACCTGCCACATCTCTCAACAGGTAAAATTGATGATATCATCCAAGATGGCCTGCATGCATGGACGATGAGAGATATCTTTATCATCCATGCGGGAACGAGCATCATTGGTCATTGGTCAATCGTTCACTGCCTAAAAATGAACTATATGAATGATATATCGTTCAACAATATCATTATTGTTCATATCATTCAGGAAAATTGTTCTGTGTGTATGCAGCATTACTCTGTTTTTCTAATGTCCCTGTACAGGTTGGGAAATGCCTAGCCACAGGAGCAGGAGAGAACGTAAGGCCTTAAATCAGGGGTAGCCAACCTCGGTCCTTGAGTGCTACTAACAGTTCACGTTTTCCAGACCACCTAGCAGGTGCACAGGTGTATTCATTACTCAGCACCACATTTGAAAATATCCACCGGTGGAGTTAATTATTTATTACAGTTGTGATTCTGTGAGGAGACCTGGAAAATATGCACTGTTGATAGCTCTCGAGGACCAGGGTTGGCTACCCCTGCCTTAATTCATGGATCTTATGTTTGTCCACATATCTGTGCTAGTTAAGTGGCACTTTGAGGCCACTAACTAACTATTTTTTTATGTCCCTGTGCAGGTTGGGAAATGCCTTTACAGAAGGTTTACAAATAATTATATAAGTCAATTGTTTTTTTGGTTTTTGGAAAGCACTCTTCCTGGTCCGCTTCTGGGATGAAAATCCACACCTAGCCGCAGAAGCAGGCACAGGATTCTCAAGAAAGACACAACGTAAAGCCTTAAATCAGGGGTAGCCAACCTCGGTCCTCGAGGGCTCATGTTTTCCAGATGACCTAGCTGGTACGCAGTTGTAATCATTACTCACCAACACATTTAGAAAGATACACAGGTGGAGTTAATGATTACACTTGTGATTCTATGAGGAGACCTGGAAAACATGCACTGTTGGTAGCTCTCGAGGACCAGGGTTGACTACCCCTGCCTTAAATCATAGATCTTATGCTTGAGGCCACTAACTAACTATGTTTTTTTTAATGTACCTGTACAGGTTGGGAAATGTTTTTTCATGTGGAAAGCACTACTAGACAATTTCCTGGTCCCCTTCTGGGATGAGAAAATCAAATCCCAGCAGCAGCAGCTATGCTCGAGGATTCTTCTGTGGCAAGGACTGATGTAAATGTACTTTATCACTTTTTTTTGTAAATGCCTCCTCCCCTCCTCTTCTCCCTCTTAAATTTTCTTTGGAATCAAAAAACAAAATTAAATTAACTACTAATTAACCCTTCCTGTCCCTGCCCTACCTTCAACTTCATACATACTCCAACTCCCTCAGGCCTCTCTTGAATAATAAAAGTGTTTCCTGATGTGCCATGTTTGAAGTTGAACTGCCATGTGTTTGTGCCACCCACTGCTGCAGCTTAGCTTAGTCCATAGGGGCTGGCTGGCTGTTGTGCTGTGTTGTCCAGGGGGTGCTCTGTCCTTCAGTTGTTGCCTTTCACCCACCCCCAGTGTGAAAAAAAAGTGTGTTAGCCACACTTTTCAACAGCGTAGGGGTGCTGTGCTGTTGTCTGTCAAGGGGATGCTTCCTCTTTCAGGGGTTCACCCCCAGTGTTCCCAAAAAAAAAACAAACAATTTTTTTGTGTGCATGTTAGCCACACCTGTCATCAGCGTTGGTGCGCAGGTATTCTGTGCTGCTGTCTGTCAAGTGGCTGCTGCCCCCCCCAAAAAAATAAAAAAATTGTGTGTGTTTATGTGTATAGTGAGTATGGAGGACAGTTACATGACCGGATAGAAGGATCCACATACCAGTCTTATAGCTGCCAGCAGCAGTCATTATGATGATGCAAGGCCATCACCGTCATCTATGAAGGCCGATGTACCTGGGCTTAAGTCAGGCCAAAAAGTCAGGCTAAAATAATAAACTTTTACCCTGTTAAAGCAAAAAAAAAAAAAAACTAAGACAGCTTTAGAGAAACGAAAAATTGGCAATATGCCATTCACTACAGAAAGTGGCAAGGAAAGGATAAGGCATTGGCCTGTATTTATGATGACTGATGGTTCTAATGATAATTTAAGCCCATCTGATTGTAGTAGAGGTACAAAAAAAGTTAAATTGTTAAAATGAGTAAGACACCAGAACCAACTGTGTGCTCTAAAAAAATCATAAATCCCCGAGGAGAGTCCAAGTGTGTCTGCTGTTGCCATGTGTGAGCTTGACCTTTTTAGTAATAATGTACTTGAAGAGGATCCTCCTTCCACCATTTGTGTGCCTACTGACGTAGAAATCGAGGATGCTTCTATGGAATTGCACGAGGAGGATGAGGAGGATATTTATGTAGTTGGCGATAACAAGGATGAGGAGGATGTTATTGATGATGATGAGGATATTGATGGCAAGGATGTTTGTGTAAAAATTGTAAATCAGGCAGCAGTTGTTGCCCATGGTGGGAAAAATCCCATTGTTGGCATGCCTGGGCAAAGGACCAAAAAATCCTCTTCCATTGTGTGGAATTATTTCCACCCAAATCTGGACAACCTTTGCCAAGCCATTTGTAGCCATCGCCAAGTAACATTGAATAGAGGTAAGGACCTTAACAATCTTGGAACCTCCTTCCTGTTACGTACCTTGCAGCTTGTTCATCAAATTGGAAAGGGTATTTCAAATTCAGAAACTTTGGGCCCAAAAAAACCTAACAACAGTCAGTCCAGTGTCACCTAGCTGCTCCCTTCTATCTGGATCCAAGTGCCTGTAATCTCCACCACCAACACCTGCATCATCATCAACATCCTCATTTGTGATCGGAAGTAATTTAAAAAAACAATTGACTATTAAACAGTCCTTTGATAGAGGAAGTAAGTATAACAGCTGTCACCTAGTTTCAAAGTGGATCACTGATGCCATGACGGCTGTGCTAGCATTAGATGGTGAAATAATAGAAAATGAGGATGATAGTGTGGAGTAAGTGTAAAAGGAGGATGAGGGGGAAATTTGTGTCCTATCTGATGCTAATGAGGATGTTGATGATGAGGATCTTTGCATAAATCAGCCACCAGTGGCAGCAGTTCATGATAAAAAGAAATCCAGAAAAGCCACGTCTTGGGTGTGGAATTATTTTAATCTTAATTTTGACATCTGTTCCATTTGTAAAGTCAAAGTTAGTAGAGGAAGGGACGTTAACTATCTAGGCACCTCCTCCCAGTTAAGTCATTTGCAGCGAGTTCATGCAATTTATTTAACAAAATTCCAATACTTTTTAAATTAATAACAAGCAATCTAGTATCAGATTGGACTAGCACATGCAATCTCCACCAATAATTGAAGTTAGTCCTTCCAAAAAATATTTTGTGGGGGCCCAAACAAACCAAGGAGTTCAGTCACGGAAGTGTCAGTCCTAGTTGCTAAAGTGTTTGGTTTGTTAAACTGTGCATGTCCTTATTACTATCCCACATAAGAGTGGGTGGGGGGAACAATTCCATCTTGCACAATTTGGGGCATTGCTGACTGACATTATTGTAGTTTATTAAACTGCCATCCTGTCTGCCACTGCTGTGTGGTAATGTTTCATAGATGTCCTATATTTTTTAAACTGCCGTGCGTTTGTGCCGCTGCTTTGTTGCTATCTTTAGCCACCAGCTCGCTGCAGCCTTTGGCCTATATTGGTGTGAAAAAGAGTGAAATCAATATTGTGAGCTGTGAGGTGGTTAAAAATGCCTGGAAATGCCTGAAAATGATTGTTATTAAGGTTAATATCACCGTTGGAACAAAAATAGGCCCAAATTATGTGGTTTTAGCTGTTTATATCACTTTTTGGAAAAATACAGATCCAAAACCAACACCGAAAAACAAAACACTAAGGAAAAAGATCCGAAACCAGATCCAGATCCAAAACATGGGGAGATCCAAAACCAAAACAAGGGGGTTGGCGCACATTTCTATGATTATGAGATTTTAGCTGTTTTTGTGATTTTTTTAGAAAAAATACAGACCCAAAACAAAAACACGCGAGGGCAAGTAAATTGCTGGAAATTGTATTTTATATATTCCCTCTCGAATCCCCGAAGTGACTAATTATTTTTACTCATCAATCTAAAAAGTGTTAATTCAGGGGTTAATTCAGGGTTGGGCTCAGCGCAGCTGCATTTGTACTCGAAATGTGTGCACAGAACTGTCACCCATATGCGGAGTTGTACAGTATAAGTCTACACGACCGTATCACCCGATCCGTCCACTCGTGCCAACGTCATTATCATTATCAGTGCACACTCACAACAACGTTATACCTGGTGCATGCCTACTCTCCTGAAACCTGTGGGAGGATCACGATTTTTCAGATAACCCCCCGCACTCCTAGAAGAGTTGGCACTTCTCCCACAACCTGGCCACTTACTAGTGAAATGGGCAAAATGGGGAGAATTTTCACGGTGATAAGCATCCTCGAGTAGGTGGAATAGCTCAATGACGTGATTCTACAAGAATTTTGTCATTTGGCCCTGCCCCCTTTTTAAATATGCATTTATTTGCATCAATTTACTGCAAGGGGGCATGGCTTAATGACGCGAAAAGTTTGGCCTCGCCCCCCCATCATCACCCACCTGCTTCTCCTCTCTGAGCTTTTCCCGGGAGGAAGAATAAAAAATATGCAAGTACAGTGTAGGACCTGGTGCAAGAACTTAATCCCTCAGAAGATAAATCATATCCAGTATGACCGATATCCCTTTTCTTTCAAATTGCTGGGTCCGACCTGGGTTTTCCAACACAGTCCAACCAATATAACAGCCAGGTGAGACTCATTTCTTAGACAGTAACAACAAAAAAAATTAAAACTAGGTGCTCAACACCAAACACATGTAAATTAGGAAATAATTATTAGATTACTTAGCACATTACAATTCTAGTCTAAAGCTGCTACCACAGAATAGGTAAATGCCTATACCTATAGAAAACCAAAGAAAAGCAAAACATACATAGACAGCGCTACTTAGACAGAAATTTTATATGTATCAAAATAAACATAAAAAAGATTATTTTAAAAAACACAGTAAATGGACAATAAAAAATATTGAATAATTGAGTTTATAGGGCCGGCCGGTAAACACTTATCAACAAAAATCGACAATTTAAAAATGTCAGTATACCGTGTAATTTATAATAAAAAATTATAGACTCTAATAGCAGTGGTCAAGCAGGTTAAATTAAACATAAAGACAGTTTGCTATAAAGATTAGTAACCCCTCAAGTAGGTTAATTCAAACCAGCAGTTTAACTATGGATGTTAAAAACACCTTATGTATAGTATTGCTGCTAAAATAGCAAACAAGATTATAGCTTGACCTTGAGCTCTGTCAATACAGAGTATACTTTTCATTCATGCCCGAGACAGAGATTGTTAGTAGGGGTTCCTCACATACCTCTCCGAGGGTTAATTAGACTTGCAGTTAGTAATTTTGCATGTACGCATCCGGACTTCAGCTTTTATTGTTACAAGATAGATGTTAGTCCTTTTGCCAGAATGTTAGTAAGCAGTCCGCGGGCAAGAAAAGGCTTTTTGAATCCCCTTTGCTATATGCAATCAGGGATAGGTTCAGTGACTTCCTCAGCATTGCCCTGGATCACGTTCTCATTGGGGGTCCGCTCATTGATGACCCTTGACAGCAGAAGGTGATCTGGGGAAGGTTCTGTTCTATATAAATATGGGAATTCAATATGGAGCGAAAACTCAGTTTTTGCGTTAATATCGCACCTATGACGTCATTATCGCAGGTTTTAGTTTTACACCGTATTCAATTTCAAAGACTTTTCACAGGTTCGAAAAGTCTTTGAAAAAAAACGGGGCTAACTTTTCACCACTGAATAGGGGGCGAAAAAAAGTGCAGAATTGTGGTTTAGGGGTGCAGGCTTAAAAAAAATAGCCTGCACCCCTGGGAATGTCATTTTAAAAAGAACTGTGTCAAAAAAAAAAATAGGGACACCCCAAAAAATGTATTTAAAAATTGGGGTGAAAAAAAAAATGGGAAAAAAGTGTTTAAAAATAGGGAAATAGGTTCAGGGCTATTCTGCATGTATGCGGCACGTGTTTTCTAGAATAGGCTATTAGCGGCAGGTGTATTCTAGAATAGGCTATTAGCGGCAGGTGTATTCTAGAATAGATTATTAGCGGCAGGTGTATTCTAGAATAGATTATTAGCGGCAGGTGTTTTCTAGAATAGGCTATTAGCGGCAGGTGCTTTCTAGAATAGATTATTAGCGGCAGGTGTATTCTAGAATAGATTATTAGCGGCAGGTGTATTCTAGAATAGGCTATTAGCGGCAGGTGTTTTCTAGAATAGGCTATTAGTGGCAGGTGTTTTCTAGAATAGATTATTAGTGGCAGGTGTTTTCTAGAATAGATTATTAGCAGCAGGTGTTTTCTAGAATAGATTATTAGTGGCAGGTGTTTTCTAGAATAGATTATTAGTGGCAGGTGTTTTCTAGAATAGATTATTAGCGGCAGGTGTTTTCTAGAATAGATTATTAGCGGCAGGTGTTTTCTAGAATAGGTTATTAGCGGCAGGTGTATTCTAGAATAGGCTATTAGCGGCAGGTGTATTCTAGAATAGATTATTAGCAGCAGGTGTTTTCTAGAATAGATTATTAGCGGCAGGTGTATTCTAGAATAGGCTATTAGCGGCAGGTGTATTCTAGAATAGGCTATTAGCGGCAGGAGTATTCTAGAATAGATTATTAGTGGCAGGTGTTTTCTAGAATAGATTATTAGCGGCAGGTGTATTCTAGAATAGGCTATTAGCGGCAGGTGTATTCTAGAATAGGCTATTAGCGGCAGGTGTATTCTAGAATAGATTATTAGTGGCAGGTGTTTTCTAGAATAGATTGTTAGCGGCAGGTGTTTTCTAGAATAGATTATTAGCGGCAGGTGTATTCTAGAAAAGGCTATTAGCGGCAGGTGTATTCTAGAATAGGCTATTAGTGGCAGTTGTATTCTAGAATAGATTATTAGCAGCAGGTATATTCTAGAATAGATTATTAGCGGCAGGTGTATTCTAGAATAGGCTATTAGCGGCAGGTGTTTTCTAGAATAGATTATTAGCGGCAGGTGTATTCTTGAATAGGCTATTAGCGGCAGGTGTATTCTAGAATAGGCTATTAGCGGCAGGTGTATTCTAGAATAGATTATTAGCGGCAGGTGTATTCTAGAATAGATTATTAGCGGCAGGTGTATTCTAGAATAGATTATTAGTGGCAGGTGTTTTCTAGAATAGATTATTAGCGGCAGGTGAATTCTAGAATAGATTATTAGTGGCAGGTGTTTTCTAGAATAGATTATCAGCGGCCGGTGTTTTCTAGAATAGGCTATTAGCGGCAGGTGTTTTCTAGAATAGATTATTAGCGGCAGGTGTATTCTAGAATAGGCTATTAGCGGCAAGTGTATTCTAGAATAGATTATTAGCGGCAGGTGTATTCTAGAATAGATTATTAGCGGCAGGTGTATTCTAGAATAGATTATTAGCGGCAGGTGTATTCTAGAATAGATTATTAGTGGCTGGTGTATTCTAGTATAGATTATAAGTGGCAGGTGTATTCTAGAACAGGCTATTAGCGGCAGGTGTATTATAGAATAGGCTATTAGCGGCAGGTGTTTTCTAGAATAGGCTATTATCGGCAGGTGTTTTCTAGAATAGATTATAAGCGGCAGGTGTTTTCTAGAATAGATTATCAGCGGCCGGTGTTTTCTAGAATAGGTTATTAGCGGCAGGTGTATTCTAGAATAGATTATTAGTGGCAGGTGTTTTCTAGAATAGATTATTAGCGGCAGGTGTATTCTAGAATAGGCTATTAGCGGCAAGTGTATTCTAGAATAGGCTATTAGCGGCAGGTGTATTCTAGAATAGATTATTAGCGGCAGGTGTATTCTAGAATAGATTATTAGCGGCAGGTGGATTCTAGAATAGATTATTAGCGGCAGGTGTTTTCTAGAATAGGCTATTAGCAGCAGGTGTTTTCTAGAATAGATTATAAGCGGCAGGTGTATTCTAGAATAGGCTATTAGCGGCAGGTGTATTCTAGAATAGGCTATTAGCGGCAGGAGTATTCTAGAATAGATTATTAGTGGCAGGTGTTTTCTAGAATAGATTATTAGCGGCAGGTGGATTCTAGAATAGATTATTAGCGGCAGGTGTATTCTAGAATAGATTATTAGCAGCAGGTGTTTTCTAGAATAGATTATTAGCGGCAGGTGTATTCTAGAATAGGCTATTAGCGGCAGGTGTATTCTAGAATAGGCTATTAGCGGCAGGAGTATTCTAGAATAGATTATTAGTGGCAGGTGTTTTCTAGAATAGATTATTAGCGGCAGGTGTATTCTAGAATAGGCTATTAGCGGCAGGTGTATTCTAGAATAGGCTATTAGCGGCAGGTGTATTCTAGAATAGATTATTAGTGGCAGGTGTTTTCTAGAATAGATTGTTAGCGGCAGGTGTTTTCTAGAATAGATTATTAGCGGCAGGTGTATTCTAGAAAAGGCTATTAGCGGCAGGTGTATTCTAGAATAGGCTATTAGTGGCAGTTGTATTCTAGAATAGATTATTAGCAGCAGGTATATTCTAGAATAGATTATTAGCGGCAGGTGTATTCTAGAATAGGCTATTAGCGGCAGGTGTTTTCTAGAATAGATTATTAGCGGCAGGTGTATTCTTGAATAGGCTATTAGCGGCAGGTGTATTCTAGAATAGGCTATTAGCGGCAGGTGTATTCTAGAATAGATTATTAGCGGCAGGTGTATTCTAGAATAGATTATTAGCGGCAGGTGTATTCTAGAATAGATTATTAGTGGCAGGTGTTTTCTAGAATAGATTATTAGCGGCAGGTGAATTCTAGAATAGATTATTAGTGGCAGGTGTTTTCTAGAATAGATTATCAGCGGCCGGTGTTTTCTAGAATAGGCTATTAGCGGCAGGTGTTTTCTAGAATAGATTATTAGCGGCAGGTGTATTCTAGAATAGGCTATTAGCGGCAAGTGTATTCTAGAATAGATTATTAGCGGCAGGTGTATTCTAGAATAGATTATTAGCGGCAGGTGTATTCTAGAATAGATTATTAGCGGCAGGTGTATTCTAGAATAGATTATTAGTGGCTGGTGTATTCTAGTATAGATTATAAGTGGCAGGTGTATTCTAGAACAGGCTATTAGCGGCAGGTGTATTATAGAATAGGCTATTAGCGGCAGGTGTTTTCTAGAATAGGCTATTAGCGGCAGGTGTTTTCTAGAATAGATTATAAGCGGCAGGTGTTTTCTAGAATAGATTATCAGCGGCCGGTGTTTTCTAGAATAGGTTATTAGCGGCAGGTGTATTCTAGAATAGATTATTAGTGGCAGGTGTTTTCTAGAATAGATTATTAGCGGCAGGTGTATTCTAGAATAGGCTATTAGCGGCAAGTGTATTCTAGAATAGGCTATTAGCGGCAGGTGTATTCTAGAATAGATTATTAGCGGCAGGTGTATTCTAGAATAGATTATTAGCGGCAGGTGGATTCTAGAATAGATTATTAGCGGCAGGTGTTTTCTAGAATAGGCTATTAGCGGCAGGTGTTTTCTAGAATAGATTATAAGCGGCCGGTGTTTTCTAGAATAGGTTATTAGCGGCAGGTGTATTCTAGAATAGATTATTAGCGGCAGGTGTATTCTAGAATAGATTATTAGCGGCAGGTGGATTCTAGAATAGATTATTAGCGGCAGGTGTATTCTAGAATAGGCTATCAGCGGCAGGTACATAGTTGCAGAATTTTTAAAAACTTACTTTAGAGACATCAAAATATGCTAGTACCCATTTTCATGTACCCCAAATTTGATGGGACCACTTAAAAAACGAAAAAAATAACCTAAATGCTCTTCTGCATCACTTCTTCAATGTCGGGAAAAAAACACCTGCTGCGGCTATTTAAATCCCCGACTTTCATTTGCAGGCTAAAACGGGGGTACCCATAGTGATCCCCCATGTTTTTACAACTTTAGGGAGGTCCTACAATTTTTTCCAGGAAAATTTCGTAGTTTATCGCAAATCCCACTTCGCCAGGTCTCGTTTTCCTAGATTTTATATTGAATACGGGGATAAAGCGGGCGCGTGCCCGATACTTTATCCCTGAAAAATCTCCGATGTGGAGCGAAAAGTCCAGCACGGACTTTTCGCTCACATATTGAATACCCCTCATAGTATCTAAGTACATACCTTATATATGCTGCAGGATTGATATTGAATTACTTGTACCTGCAGTATTTATCCCTATGTCTTTTCTGGGGAAGGATTTCTGCTCTATATAGTAGTTATGTCACATATCAGTTTTATGCTGCAATATTGATATTTTTGGATATAGGATTCTCTCAGTGATTTATCACTTGGTATGCAACTTACTGGCTTTCCAGATAACGATTGCCAGAATTTATTGACAGCTATACCCAAATATACATTTTATATGTTTATTATATATGTGACATATAGAACCATCTTGATTGAGACACCCAATAATTTATGACACAGGTAACATATTGTTTTGGATCAACCTTAATGAGAAGACATGATTTAAATGCCATTGTGTCATTAATTTATATGGTGAGAACTACACAGATCCTGGGGGATTTTTGCGTTGAGAGCATATTATATAATTGATGCATCCTTGCCATCGTCTGTGTAAAGTATTGTTGATTTCTACGGCTGCAATTTACTAATCGCTATATCAGCTTATTGCCTTATATGTATGTTATATCTGTCCATCACTTCATCATACCTAAATAGATGATATAGCTTTTTATTATATAGGATTTATTTTGCACCAAATCATATGTGTATGAAATTATAATGTTGGGATTCAGTCCAGGTTTTCAGGATTCACCTGTCTTGTTTAATTGATGTTTATACATAGGAAAAACATATACACCGTTAGGCTATTACTTGCTTTAGCACCGCCTGGAAAGACTAATTTGTCTCAATTAAGATTGTTATTTTTTCTTTTTCCATTTCTGAGTGCTTATTAGCATTGTCACCTATTCTGTATATATCATTAATTATTTTTTTTTATATATTTATTTAAGGGAAGACTTGCTAGAAGGTTACTAATACCTTGCGTCTATTATACCCCCTTTCCACCAAAATTCCGGATCTGACCCGGAGTTTGAACAGGGTTCCTATCCGGATCAGACCCTGAATTTAACCGGCGCCAACTCGGGATATTCCCGAGTCAGCGCCGCTCACACCACAGTCGGGTCTGCGTAGACCCGGCTTTTCCGGCTTGAAAGTGGTCGCTTGGAGATGACGTCATTTCCAAGTGCCACTGAAGTCGGACCAATCGGCCGGCTAGCAGCGCACTGCAGGTCATCAAGACCCGGAGTGCGCTGTAAACACAGCAGAGTTTCACGGACTACGCCCGTGTTATACCCTGCTAGTTACCTTGGTTGGATTTCCGGGTCACTCGACTGGCCGATCCAACTCTCACCCCTTTTACACCAAGGACCTGCCCGGGTTAACCCTGCAATAAACTTGGTTTTAGCTCCAGTGTAAAAGGGGTATAATATATCCCATCCTTTTTATAACTATTAACAATAAAGGCTAAGTTTTATTTTATACTACATACCCATTTATCTTACCATACTATATCATATTCAATAAGAGTGCCCCAGACAAAGGAATTTCTTTTAGGGTCTAGTTTAGAGTTCTCACTATTTATAAGTGGGTTACTAATCTTTATAGCAAACTGTCTTTATGTTTAATATAACCTCTTTGACTACTGCTATTATAATTATAATAATTTTTTATTATAAATTACATGGTATACTGATATTTTTAAATTGTCTCTTTTTAGTTGATTTTTGTTGATAAGTGTTTACCGGCCGGCCCTATACACCCAATTATTCAATATTTTTTATTGTACATTAACTGTGTTTTTTAAAATAATATTTTTTATGTTTTAATTTGATACATATTAAATTTCTGTCTATGTATGTTTTGCTTTTCTTCGAGACTCATTTCTCACTGAACCTTCTACCTGGGTTATTCCTGATAAGAACCCGTTCACACTGAACCCATGTCTGCCCTGGAAAACTTGTGTATGTCATTCGAAATGGGCATTTTTCAGCCTCACAAAGATAAGGTTATAAACGTGGGTGGTGACCGCTCCCTGCATTGCATTAATCATGGCCGACGAGTTACCACTTTGTAGCCCAGAGTTCCTGACTGCTACGATTGCTTCATCCCTCTTGTTAACAGTCACATCTTTGACAGTACATTAATTTGTTTGGCAGAAGCTCCCTGATTTCTGCATCCCCCCAAGTAGCCATGTGGTGGGCTCTGAGGAAACAACATCATCTGTGATCACATCGGTGGTTTCTGCGTGACCCAGGTTAACTCAGGAGACTTGTAAAACCTGTATCACGAAGCCACAGACTCGTTAGTAAATGGAGCACTAAGGCACCCAATCTTTCATACAACAGTGGTACCATTAAACCTTCTATCGGATGAGGTGTGTCATGTGTGCAAACTGCTTACCCTTAAACTAAAATTAAATATAGACACTGAGACGTAGATTTGGCAGAGAAACTGATGGCTATTTATTGAAGCAATAATTATTTATTTAGTTATTATTTAAGGATGTATGGTGGCAAGGAATGGACGACCAGAAATCAGCCAACTCTGCAATGCCCACACAAACAACAACAGGCATAGCAGGTGTATACTGCCAAGAGTGCACAACCATAACTATAAAACCCCTATAAGCAACAAAAGGTATAACTCACCTTCTACCTTTACTACCCACCCGTTTGGGTGATGATACTGCCCCCATTTGGTTGGTACAGCCAACTACCTGTCAACGAAGGGAGCGCACCTCAACTAAATAATTGCACTCGGACTGGTGACCTGCCGTTCTTCCCGCCACAATTAAGCCAACTAAGAGAAAAAATAAATAAAAAGGAAGGGAGGGTGGGAAACCTGAAAACAAAGAGGCTTTGGCCCACTCTACCAGCCCCTTAAATAAACATCACTATAAACAGACCCTCCAACATGACCCGTTCCATTAGGTACACAATGCTCTGCTCCTGGACTCCCCTCTTAATGTATGATCGCAGACGCCTGTGGGGAAACACCTGTCTCATCAGTTTACTAGTTTAACACAGGTGACTGCATTCATACATTAGGTGGGAAGTCCAGGAGTAGAGCATGTTGTACCTGATGGGAGGGGTCATGTTGGAGGGTAGGTATAAAACATGCCCCTGCACTGCTATAGGCTACTGAAAACATGTGATCTGCACACAAGCCAGCCCCCATCCTAGAGGTTTAAACCACCTCTTTCCTTATTCTAATCATTCAGTTTCTCAGAACATTACACCAGACCTATGGAGGCACAAAATCTCCTTCTGAACTTGGGATCCGGTGTCAGTGCAACTGTGGCAAAAGCTGTAGCCTCTTACTGCGACAGGCCTGTTTCTGGGTCACCACCCCCCTGTAACCACCCAATCCAAATTCGTTCTGTGACTTTCCATGGTAACCATCAGATTGCTAGCGCTGTGTGACTCGGACACGTGCAGACTGATAACATTGTCTACTTGCATGCGGCATAGACACAGCGTTACGTATAAATCAGGCTCCTAGTATCCCACAACAGCATCAATGGGGGAATCAGAACACAGGTTCCATGAGTTACAAATCCAGGACATTTTATTACTCCCAATGTTGTAAATCTCTACAGTAATGATTGGATTTATGATCTTCAAATAGAGCCGGGGAAAGTCAATTACTTCCATTCATTTGATTCAGAAATTAAAGTTTCTCTCATGTAATTCAATGTTTAATTCCATTATTATCAGTGACATATCTAGGGGGGGTTGAGCAGGGCTCATGCCCTGGGCACCATCGGACCGGTGGCACAGGGGTGGGCACAACTGGTCCAATGGTGATGGTGTGTTTGTTCTGGAAGCCAATGAGAGTCCGACAGATTTTCATTGGCTGCTGCGCCTACTGCCGGAGCCGGGCTGGAGCTCACTCATGAGCTCCACTTCCGGCTCCCAGTGAGTGATAGGAGAGATGTCTTAGCATCTCTATCATAGTGCATAGCAGGCCGGGAGGACGGTGGAGCTGACGGTGGTGGGTGCAAGAGCAGGGAATCAGGAAAGTGTTGTTTTTTTGTGTGTATGTCTTTGTCGTTATATATGTATGGGCACTGTAGAAGGGACACTGGCACTGCATAGGAGGGGCCACTACTGGGGACACTGCATAGGTGGACTACTACTGGGGACACTGTATTGGGGGCACTGCATATAAGGACTACTACTGGGGGCATAATATAAGTAGCACTGCATAGTGGGGACTATTACTGGGGGCACTAAATAGATGGTAATATTACTGGGGCCACTGCATAGTGGGAACCACTACTGGGGGCACTGCAAAGGGGGGACTACTGCTGGGAGCACTATATAAGGGGCACAATTGGGGGCACTGCATAGGGGGGACTACTACTGGGGGCACTATATAAGGGTCACTACTGTTGGGGACCACTACTGAGGGCACTGCATAGGGGGGACCACTACTAGGGACACTGCATAGGAGGACTACTACTGGGGGCACAATATAAGGGTCACTACTGTTGGGGACCACTACTGGGGCACTGCATAGGGGGGTACACTACTGGGGGCACTGCATAAGGGGGACCACTACTAGGGGCAATGCATAGGGGGCACAATATAAGTGGCACTACTTGGGGAACTGTATAAGGGTGCATTACTGAGGGCACTGTATAAGGGTGCACTACTGGGGGCACTGTATAAGGGGCACTTTATAGGCGACACTATGACAGGTGGCACTGCATAAGGGGCACTGCTACTGAGGACATTGCATAAGTGGTACTACTACAGTGGGCATTGCAAGAGGGTCACTACTATTTAGGGCATTAAGGTGCATATGGAATGGAAAGTAATGTTCCCAGAGTGACAGGAAACGGTGGTGTCATGTTGACATTTTCCAGTGGCCGCGCCCTTTGTGGTATGTGGCCATGCCCAATATTTCGGCGCATGCCTTCGGTGCGCACATACTTAGGGGCGGCTCCATTTTTTAACTTGCCCTGGACTCCAAATACCATAGTTACTCCACTGATTACACAGGTCAGCAAAACGTAAGGTATTGAAAGCTTTTTTAATAATACTTTTATATTCTTAATTATACTCCTGTGTACATCAAGAAATAGTAAATTAAAATAAGTTACCACATCACATTGACCTATAATGGGGTTACAAACTGTACATTTTTAAGAAAAAACAAGAAGTTTAATTGTTTTTGACATATTTATTGTGAAATACGAAGAAATGTAGATGATATCACTGTTTTTTTATCTTAACTACGTAATAAAATAACAATAAAATCAAACTATAATAGAAACCAAACCATAATTATTGAAAAAATCTTGTTTTTGTGTCTTCAAGCTTTGTTTTGTCACTTTTCGCTTATAAGCTTTTTCCGTGTCGTCTCTGTGTATCATCCAGCAGTAGTCAGCCATCATGATGATTTCCCAACGACCCTGGTATCTTCTTTCTACATCTTTAACATCTTGGTGGAACCGTTCACCCTGTTCTTCACTGTAGTCTCTGAGATTATTCAGGAAATACTCAATATGGGAAATGAAAAAATGTGCCATTAAACTCTTATTGCAGCCAAGGTTTCTGTAACTATTAAGCATTTCCCTGACAATTTCTTTGTAGTTTGGATCCTTGACATTGCCTAAAAATTTTGAAATCACTTGTACTGTATGAGTGGTGTGTACTGTATATAGTACTGTATATGTACTTTGTGTGTGTATGTGGTGGTAGACAGGGGTTAAAATGAGCTGGCACAGGGCAAAACTGTGTTGCATCTATTGTATTTGGTTCCACCTTCGCCAGCTCACCTTGTTGTTGTGTGTGTGCAATGTTCCTTTAGACAGTATAAGGTTTTGTCCCTTTTGTAAATGTAATTTTATAATAAATGTAGGCAGAATACATTTATTACTTTACAGTATAGAAAAAAATGACTTATTCATAAATACACGTTTTGCAGAAAAACGTGATGTGATATGCAAAATCGGGAGACATTTTCGTGTTCAGAAGCCAAAAATCTATAAGTATCATATAAATTCGTTAAAAAAGCTTTTTCATCGCAGACCTGTGTTATTATCCTTTGTTTTTATGGCACCACAATGGTTCCACGCCGTACAAATGAGCAAATCAAGAAAATTGCAGGAAAAGGACTTAACACTCAAATAAGCAGCAAGGTGGCAGCAACCAAAGATTAGGTGTCGTTGTAGTGAGTATATGATAGTATGAGAGAAAGGAGAACATGAGGGAAGAAGTTCCTGCTCGTCAGAGCTTACATTCTAAAGTGGGAGGGCAGACAGACAGGGGTGACATAGATGAGGTACGGAGGAAGGAGCATGGAGCAGCGGGTTAGGATGACAGCTGGAAGGCTTTGATGAAGCAGTGGGTCTTGAGAGCCCATTTGAAGTCTTGTAGAGAGAGTCTGCTAGGGAGAGGGAGAGAGTTCCATGGGCAAAATCTTGAAAGCAGGTGTGGGAGGATGTACTTAGTTGGCAGCAGAGGCGGCAATCATTCGTGGAACAGAGTGGGCAGATGGGAGATAAGGTCAGAGATGTAAATGGGAGAGGATTAGGTGAGGGCATGGACACGGCATCTGTTCACAATGCAGGGAGAGCTTAGGGCTACTCCATCACTTTGTCTGTGTCAATGTGCCAGCACCCAGTAATCTTTGTGCCAGTCCCACTCACTGTGTCATTGTCAATGTTCTGGTGCTTTTCAGTCTCTGTACCAGTCTCCAACCATCACTGTGCTAGTGCCTATCAGTCAATACACCAGTGCCTAGTTTCATGATTGCCAGTCATTAACAATACCTGCGTGAGTGTCTATTAATCAATGTGCCAGTGTCAATGTGCCAGCCCCTAATCATCAGTGTACCAGTGCCCATCAGTCAGTTGCCTGTGCCCACCAGTCAGTTTGTCAGTGCCCAGCAGTTAGTCTGCATGCCATACCATAATAATTAGCGTGCCAGTGCCTGTCGGTCAGTGTACGGATGCAGAATGTACTTAGTGATACATAACTTTCCTATAAGAACATATATAACATGAATATCGCGGCCGAATAGTGAAAAGAAGTTAAATGACCCAATTCAGCGATGGTACACTAATTGTATTTGCTGGCTTCCTTCCCAGAATCCACTGAACATTTTGCTTCGGAATACTAAATAGATGCCGCTCGTGTTTTACTTTCATTCAGGAAAACCTGTCACAATAAAACCTTGTTAAAGTGGGTTGATTAGTAACCCTGTGTGTGCTGGGAGATAGAAACCAACATGCTGAATATAGAATGTATACTCTATTCCCAGGCTTAGACAAAGCGTCTGCAGATGGTACTCTAATAAGATATATAAACGCCCTATCGGCAAATGACAGATATATCAATCCCAAAGCAGCTAAAACTTACCTAAAATAAACACATGGACACAGATGGGCTGGTAAAACTAGTCAGACTTTTTATGTAAAACTAGCTGCAGTACCCGAAGTTGCCCGGTTTACATCTTCAAGTTATTACGTTTTATTATGTGATGTCGTCCAAATCCATGAAGTAGAAGATCCAGAACAGGCTCCCTGGGTCACAGTTCTGCCCAGTGCACTCTGCCGTGGGGCCTGACCGGGACCCCAACCTCACCATTAGGCACCCCAGACCAATTGCCATCCATCTATTACATTTTCATCCAAATCCAACCAGTTGAAGGTCCGGAATAGGCTCCGTGAGTTAAATTTCTGCCCATCATCCCCAGGTCAAAATTCTGTGAAGTGAACACCATAGGGAGGACCGACTGGGAACTCAACCCCCTTATATGTCTTCTGGGATCTAATGTTACCACTCTGAAATTTTTGTACAAATCAATCCAGTTAGAGGCTTAGAACAGGCTCTCCAGGTCAAGGTTCTGCCCAGTGTACATCAACGGAAGGTCCGGCCGGGACCTTCACCCCCCTAATCTGGGATCCAATGTTACCAACGTATGATGTTTTCGTCCAAATTATGTGATGTCATCCAAATCTATCCAGGTGAAAGCTGAGAAGAGACTCCATGTGTCAAAGTCTGCCCAGCGCTCTCCACTGTGGGGTAGGTCAAACAGACTGCGGGCCTGATTCAGACCCAGATGCTATGCTGTGGTCGATCGTATTGAGTGATTTTTCGCAATCTGCGCATGCGTGTGAGTTGCAATACGCGTGCGCGAACCAGTCATTGCGATGGGAAAGTGCTCACCTGTAGCCCGCAGTCGGGCCGCTATTTTGAGTGACAGATTGTGTCGTTTGTGGGTGGTAACAGGGGACGGTGCTTGTGAACGGGGGTGTGGATGTGCGAACGCAGGCATGCCCGGCCGTCAGAACAGCATTTAATGGGTGTGCATAAATAGCAATGTGGCGTCATTACACACGTGACTGGGTTGTATTTTAGCCTGAACTGCTCGCAATGTTGTTGTGGGAAAAGGCTACCAGAAGCTCTATGAGCAGCTCCGATGGCTCTCGATGTTCCCGATTAATCCTACAACTGCCGGAGATGACGTGTGTTGCTAGTGGCAAAGGGGCGTCTTTATACAGGTGCGATAGCATAGTGCGGCTGCTCGCTATTACTTAGTGGGCGGCTTTACGTGACGCAGTGCAAGCACATGATTTAAGTGGCGGGCCCCTTTTAGCCAGCGAGCAGACACAAATAGCGTCCGTGTCTGAGTCAGGCCCTAAGACCTCTATTTACTGCAATCTGCATTTCAAATACCTTTGTAGTGTAATTTTTATGCCTAAATTAAAATTGCTAATTTATCACAGAAATGTATCAAAAATCATTTGCTGGGACAGAGCGAATCCCCCCAGCACAGCTCCTTCTTCCTGTATTTTCCAGAAAAAAAGTGTATCTGCGCACATGGGCGCCGAGAGGAGGGGGAGCGGGTACAGTTTACCCGGGCCCGGGCTTGCTAGAGGGGCCCAGCGGGGCACGGGTCCGGCGTTGCCCCACCCTTCCTTCCTCACAGCAGCTCGGCACACAGCTTGTCCTGGGCTGCTGTGTGAGACTGCTCAGTCTCCTATGGCTGTGGGGGGAGCGATCACACTGATCGCACCCCCCCTGCTTAGCGCCAGGCTCGGGGTTTTATATCAACCCCCTCCCCGGCGTGCAGCGTCGTGGTTTTTCTTTCAAGGGGGCGTGGCAACGCCTCCCGCGATTAGGCCATGCCATTACCCCGACCCGGCCAGGCTCTCAATGGTCCTGTCTGCGCATGTGCTCCCTGCTGCTGCCTGTCTTCCCTGGCTCTCCTGTTCTCCAGCCCGGCTCCCTGCCTCCTCCTGGTCACGCTGAGCCTGGCCTGGACCCCCTGCTGCTGCCTTTCTTCTCTGCTCTCCTGTTCTGCAGCCCGGCTACCTGCCTCCTCCTGATCACGCTGAGATACATGCTATAATAGCAACATTATGGCACATGTTAGTAGCTACAATAGTACCGTTATGGCATATGTTAGCAGCTATAATAGCAACATTATGGCACATGTTAGTAGCTGCAATAGCACCATTATGGCACATGTTAGTAGCTGTGATAGCACCATTATGGCACATGTTAGTAGCTGCAATAGCACCATTATGGCACATGTTAGTAGCTACAATAGCACCATTATGGCACATGTTAGTAGCTGCAATAGCACCATTATGGCACATGTTAGTAGCTGCAATAGCACCATTATGGCACATGTTAGTAGCTACAATAGCACCATTATGGCACATGTTAGTAGCTACAATAGCACCATTATGGCACATATTAGCAGCTGCGATAGCACCATTTTGGCACATGTAAGCAGCTGCGATAGCACCATTATGGCACATGTTAGCAGCTGCGATAGCACCAATATGGCACATGTTAGCAGCTGTGATAGCACCATTATGCTACATGTTAGCAGCTGTGACAGCACCATTATGGCACATGTTATCAGCTGTGATAGCACCATTATGGCACAAGTTTGCAGCTGTGATAGCACCATTATGGCACATGTTAGCAGCTGTGATAGCACCATTATGGCACATGTTAGTAGCTGTGATAGCACCATTATGGCACATGTTAGCATCTGTGATAGCACCATTATGGCACATGTTTGCTGCTGTGATAGCACCATTATGGCACATGTTAGCAGCTGTGATAGCACCATTATGGCACATGTTAGCAGCTGTGATAGCACCATTATGGCACATGTTAGCAGCTGTGATAGGACCATTATGGCACATGTTAGTAGCTGTGATAGCACCATTATGGCAAATGTTAATAGCTGTGATAACACCATTATGGCACATGTTAGCAGCTGTGATAGCACCATTATGGCACATGTTAGCAGCTGTGAAAGCACCATTATGGCACATGTTAGCAGCTGTGATAGCACCATTATGGCACATGTTAGTAGCTGTGATAGCACCATTATGGCACATGTTAGCAGCTGTGATTGCACCATTATGGCACATGTTAGCAGCTGTGATTGCACCATTATGGCACATGTTAGAAGCTGTAATAGCACCATTATGGCACATGATAGCAGCTGCGATAGCACCATTATGGCACATGTTAGCAGCTGCAATAGCACCATTATGGCACATGTTAGTAGCTGTAATAGCACCATTATGGCACATGTTAGCCACTGTAATAGCACCATTGTGGCACATGTTAGTAGCTACAATAGCACCATTATGGCACATGTTTGCTGCTGTGATAGCACCATTATGGCACATGTTAGCAGCTGTGATAGCACCATTATGGCACACGTTAGCAGCTGTGATAGCACCATTATGGCACATGTTAGCAGCTGTGATAGGACCATTATGGCACATGTTAGTAGCTGTGATAGCACCATTATGGCAAATGTTAATAGCTGTGATAGCACCATTATGGCACATGTTAGCAGCTGTGATAGCACCATTATGGCACATGTTAGCAGCTGTGATAGCACCATTATGGCACATGTTAGCAGCTGTGATAGCACCATTATGGCACATGTTAGCAGCTGTGATAGCACCATTATGGCACATGTTAGCAGCTGTGATAGCACCATTATGGCACATGTTAGCAGCTGTGATAGCACCATTATGGCACATGATAGCAGCTGTGATAGCACCATTATGGCACATGTTAGTAGCTGTGAAAGCACCATTATGGCACATGTTAGTAGCTGTGATAGCACCATTATGGCACATGTTAGTAGCTGTGACAGCAACATTATGGCACATGTTAGTAGCTGTGAAAGCACCATTATGGCACATGTTAGTAGCTGTGATAGCACCATTATGGCACATGTTAGCAGCTGTGAAAGCACCATTATGGCACATGTTAGCAGCTGCAATAGCACCATTATGGCACATGTTAGCAGCTGCAATAGCACCATTATGGCACATGTTAGTAGCTGTAATAGCACCATTATGGCACATGTTAGCCACTGTAATAGCACCATTATGGCACATGTTAGTAGCTACAATAGTACCGTTATGGCACATGTTAGCAGCTGCAATAGCAACATTATGGCACATGTTAGTAGCTGCGATAGCACCATTATGGCACATGTTAGTAGCTGTGATAGCACCATTATGGCACATGTTAGTAGCTGTGATAGCACCATTATGGCACATGTTAGCAGCTGCGATAGCACCATTATGGCACATGTTAGTAGCTGCAATAGCACCATTATGGCACATGTTAGCCACTGTAATAGCACCTTTATGGCACATGTCAGTAGCTGTGATAGCACCATTATGGCACATGATAGCAGCTGTGATAGCACCATTATGGCACATGTTAGTAGCTGTGAAAGCACCATTATGGCACATGTTAGTAGCTGTGATAGCACCATTATGGCAAATGTTAGCAGCTGTGATAGCAACATTATGGCACATGTTAGTAGCTGTGAAAGCACCATTATGGCACATGTTAGTAGCTGTGATAGCACCATTATGGCACATGTTAGCAGCTGCAATAGCACCATTATGGCACATGTTAGCAGCTGCAATAGCACCATTATGGCACATGTTAGTAGCTGTAATAGCACCATTATGGCACATGTTAGCCACTGTTATAGCACCATTGTGGCACATGTTAGTAGCTACAATAGCACCATTATGGCACATGTTAGCCACTGTAATAGCACCATTATGGCACATGTTAGGAGCTACAATAGTACCATTATGGCACATGTTAGCAGCTGCAATAGCAACATTATGGCACATGTTAGTAGCTGCGATAGCACCATTATGGCACATGTTAGTAGCTGTGATAGCACCATTATGGCACATGTTAGTAGCTGTGATAGCACCATTATGGCACATGTTAGCAGCTGTGATAGCACCATTATGGCACATGTTAGTAGCTGCAATAGCACCATTATGGCACATGTTAGCCACTGTAATAGCACCTTTATGGCACATGTCAGTAGCTGTGATAGCACCATTATGGCACAAGATAGCAGCTGTGATAGCACCATTATGGCACATGTTAGTAGCTGTGAAAGCACCATTATGGCACATGTTAGTAGCTGTGATAGCACCATTATGGCACATGTTAGCAGCTGTGATAGCAACATTATGGCACATGTTAGTAGCTGTGAAAGCACCATTATGGCACATGTTAGTAGTTGTGATAGCACCATTATGGCACATGTTAGCAGCTGTGAAAGCACCATTATGGCACATGTTAGCAGCTGCAATAGCACCATTATGGCACATGTTAGCAGCTGCAATAGCACCATTATGGCACATGTTAGTAGCTGTAATAGCACCATTATGGCACATGTTAGCCACTGTAATAGCACCATTGTGGCACATGTTAGTAGCTACAATAGCACCATTATGGCACATGTTTGCTGCAGTGATAGCACCATTATGGCACATGTTTGCTGCAGTGATAGCACCATTATGGCACATGTTAGCAGCTGTGATAGCACCATTATGGCACATGATAGCAGCTGTGATAGGACCATTATGGCACATGTTAGTAGCTGTGATAGCACCATTATGGCAAATGTTAATAGCTGTGATAACACCATTATGGCACATGTTAGCAGCTGTGATAGCACCATTATGGCACATGTTAGCAGCTGTGATAGCACCATTATGGCACATGTTAGCAGCTGTGATAGCACCATTATGGCACATGTTAGCAGCTGTGATAGCACCATTATGGCACATGTTAGCAGCTGTGATAGCACCATTATGGCACATGTTAGCAGCTGTGATTGCACCATTATGGCACATGTTAGCAGTTGTAATAGCACCATTATGGCACATGATAGCAGCTGTGATAGCACCATTATGGCACATGTTAGCAGCTGCAATAGCACCATTATGGCACATGTTAGTAGCTGTAATAGCACCATTATGGCACATGTTAGCCACTGTAATAGCACCATTATGGCACATGTTAGTAGCTACAATAGTACCGTTATGGCACATGTTAGCAGCTGCAATAGCAACATTATGGCACATGTTAGTAGCTGCGATAGCACCATTATGGCACATGTTAGTAGCTGTGATAGCACCATTATGGCACATGTTAGTAGCTGTGATAGCACCATTAATGCACATGTTAGCAGCTGTGATAGCACCATTATGGCACATGTTAGTAGCTGCAATAGCACCATTATGGCACATGTTAGCCACTGTAATAGCACCTTTATGGCACATGTCAGTAGCTGTGATAGCACCATTATGGCACATGATAGCAGCTGTGATAGCACCATTATGGCACATGTTAGTAGCTGTGAAAGCACCATTATGGCACATGTTAGCAGCTGTTATAGCACCATTATGGCACATGTTAGCAGCTGTGATAGCAACATTATGGCACATGTTAGTAGCTGTGAAAGCACCATTATGGCACATGTTAGTAGCTGTGATAGCACCATTATGGCACATGTTAGCAGCTGTGAAAGCACCATTATGGCACATGTTAGCAGCTGCAATAGCACCATTATGGCACATGTTAGCAGCTGCAATAGCACCATTATGGCACATGTTAGTAGCTGTAATAGCACCATTATGGCACATGTTAGCCACTGTAATAGCACCATTGTGGCACATGTTAGTAGCTACAATAGCACCATTATGGCACATGTTTGCTGCTGTGATAGCACCATTATGGCACATGTTAGCAGCTGTGATAGCACCATTATGGCACACATTAGCAGCTGTGATAGCACCATTATGGCACATGTTAGCAGCTGTGATAGGACCATTATGGCACATGTTAGTAGCTGTGATAGCACCATTATGGCAAATGTTAATAGCTGTGATAACACCATTATGGCACATGTTAGCAGCTGTGATAGCACCATTATGGCACATGTTAGCAGCTGTGATAGCACCATTATGGCACATGTTAGTTGCTGTGATAGCACCATTATGGCACATGTTAGTTGGTGTGATAGCACCATTATGGCACATGTTAGCAGCTGTGATAGGTCCATTATGGCACATGTTAGTAGCTGTGATAGCACCATTATGGCAAATGTTAATAGCTGTGATAACACCATTATGGCACATGTTAGCAGCTGTGATAGCACCATTATCGCACATGTTAGCAGCTGTGATAGCACCATTATGGCACATGTTAGCAGCTGTGATAGCACCATTATGGCACATGTTAGCAGCTGTGATAGCACCATTATGGCACATGTTAGCAGCTGTGATTGCACCATTATGGCACATGTTAGCAGCTGTAATTGCACCATTATGGCACATGATAGCAGCTGTGATAGCACCATTATGGCACATGTTAGTAGCTGTGAAAGCACCATTATGGCACATGTTAGTAGCTGTGATAGCACCATTATGGCACATGTTAGCAGCTGTGATAGCAACATTATGGCACATGTTAGTAGCTGTGAAAGCACCATTATGGCACATGTTAGTAGCTGTGATAGCACCATTATGGCACATGTTAGCAGCTGTGAAAGCACCATTATGGCACATGTTAGCAGCTGCAATAGCACCATTATGGCACATGTTAGCAGCTGCAATAGCACCATTATGGCACATGTTAGTAGCTGCGATAGCACCATTATGGCACATGTTAGTAGCTGTGATAGCACCATTATGGCACATGTTAGTAGCTGTGATAGCACCATTATGGCACATGTTAGCAGCTGTGATAGCACCATTATGGCACATGTTAGTAGCTGCAATAGCACCATTATGGCACATGTTAGCCACTGTAATAGCACCTTTATGGCACATGTCAGTAGCTGTGATAGCACCATTATGGCACATGATAGCAGCTGTGATAGCACCATTATGGCACATGTTTGTAGCTGTGAAAGCACCATTATGGCACATGTTAGTAGCTGTGATAGTACCATTATGGCACATGTTAGCAGCTGTGATAGCAACATTATGGCACATGTTAGTAGCTGTGAAAGCACCATTATGGCACATGTTAGCAGCTGTGAAAGCACCATTATGGCACATGTTAGCAGCTGCAATAGCACAATTATGGCACATGTTAGCAGCTGCAATAGCACCATTATGGCACATGTTAGTAGCTGTAATAGCACCATTATGGCACATGTTAGTCACTGTAATAGCACCATTGTGGCACATGTTAGTAGCTACAATAGCACCATTATGGCACATGTTTGCTGCTGTGATAGCACCATTATGGCACATGTTAGCAGCTGTGATAGCACCATTATGGCACATGTTAGCAGCTGTGATAGCACCATTATGGCACATGTTAGCAGCTGTGATAGGACCATTATGGCACATGTTAGTAGCTGTGATAGCACCATTATGGCAAATGTTAATAGCTGTGATAACACCATTATGGCACATGTTAGCAGCTGTGATAGCACCATTATGGCACATGTTAGCAGCTGTGATAGCACCATTATGGCAAATGTTAGCAGCTGTGATAGCACCATTATGGCACATGTTAGCAGCTGTGATAGCACCATTATGGCACATGTTAGCAGCTGTAATAGCACCATTATGGCACATGATAGCAGCTGTGATAGCACCATTATGGCACATGTAAGTAGCTGTGAAAGCACCATTATGGCACATGTTAGTAGCTGTGATAGCACCATTATGGCACATGTTAGCAGCTGTGATAGCAACATTATGGCACATGTTTGTAGCTGTGAAAGCACCATTATGGCACATGTTAGTTGCTGTGATAGCACCATTATGGCACATGTTAGCAGCTGCAATAGCACCATTATGGCACATGTTAGCAGCTGCAATAGCACCATTATGGCACATGTTAGTAGCTGTAATAGCACCATTATGGCACATGTTAGCCACTGTAATAGCACCATTATGGCACATGTTAGTAGCTACAATAGTACCGTTATGGCACATGTTAGCAGCTGCAATAGCAACATTATGGCACATGTTAGTAGCTGCGATAGCACCATTATGGCACATGTTAGTTGCTGTGATAGCACCATTATGGCACATGTTAGTAGCTGTGATAGCACCATTATGGCACATGTTAGCAGCTGTGATAGCACCATTATGGCACATGTTAGTAGCTGCGATAGCACCATTATGGCACATGTTAGCCACTGTAATAGCACCTTTATGGCACATGTCAGTAGCTGTGATAGCACCATTATGGCACATGATAGCAGCTGTGATAGCACCATTATGGCACATGTTAGTAGCTGTGAAAGCACCATTATGGCACATGTTAGTAGCTGTGATAGCACCATTATGGCACATGTTAGCAGCTGTGATAGCAACATTATGGCACATGTTAGTAGCTGTGAAAGCACCATTATGGCACATGTTAGTAGCTGTGATAGCACCATTACGGCACATGTTAGCAGCTGTGAAAGCACCATTATGGCACATGTTAGCAGCTGCAATAGCACCATTATGGCACATGTTAGCAGCTGCAATAGCACCATTATGGCACATGTTAGTAGCTGTAATAGCACCATTATGACACATGTTAGCCACTGTAATAGCACCATTGTGGCACATGTTAGTAGCTACAATAGTACCATTATGGCACACGTTAGCAGCTGCAATAGCAACATTATGGCACATGTTAGTAGCTGCGATAGCACCATTATGGCACATGTTAGTAGCTGTGATAGCACCTTTATGGCACATGTTAGTTGCTGTGATAGCACCATTATGGCACATGTTAGCAGCTGTGATAGCACCATTGTGGCACATGTTAGTAGCTACAATAGCACCATTATTGCACATGTTAGCCACTGTAATAGCACCTTTATGGCACATGTCAGTAGCTGTGATAGCACCTTTATGGCACATGTTAGCCGCTGCGATTGCACCATTATGGCACATGTTAGCAGCTTCGATAGCACCATTATGGTACATGTTAGCAGCTGTGACAGCACCATTATGGCACATGTTAGCAGCTGTGATAGCACCATTATGGCACAAGTTAGTAGCTGTGATAGCACCATTATGGCACATGTTAGCAGCTGTGATAGCACCATTATGGCACATGTTTGCAGCTGTGATAGCACCATTATGGCACATGTTAGCAGCTGTGATAGCACCATTATGGCACATGTTATGGTGTGATAGCACCATTATGGCACATGTTAGCAGCTGTGATAGGTCCATTATGGCACATGTTAGTAGCTGTGATAGCACCATTATGGCACATGTTAGTAGCTGTGAAAGCACCATTATGGCACATGTTAGTAGCTGTGATAGCACCATTATGGCACATGTTAGCAGCTGTGAAAGCACCATTATGGCACATGTTAGCAGCTGTAATAGAACCATTATGGCACATGTTAGCAGCTGCAATAGCACCATTATGGCACATGTTTGTAGCTGTAATAGCACCATTATGGCACATGTTAGCCACTGTAATAGCACCATTATGGCACATGTTAGTAGCTACAATAGTACCGTTATGGCACATGTTAGCAGCTGCAATAGCAACATTATGGCACATGTTAGTAGCTGCTTAAGCACCATTATGGCACATGTTAGTAGCTGTGATAGCACCTTTATGGCACATGTTAGTAGCTGTGATAGCACCATTATGGCACATGTTAGTAGCTGTGATAGCACCATTATGGCACATGTTAGTAGCTGTGATAGCACCATTATGGCACATGTTAGTAGCTGTGATAGCACCTATATGGCACATGTTAGTAGCTGTGATAGCACCATTATGGCACATGTTAGCAGCTGTGATAGCACCATTATGGCACATGTTAGTAGCTGTGATAGCACCATTATGGCACATGTTAGCCACTGTAATAGCACCTTTATGGCACATGTCAGTAGCTGTGATAGCACCATTATGGCACAAGATAGCAGCTGTGATAGCACCATTATGGCACATGTTAGTAGCTGTGAAAGCACCATTATGGCACATGTTAGTAGCTGTGATAGCACCATTATGGCACATGTTAGCAGCTGTGATAGCAACATTATGGCACATGTTAGTAGCTGTGAAAGCACCATTATGGCACATGTTAGTAGTTGTGATAGCACCTTTATGGCACATGTTAGCAGCTGTGAAAGCACCATTATGGCACATGTTAGCAGCTGCAATAGCACCATTATGGCACATGTTAGCAGCTGCAATAGCACCATTATGGCACATGTTAGTAGCTGTAATAGCACCATTATGGCACATGTTAGCCACTGTAATAGCACCATTGTGGCACATGTTAGTAGCTACAATAGCACCATTATGGCACATGTTTGCTGCAGTGATAGCACCATTATGGCACATGTTTGCTGCAGTGATAGCACCATTATGGCACATGTTAGCAGCTGTGATAGCACCATTATGGCACATGATAGCAGCTGTGATAGGACCATTATGGCACATGTTAGTAGCTGTGATAGCACCATTATGGCAAATGTTAATAGCTGTGATAACACCATTATGGCACATGTTAGCAGCTGTGATAGCACCATTATGGCACATGTTAGCAGCTGTGATAGCACCATTATGGCACATGTTAGCAGCTGTGATAGCACCATTATGGCACATGTTAGCAGCTGTGATAGCACCATTATGGCACATGTTAGCAGCTGTGATAGCACCATTATGGCACATGTTAGCAGCTGTGATTGCACCATTATGGCACATGTTAGCAGTTGTAATAGCACCATTATGGCACATGATAGCAGCTGTGATAGCACCATTATGGCACATGTTAGCAGCTGCAATAGCACCATTATGGCACATGTTAGTAGCTGTAATAGCACCATTATGGCACATGTTAGCCACTGTAATAGCACCATTATGGCACATGTTAGTAGCTACAATAGTACCGTTATGGCACATGTTAGCAGCTGCAATAGCAACATTATGGCACATGTTAGTAGCTGCGATAGCACCATTATGGCACATGTTAGTAGCTGTGATAGCACCATTATGGCACATGTTAGTAGCTGTGATAGCACCATTAATGCACATGTTAGCAGCTGTGATAGCACCATTATGGCACATGTTAGTAGCTGCAATAGCACCATTATGGCACATGTTAGCCACTGTAATAGCACCTTTATGGCACATGTCAGTAGCTGTGATAGCACCATTATGGCACATGATAGCAGCTGTGATAGCACCATTATGGCACATGTTAGTAGCTGTGAAAGCACCATTATGGCACATGTTAGCAGCTGTGATAGCACCATTATGGCACATGTTAGCAGCTGTGATAGCAACATTATGGCACATGTTAGTAGCTGTGAAAGCACCATTATGGCACATGTTAGTAGCTGTGATAGCACCATTATGGCACATGTTAGCAGCTGTGAAAGCACCATTATGGCACATGTTAGCAGCTGCAATAGCACCATTATGGCACATGTTAGCAGCTGCAATAGCACCATTATGGCACATGTTAGTAGCTGTAATAGCACCATTATGGCACATGTTAGCCACTGTAATAGCACCATTGTGGCACATGTTAGTAGCTACAATAGCACCATTATGGCACATGTTTGCTGCTGTGATAGCACCATTATGGCACATGTTAGCAGCTGTGATAGCACCATTATGGCACACATTAGCAGCTGTGATAGCACCATTATGGCACATGTTAGCAGCTGTGATAGGACCATTATGGCACATGTTAGTAGCTGTGATAGCACCATTATGGCAAATGTTAATAGCTGTGATAACACCATTATGGCACATGTTAGCAGCTGTGATAGCACCATTATGGCACATGTTAGCAGCTGTGATAGCACCATTATGGCACATGTTAGTTGCTGTGATAGCACCATTATGGCACATGTTAGTTGGTGTGATAGCACCATTATGGCACATGTTAGCAGCTGTGATAGGTCCATTATGGCACATGTTAGTAGCTGTGATAGCACCATTATGGCAAATGTTAATAGCTGTGATAACACCATTATGGCACATGTTAGCAGCTGTGATAGCACCATTATCGCACATGTTAGCAGCTGTGATAGCACCATTATGGCACATGTTAGCAGCTGTGATAGCACCATTATGGCACATGTTAGCAGCTGTGATAGCACCATTATGGCACATGTTAGCAGCTGTGATTGCACCATTATGGCACATGTTAGCAGCTGTAATTGCACCATTATGGCACATGATAGCAGCTGTGATAGCACCATTATGGCACATGTTAGTAGCTGTGAAAGCACCATTATGGCACATGTTAGTAGCTGTGATAGCACCATTATGGCACATGTTAGCAGCTGTGATAGCAACATTATGGCACATGTTAGTAGCTGTGAAAGCACCATTATGGCACATGTTAGTAGCTGTGATAGCACCATTATGGCACATGTTAGCAGCTGTGAAAGCACCATTATGGCACATGTTAGCAGCTGCAATAGCACCATTATGGCACATGTTAGCAGCTGCAATAGCACCATTATGGCACATGTTAGTAGCTGCGATAGCACCATTATGGCACATGTTAGTAGCTGTGATAGCACCATTATGGCACATGTTAGTAGCTGTGATAGCACCATTATGGCACATGTTAGCAGCTGTGATAGCACCATTATGGCACATGTTAGTAGCTGCAATAGCACCATTATGGCACATGTTAGCCACTGTAATAGCACCTTTATGGCACATGTCAGTAGCTGTGATAGCACCATTATGGCACATGATAGCAGCTGTGATAGCACCATTATGGCACATGTTTGTAGCTGTGAAAGCACCATTATGGCACATGTTAGTAGCTGTGATAGCACCATTATGGCACATGTTAGCAGCTGTGATAGCAACATTATGGCACATGTTAGTAGCTGTGAAAGCACCATTATGGCACATGTTAGCAGCTGTGAAAGCACCATTATGGCACATGTTAGCAGCTGCAATAGCACAATTATGGCACATGTTAGCAGCTGCAATAGCACCATTATGGCACATGTTAGTAGCTGTAATAGCACCATTATGGCACATGTTAGTCACTGTAATAGCACCATTGTGGCACATGTTAGTAGCTACAATAGCACCATTATGGCACATGTTTGCTGCTGTGATAGCACCATTATGGCACATGTTAGCAGCTGTGATAGCACCATTATGGCACATGTTAGCAGCTGTGATAGCACCATTATGGCACATGTTAGCAGCTGTGATAGGACCATTATGGCACATGTTAGTAGCTGTGATAGCACCATTATGGCAAATGTTAATAGCTGTGATAACACCATTATGGCACATGTTAGCAGCTGTGATAGCACCATTATGGCACATGTTAGCAGCTGTGATAGCACCATTATGGCAAATGTTAGCAGCTGTGATAGCACCATTATGGCACATGTTAGCAGCTGTGATAGCACCATTATGGCACATGTTAGCAGCTGTAATAGCACCATTATGGCACATGATAGCAGCTGTGATAGCACCATTATGGCACATGTAAGTAGCTGTGAAAGCACCATTATGGCACATGTTAGTAGCTGTGATAGCACCATTATGGCACATGTTAGCAGCTGTGATAGCAACATTATGGCACATGTTTGTAGCTGTGAAAGCACCATTATGGCACATGTTAGTTGCTGTGATAGCACCATTATGGCACATGTTAGCAGCTGCAATAGCACCATTATGGCACATGTTAGCAGCTGCAATAGCACCATTATGGCACATGTTAGTAGCTGTAATAGCACCATTATGGCACATGTTAGCCACTGTAATAGCACCATTATGGCACATGTTAGTAGCTACAATAGTACCGTTATGGCACATGTTAGCAGCTGCAATAGCAACATTATGGCACATGTTAGTAGCTGCGATAGCACCATTATGGCACATGTTAGTTGCTGTGATAGCACCATTATGGCACATGTTAGTAGCTGTGATAGCACCATTATGGCACATGTTAGCAGCTGTGATAGCACCATTATGGCACATGTTAGTAGCTGCGATAGCACCATTATGGCACATGTTAGCCACTGTAATAGCACCTTTATGGCACATGTCAGTAGCTGTGATAGCACCATTATGGCACATGATAGCAGCTGTGATAGCACCATTATGGCACATGTTAGTAGCTGTGAAAGCACCATTATGGCACATGTTAGTAGCTGTGATAGCACCATTATGGCACATGTTAGCAGCTGTGATAGCAACATTATGGCACATGTTAGTAGCTGTGAAAGCACCATTATGGCACATGTTAGTAGCTGTGATAGCACCATTACGGCACATGTTAGCAGCTGTGAAAGCACCATTATGGCACATGTTAGCAGCTGCAATAGCACCATTATGGCACATGTTAGCAGCTGCAATAGCACCATTATGGCACATGTTAGTAGCTGTAATAGCACCATTATGACACATGTTAGCCACTGTAATAGCACCATTGTGGCACATGTTAGTAGCTACAATAGTACCATTATGGCACACGTTAGCAGCTGCAATAGCAACATTATGGCACATGTTAGTAGCTGCGATAGCACCATTATGGCACATGTTAGTAGCTGTGATAGCACCTTTATGGCACATGTTAGTTGCTGTGATAGCACCATTATGGCACATGTTAGCAGCTGTGATAGCACCATTGTGGCACATGTTAGTAGCTACAATAGCACCATTATTGCACATGTTAGCCACTGTAATAGCACCTTTATGGCACATGTCAGTAGCTGTGATAGCACCTTTATGGCACATGTTAGCCGCTGCGATTGCACCATTATGGCACATGTTAGCAGCTTCGATAGCACCATTATGGTACATGTTAGCAGCTGTGACAGCACCATTATGGCACATGTTAGCAGCTGTGATAGCACCATTATGGCACAAGTTAGTAGCTGTGATAGCACCATTATGGCACATGTTAGCAGCTGTGATAGCACCATTATGGCACATGTTTGCAGCTGTGATAGCACCATTATGGCACATGTTAGCAGCTGTGATAGCACCATTATGGCACATGTTATGGTGTGATAGCACCATTATGGCACATGTTAGCAGCTGTGATAGGTCCATTATGGCACATGTTAGTAGCTGTGATAGCACCATTATGGCACATGTTAGTAGCTGTGAAAGCACCATTATGGCACATGTTAGTAGCTGTGATAGCACCATTATGGCACATGTTAGCAGCTGTGAAAGCACCATTATGGCACATGTTAGCAGCTGTAATAGAACCATTATGGCACATGTTAGCAGCTGCAATAGCACCATTATGGCACATGTTTGTAGCTGTAATAGCACCATTATGGCACATGTTAGCCACTGTAATAGCACCATTATGGCACATGTTAGTAGCTACAATAGTACCGTTATGGCACATGTTAGCAGCTGCAATAGCAACATTATGGCACATGTTAGTAGCTGCTTAAGCACCATTATGGCACATGTTAGTAGCTGTGATAGCACCTTTATGGCACATGTTAGTAGCTGTGATAGCACCATTATGGCACATGTTAGTAGCTGTGATAGCACCATTATGGCACATGTTAGTAGCTGTGATAGCACCATTATGGCACATGTTAGTAGCTGTGATAGCACCTATATGGCACATGTTAGTAGCTGTGATAGCACCATTATGGCACATGTTAGCAGCTGTGATAGCACCATTATGGCACATGTTAGTAGCTGTGATAGCACCATTATGGCACATGTTAGCCACTGTAATAGCACCTTTATGGCACATGTCAGTAGCTGTGATAGCACCATTATGGCACAAGATAGCAGCTGTGATAGCACCATTATGGCACATGTTAGTAGCTGTGAAAGCACCATTATGGCACATGTTAGTAGCTGTGATAGCACCATTATGGCACATGTTAGCAGCTGTGATAGCAACATTATGGCACATGTTAGTAGCTGTGAAAGCACCATTATGGCACATGTTAGTAGTTGTGATAGCACCATTATGGCACATGTTAGCAGCTGTGAAAGCACCATTATGGCACATGTTAGCAGCTGCAATAGCACCATTATGGCACATGTTAGCAGCTGCAATAGCACCATTATGGCACATGTTAGTAGCTGTAATAGCACCATTATGGCACATGTTAGCCACTGTAATAGCACCATTGTGGCACATGTTAGTAGCTACAATAGCACCATTATGGCACATGTTTGCTGCAGTGATAGCACCATTATTGCACATGTTTGCTGCAGTGATAGCACCATTATGGCACATGTTAGCAGCTGTGATAGCACCATTATGGCACATGATAGCAGCTGTGATAGGACCATTATGGCACATGTTAGTAGCTGTGATAGCACCATTATGGCAAATGTTAATAGCTGTGATAACACCATTATGGCACATGTTAGCAGCTGTGATAGCACCATTATGGCACATGTTAGCAGCTGTGATAGCACCATTATGGCACATGTTAGCAGCTGTGATAGCACCATTATGGCACATGTTAGCAGCTGTGATAGCACCATTATGGCACATGTTAGCAGCTGTGATAGCACCATTATGGCACATGTTAGCAGCTGTGATTGCACCATTATGGCACATGTTAGCAGTTGTAATAGCACCATTATGGCACATGATAGCAGCTGTGATAGCACCATTATGGCACATGTTAGCAGCTGCAATAGCACCATTATGGCACATGTTAGTAGCTGTAATAGCACCATTATGGCACATGTTAGCCACTGTAATAGCACCATTATGGCACATGTTAGTAGCTACAATAGTACCGTTATGGCACATGTTAGCAGCTGCAATAGCAACATTATGGCACATGTTAGTAGCTGCGATAGCACCATTATGGCACATGTTAGTAGCTGTGATAGCACCATTATGGCACATGTTAGTAGCTGTGATAGCACCATTAATGCACATGTTAGCAGCTGTGATAGCACCATTATGGCACATGTTAGTAGCTGCAATAGCACCATTATGGCACATGTTAGCCACTGTAATAGCACCTTTATGGCACATGTCAGTAGCTGTGATAGCACCATTATGGCACATGATAGCAGCTGTGATAGCACCATTATGGCACATGTTAGTAGCTGTGAAAGCACCATTATGGCACATGTTAGCAGCTGTGATAGCACCATTATGGCACATGTTAGCAGCTGTGATAGCAACATTATGGCACATGTTAGTAGCTGTGAAAGCACCATTATGGCACATGTTAGTAGCTGTGATAGCACCATTATGGCACATGTTAGCAGCTGTGAAAGCACCATTATGGCACATGTTAGCAGCTGCAATAGCACCATTATGGCACATGTTAGCAGCTGCAATAGCACCATTATGGCACATGTTAGTAGCTGTAATAGCACCATTATGGCACATGTTAGCCACTGTAATAGCACCATTGTGGCACATGTTAGTAGCTACAATAGCACCATTATGGCACATGTTTGCTGCTGTGATAGCACCATTATGGCACATGTTAGCAGCTGTGATAGCACCATTATGGCACACATTAGCAGCTGTGATAGCACCATTATGGCACATGTTAGCAGCTGTGATAGGACCATTATGGCACATGTTAGTAGCTGTGATAGCACCATTATGGCAAATGTTAATAGCTGTGATAACACCATTATGGCACATGTTAGCAGCTGTGATAGCACCATTATGGCACATGTTAGCAGCTGTGATAGCACCATTATGGCACATGTTAGTTGCTGTGATAGCACCATTATGGCACATGTTAGTTGGTGTGATAGCACCATTATGGCACATGTTAGCAGCTGTGATAGGTCCATTATGGCACATGTTAGTAGCTGTGATAGCACCATTATGGCAAATGTTAATAGCTGTGATAACACCATTATGGCAAATGTTAATAGCTGTGATAACACCATTATGGCACATGTTAGCAGCTGTGATAGCACCATTATCGCACATGTTAGCAGCTGTGATAGCACCATTATGGCACATGTTAGCAGCTGTGATAGCACCATTATGGCACATGTTAGCAGCTGTGATAGCACCATTATGGCACATGTTAGCAGCTGTGATTGCACCATTATGGCACATGTTAGCAGCTGTAATTGCACCATTATGGCACATGATAGCAGCTGTGATAGCACCATTATGGCACATGTTAGTAGCTGTGAAAGCACCATTATGGCACATGTTAGTAGCTGTGATAGCACCATTATGGCACATGTTAGCAGCTGTGATAGCAACATTATGGCACATGTTAGTAGCTGTGAAAGCACCATTATGGCACATGTTAGTAGCTGTGATAGCACCATTATGGCACATGTTAGCAGCTGTGAAAGCACCATTATGGCACATGTTAGCAGCTGCAATAGCACCATTATGGCACATGTTAGCAGCTGCAATAGCACCATTATGGCACATGTTAGTAGCTGCGATAGCACCATTATGGCACATGTTAGTAGCTGTGATAGCACCATTATGGCACATGTTAGTAGCTGTGATAGCACCATTATGGCACATGTTAGCAGCTGTGATAGCACCATTATGGCACATGTTAGTAGCTGCAATAGCACCATTATGGCACATGTTAGCCACTGTAATAGCACCTTTATGGCACATGTCAGTAGCTGTGATAGCACCATTATGGCACATGATAGCAGCTGTGATAGCACCATTATGGCACATGTTTGTAGCTGTGAAAGCACCATTATGGCACATGTTAGTAGCTGTGATAGCACCATTATGGCACATGTTAGCAGCTGTGATAGCAACATTATGGCACATGTTAGTAGCTGTGAAAGCACCATTATGGCACATGTTAGCAGCTGTGAAAGCACCATTATGGCACATGTTAGCAGCTGCAATAGCACAATTATGGCACATGTTAGCAGCTGCAATAGCACCATTATGGCACATGTTAGTAGCTGTAATAGCACCATTATGGCACATGTTAGTCACTGTAATAGCACCATTGTGGCACATGTTAGTAGCTACAATAGCACCATTATGGCACATGTTTGCTGCTGTGATAGCACCATTATGGCACATGTTAGCAGCTGTGATAGCACCATTATGGCACATGTTAGCAGCTGTGATAGCACCATTATGGCACATGTTAGCAGCTGTGATAGGACCATTATGGCACATGTTAGTAGCTGTGATAGCACCATTATGGCAAATGTTAATAGCTGTGATAACACCATTATGGCACATGTTAGCAGCTGTGATAGCACCATTATGGCACATGTTAGCAGCTGTGATAGCACCATTATGGCAAATGTTAGCAGCTGTGATAGCACCATTATGGCACATGTTAGCAGCTGTGATAGCACCATTATGGCACATGTTAGCAGCTGTAATAGCACCATTATGGCACATGATAGCAGCTGTGATAGCACCATTATGGCACATGTAAGTAGCTGTGAAAGCACCATTATGGCACATGTTAGTAGCTGTGATAGCACCATTATGGCACATGTTAGCAGCTGTGATAGCAACATTATGGCACATGTTTGTAGCTGTGAAAGCACCATTATGGCACATGTTAGTTGCTGTGATAGCACCATTATGGCACATGTTAGCAGCTGCAATAGCACCATTATGGCACATGTTAGCAGCTGCAATAGCACCATTATGGCACATGTTAGTAGCTGTAATAGCACCATTATGGCACATGTTAGCCACTGTAATAGCACCATTATGGCACATGTTAGTAGCTACAATAGTACCGTTATGGCACATGTTAGCAGCTGCAATAGCAACATTATGGCACATGTTAGTAGCTGCGATAGCACCATTATGGCACATGTTAGTTGCTGTGATAGCACCATTATGGCACATGTTAGTAGCTGTGATAGCACCATTATGGCACATGTTAGCAGCTGTGATAGCACCATTATGGCACATGTTAGTAGCTGCGATAGCACCATTATGGCACATGTTAGCCACTGTAATAGCACCTTTATGGCACATGTCAGTAGCTGTGATAGCACCATTATGGCACATGATAGCAGCTGTGATAGCACCATTATGGCACATGTTAGTAGCTGTGAAAGCACCATTATGGCACATGTTAGTAGCTGTGATAGCACCATTATGGCACATGTTAGCAGCTGTGATAGCAACATTATGGCACATGTTAGTAGCTGTGAAAGCACCATTATGGCACATGTTAGTAGCTGTGATAGCACCATTACGGCACATGTTAGCAGCTGTGAAAGCACCATTATGGCACATGTTAGCAGCTGCAATAGCACCATTATGGCACATGTTAGCAGCTGCAATAGCACCATTATGGCACATGTTAGTAGCTGTAATAGCACCATTATGACACATGTTAGCCACTGTAATAGCACCATTGTGGCACATGTTAGTAGCTACAATAGTACCATTATGGCACACGTTAGCAGCTGCAATAGCAACATTATGGCACATGTTAGTAGCTGCGATAGCACCATTATGGCACATGTTAGTAGCTGTGATAGCACCTTTATGGCACATGTTAGTTGCTGTGATAGCACCATTATGGCACATGTTAGCAGCTGTGATAGCACCATTGTGGCACATGTTAGTAGCTACAATAGCACCATTATTGCACATGTTAGCCACTGTAATAGCACCTTTATGGCACATGTCAGTAGCTGTGATAGCACCTTTATGGCACATGTTAGCCGCTGCGATTGCACCATTATGGCACATGTTAGCAGCTTCGATAGCACCATTATGGTACATGTTAGCAGCTGTGACAGCACCATTATGGCACATGTTAGCAGCTGTGATAGCACCATTATGGCACAAGTTAGTAGCTGTGATAGCACCATTATGGCACATGTTAGCAGCTGTGATAGCACCATTATGGCACATGTTTGCAGCTGTGATAGCACCATTATGGCACATGTTAGCAGCTGTGATAGCACCATTATGGCACATGTTATGGTGTGATAGCACCATTATGGCACATGTTAGCAGCTGTGATAGGTCCATTATGGCACATGTTAGTAGCTGTGATAGCACCATTATGGCACATGTTAGTAGCTGTGAAAGCACCATTATGGCACATGTTAGTCGCTGTGATAGCACCATTATGGCACATGTTAGCAGCTGTGAAAGCACCATTATGGCACATGTTAGCAGCTGTAATAGAACCATTATGGCACATGTTAGCAGCTGCAATAGCACCATTATGGCACATGTTTGTAGCTGTAATAGCACCATTATGGCACATGTTAGCCACTGTAATAGCACCATTATGGCACATGTTAGTAGCTACAATAGTACCGTTATGGCACATGTTAGCAGCTGCAATAGCAACATTATGGCACATGTTAGTAGCTGCTTAAGCACCATTATGGCACATGTTAGTAGCTGTGATAGCACCTTTATGGCACATGTTAGTAGCTGTGATAGCACCATTATGGCACATGTTAGTAGCTGTGATAGCACCATTATGGCACATGTTAGTAGCTGTGATAGCACCATTATGGCACATGTTAGTAGCTGTGATAGCACCTATATGGCACATGTTAGTAGCTGTGATAGCACCATTATGGCACATGTTAGCAGCTGTGATAGCACCGTTATGGCACATGTTAGTAGCTGTGATAGCACCATTATGGCACATGTTAGTAGCTGTGATAGTACCATTATGGCACATGTTAGTAGCTGTGATAGCACCTATATGGCACATGTTAGTAGCTGTGATAGCACCATTATGGCACATGTTAGCAGCTGTGATAGCACCATTATGGCACATGTTAGCAGCTGTGATAGGACCATTATGGCACATGTTAGTAGCTGTGATAGCACCATTATGGCAAATGTTAATAGCTGTGATAACACCATTATGGCACATGTTAGCAGCTGTGATAGCACCATTATGGCACATGTTAGCAGCTGTGATAGCACCATTAATGCACATGTTAGCAGCTGTGATTGCACCATTATGGCACATGTTAGCAGCTGTAATAGCACCATTATGGCACATGTTAGCAGCTGTGATAGCAACATTATGGCACATGTTAGCAGCTGTGATAGCACCATTATGGCACATGTTAGTAGCTGTGAAAGCACCATTATGGCACATGTTAGTAGCTGTGATAGCACCATTATGGCACATTTTAGCAGCTGCAATAGCACCATTATGGCACATGTTTGTAGCTGTAATAGCACCATTATGGCACATGTTAGCCACTGTAATAGCACCATTATGGCACATGTTAGTAGCTACAATAGTACCGTTATGGCACATGTTAGCAGCTGCAATAGCAACATTATGGCACATGTTAGTAGCTGCTTAAGCACCATTATGGCACATGTTAGTAGCTGTGATAGCACCTTTATGGCACATGTTAGTAGCTGTGATAGCACCATTATGGCACATGTTAGCAGCTGTGATAGCACCATTGTGGCACATGTTAGTAGCTGCAATAGCACCATTATGGCACATGTTAGCCACTGTAATAGCACCTTTATGGCACATGTCAGTAGCTGTGATAGCACCTATATGGCACATGTTAGTAGCTGTGATAGCACCATTATGGCACATGTTAGTAGCTGCGATAGCACCTTTATGGCACATGTTAGCCGCTGCGATTGCACCATTATGGCACATGTTAGCAGCTGTGACAGCACCATTATGGCACATGTTAGCAGCTGTGATAGCACCATTATGGCACAAGTTTACAGCTGTGATAGCACCATTATGGCACATGTTAGAAGCTGTGATAGCACCATTATGGCACATGTTTGCAGCTGTGATAGCACCATTATGGCACATGATAGCAGCTGTGATAGCACCATTATGGCACATGTTAGCAGCTGTGATAGCACCATTATGGCACATGTTAGCAGCTGTGATAGGTCCATTATGGCACATGTTAGTAGCTGTGATAGCACCATTATGGCACATGTTAGCAGCTGTGAAAGCACCATTATGGCACATGTTAGCAGCTGTAATAGAACCATTATGGCACATGTTAGCAGCTGCAATAGCACCATTATGTCACATGTTTGTAGCTGTAATAGCACCATTATGGCACATGTTAGCCACTGTAAAAGCACCATTATGGCACATGTTAGTAGCTGCGATAGCACCATTATGGCACATGTTAGTAGCTGTGATAGCACCATTATGGCACATGTTAGTAGCTGTGATAGCACCATTATGGTACATGTTAGCAGCTGTGACAGCACCATTATGGCACATGTTATCAGCTGTGATAGCACCATTATGGCACAAGTTTGCAGCTGTGATAGCACCATTATGGCACATGTTAGCAGCTGTGATAGCACCATTATGGCACATGTTAGTAGCTGTGATAGCACCATTATGGCACATGTTAGCATCTGTGATAGCACCATTATGGCACATGTTTGCTGCTGTGATAGCACCATTATGGCACATGTTAGCAGCTGTGATAGCACCATTATGGCACATGTTAGCAGCTGTGATAGCACCATTATGGCACATGTTAGCAGCTGTGATAGGACCATTATGGCACATGTTAGTAGCTGTGATAGCACCATTATGGCAAATGTTAATAGCTGTGATAACACCATTATGGCACATGTTAGCAGCTGTGATAGCACCATTATGGCACATGTTAGCAGCTGTGAAAGCACCATTATGGCACATGTTAGCAGCTGTGAAAGCACCATTATGGCACATGTTAGCAGCTGTGATAGCACCATTATGGCACATGTTAGCAGCTGTGAAAGCACCATTATGGCACATGTTAGCAGCTGTGAAAGCACCATTATGGCACATGTTAGCAGCTGTGATAGCACCATTATGGCACATGTTAGTAGCTGTGATAGCACCATTATGGCACATGTTAGCAGCTGTGATTGCACCATTATGGCACATGTTAGCAGCTGTGATTGCACCATTATGGCACATGTTAGAAGCTGTAATAGCACCATTATGGCACATGATAGCAGCTGCGATAGCACCATTATGGCACATGTTAGCAGCTGCAATAGCACCATTATGGCTCATGTTAGTAGCTGTAATAGCACCATTATGGCACATGTTAGCCACTGTAATAGCACCATTGTGGCACATGTTAGTAGCTACAATAGCACCATTATGGCACATGTTTGCTGCTGTGATAGCACCATTATGGCACATGTTAGCAGCTGCAATAGCACCATTATGGCACACGTTAGCAGCTGTGATAGCACCATTATGGCACATGTTAGCAGCTGTGATAGGACCATTATGGCACATGTTAGTAGCTGTGATAGCACCATTATGGCAAATGTTAATAGCTGTGATAGCACCATTATGGCACATGTTAGCAGCTGTGATAGCACCATTATGGCACATGTTAGCAGCTGTGATAGCACCATTATGGCACATGTTAGCAGCTGTGATAGCACCATTATGTCACATGTTAGCAGCTGTGATAGCACCATTATGGCACATGTTAGCAGCTGTGATAGCACCATTATGGCACATGTTAGCAGCTGTGATAGCACCATTATGGCACATGATAGCAGCTGTGATAGCACCATTATGGCACATGTTAGTAGCTGTGAAAGCACCATTATGGCACATGTTAGTAGCTGTGATAGCACCATTATGGCACATGTTAGTAGCTGTGACAGCAACATTATGGCACATGTTAGTAGCTGTGAAAGCACCATTATGGCACATGTTAGTAGCTGTGATAGCACCATTATGGCACATGTTAGCAGCTGTGAAAGCACCATTATGGCACATGTTAGCAGCTGCAATAGCACCATTATGGCACATGTTAGCAGCTGCAATAGCACCATTATGGCACATGTTAGTAGCTGTAATAGCACCATTATGGCACATGTTAGCCACTGTAATAGCACCATTATGGCACATGTTAGTAGCTACAATAGTACCGTTATGGCACATGTTAGCAGCTGCAATAGCAACATTATGGCACATGTTAGTAGCTGCGATAGCACCATTATGGCACATGTTAGTAGCTGTGATAGCACCATTATGGCACATGTTAGTAGCTGTGATAGCACCATTATGGCACATGTTAGCAGCTGCGATAGCACCATTATGGCACATGTTAGTAGCTGCAATAGCACCATTATGGCACATGTTAGCCACTGTAATAGCACCTTTATGGCACATGTCAGTAGCTGTGATAGCACCATTATGGCACATGATAGCAGCTGTGATAGCACCATTATGGCACATGTTAGTAGCTGTGAAAGCACCATTATGGCACATGTTAGTAGCTGTGATAGCACCATTATGGCAAATGTTAGCAGCTGTGATAGCAACATTATGGCACATGTTAGTAGCTGTGAAAGCACCATTATGGCACATGTTAGTAGCTGTGATAGCACCATTATGGCACATGTTAGCAGCTGCAATAGCACCATTATGGCACATGTTAGCAGCTGCAATAGCACCATTATGGCACATGTTAGTAGCTGTAATAGCACCATTATGGCACATGTTAGCCACTGTTATAGCACCATTGTGGCACATGTTAGTAGCTACAATAGCACCATTATGGCACATGTTAGCCACTGTAATAGCACCATTCTGGCACATGTTAGGAGCTACAATAGTACCATTATGGCACATGTTAGCAGCTGCAATAGCAACATTATGGCACATGTTAGTAGCTGCGATAGCACCATTATGGCACATGTTAGTAGCTGTGATAGCACCATTATGGCACATGTTAGTAGCTGTGATAGCACCATTATGGCACATGTTAGCAGCTGTGATAGCACCATTATGGCACATGTTAGTAGCTGCAATAGCACCATTATGGCACATGTTAGCCACTGTAATAGCACCTTTATGGCACATGTCAGTAGCTGTGATAGCACCATTATGGCACAAGATAGCAGCTGTGATAGCACCATTATGGCACATGTTAGTAGCTGTGAAAGCACCATTATGGCACATGTTAGTAGCTGTGATAGCACCATTATGGCACATGTTAGCAGCTGTGATAGCAACATTATGGCACATGTTAGTAGCTGTGAAAGCACCATTATGGCACATGTTAGTAGTTGTGATAGCACCATTATGGCACATGTTAGCAGCTGTGAAAGCACCATTATGGCACATGTTAGCAGCTGCAATAGCACCATTATGGCACATGTTAGCAGCTGCAATAGCACCATTATGGCACATGTTAGTAGCTGTAATAGCACCATTATGGCACATGTTAGCCACTGTAATAGCACCATTGTGGCACATGTTAGTAGCTACAATAGCACCATTATGGCACATGTTTGCTGCAGTGATAGCACCATTATGGCACATGTTTGCTGCAGTGATAGCACCATTATGGCACATGTTAGCAGCTGTGATAGCACCATTATGGCACATGATAGCAGCTGTGATAGGACCATTATGGCACATGTTAGTAGCTGTGATAGCACCATTATGGCAAATGTTAATAGCTGTGATAACACCATTATGGCACATGTTAGCAGCTGTGATAGCACCATTATGGCACATGTTAGCAGCTGTGATAGCACCATTATGGCACATGTTAGCAGCTGTGATAGCACCATTATGGCACATGTTAGCAGCTGTGATAGCACCATTATGGCACATGTTAGCAGCTGTGATAGCACCATTATGGCACATGTTAGCAGCTGTGATTGCACCATTATGGCACATGTTAGCAGTTGTAATAGCACCATTATGGCACATGTTAGTAGCTGTAATAGCACCATTATGGCACATGTTAGCCACTGTAATAGCACCATTATGGCACATGTTAGTAGCTACAATAGTACCGTTATGGCACATGTTAGCAGCTGCAATAGCAACATTATGGCACATGTTAGTAGCTGCGATAGCACCATTATGGCAACATGTTAGTAGCTGTGATAGCACCATTATGGCACATGTTAGTAGCTGTGATAGCACCATTAATGCACATGTTAGCAGCTGTGATAGCACCATTATGGCACATGTTAGTAGCTGCAATAGCACCATTATGGCACATGTTAGCCACTGTAATAGCACCTTTATGGCACATGTCAGTAGCTGTGATAGCACCATTATGGCACATGATAGCAGCTGTGATAGCACCATTATGGCACATGTTAGTAGCTGTGAAAGCACCATTATGGCACATGTTAGCAGCTGTGATAGCACCATTATGGCACATGTTAGCAGCTGTGATAGCAACATTATGGCACATGTTAGTAGCTGTGAAAGCACCATTATGGCACATGTTAGTAGCTGTGATAGCACCATTATGGCACATGTTAGCAGCTGTGAAAGCACCATTATGGCACATGTTAGCAGCTGCAATAGCACCATTATGGCACATGTTAGCAGCTGCAATAGCACCATTATGGGCACATGTTAGTAGCTGTAATAGCACCATTATGGCACATGTTAGCCACTGTAATAGCACCATTGTGGCACATGTTAGTAGCTACAATAGCAGCATTATGGCACATGTTTGCTGCTGTGATAGCACCATTATGGCACATGTTAGCAGCTGTGATAGCACCATTATGGCACACATTAGCAGCTGTGATAGCACCATTATGGCACATGTTAGCAGCTGTGATAGGACCATTATGGCACATGTTAGTAGCTGTGATAGCACCATTATGGCAAATGTTAATAGCTGTGATAACACCATTATGGCACATGTTAGCAGCTGTGATAGCACCATTATGGCACATGTTAGCAGCTGTGATAGCACCATTATGGCACATGTTAGTTGCTGTGATAGCACCATTATGGCACATGTTAGTTGGTGTGATAGCACCATTATGGCACATGTTAGCAGCTGTGATAGGTCCATTATGGCACATGTTAGTAGCTGTGATAGCACCATTATGGCAAATGTTAATAGCTGTGATAACACCATTATGGCACATGTTAGCAGCTGTGATAGCACCATTATCGCACATGTTAGCAGCTGTGATAGCACCATTATGGCACATGTTAGCAGCTGTGATAGCACCATTATGGCACATGTTAGCAGCTGTGATAGCACCATTATGGCACATGTTAGCAGCTGTGATTGCACCATTATGGCACATGTTAGCAGCTGTAATTGCACCATTATGGCACATGATAGCAGCTGTGATAGCACCATTATGGCACATGTTAGTAGCTGTGAAAGCACCATTATGGCACATGTTAGTAGCTGTGATAGCACCATTATGGCACATGTTAGCAGCTGTGATAGCAACATTATGGCACATGTTAGTAGCTGTGAAAGCACCATTATGGCACATGTTAGTAGCTGTGATAGCACCATTATGGCACATGTTAGCAGCTGTGAAAGCACCATTATGGCACATGTTAGCAGCTGCAATAGCACCATTATGGCACATGTTAGCAGCTGCAATAGCACCATTATGGCACATGTTAGTAGCTGCGATAGCACCATTATGGCACATGTTAGTAGCTGTGATAGCACCATTATGGCACATGTTAGTAGCTGTGATAGCACCATTATGGCACATGTTAGCAGCTGTGATAGCACCATTATGGCACATGTTAGTAGCTGCAATAGCACCATTATGGCACATGTTAGCCACTGTAATAGCACCTTTATGGCACATGTCAGTAGCTGTGATAGCACCATTATGGCACATGATAGCAGCTGTGATAGCACCATTATGGCACATGTTTGTAGCTGTGAAAGCACCATTATGGCACATGTTAGTAGCTGTGATAGCACCATTATGGCACATGTTAGCAGCTGTGATAGCAACATTATGGCACATGTTAGTAGCTGTGAAAGCACCATTATGGCACATGTTAGCAGCTGTGAAAGCACCATTATGGCACATGTTAGCAGCTGCAATAGCACAATTATGGCACATGTTAGCAGCTGCAATAGCACCATTATGGCACATGTTAGTAGCTGTAATAGCACCATTATGGCACATGTTAGTCACTGTAATAGCACCATTGTGGCACATGTTAGTAGCTACAATAGCACCATTATGGCACATGTTTGCTGCTGTGATAGCACCATTATGGCACATGTTAGCAGCTGTGATAGCACCATTATGGCACATGTTAGCAGCTGTGATAGCACCATTATGGCACATGTTAGCAGCTGTGATAGGACCATTATGGCACATGTTAGTAGCTGTGATAGCACCATTATGGCAAATGTTAATAGCTGTGATAACACCATTATGGCACATGTTAGCAGCTGTGATAGCACCATTATGGCACAGGTTAGCAGCTGTGATAGCACCATTATGGCAAATGTTAGCAGCTGTGATAGCACCATTATGGCACATGTTAGCAGCTGTGATAGCACCATTATGGCACATGTTAGCAGCTGTAATAGCACCATTATGGCACATGATAGCAGCTGTGATAGCACCATTATGGCACATGTAAGTAGCTGTGAAAGCACCATTATGGCACATGTTAGTAGCTGTGATAGCACCATTATGGCACATGTTAGCAGCTGTGATAGCAACATTATGGCACATGTTTGTAGCTGTGAAAGCACCATTATGGCACATGTTAGTTGCTGTGATAGCACCATTATGGCACATGTTAGCAGCTGCAATAGCACCATTATGCACATGTTAGCAGCTGCAATAGCACCATTATGGCACATGTTAGTAGCTGTAATAGCACCATTATGGCACATGTTAGCCACTGTAATAGCACCATTATGGCACATGTTAGTAGCTACAATAGTACCGTTATGGCACATGTTAGCAGCTGCAATAGCAACATTATGGCACATGTTAGTAGCTGCGATAGCACCATTATGGCACATGTTAGTTGCTGTGATAGCACCATTATGGCACATGTTAGTAGCTGTGATAGCACCATTATGGCACATGTTACCAGCTGTGATAGCACCATTATGGCACATGTTAGTAGCTGCGATAGCACCATTATGGCACATGTTAGCCACTGTAATAGCACCTTTATGGCACATGTCAGTAGCTGTGATAGCACCATTATGGCACATGATAGCAGCTGTGATAGCACCATTATGGCACATGTTAGTAGCTGTGAAAGCACCATTATGGCACATGTTAGTAGCTGTGATAGCACCATTATGGCACATGTTAGCAGCTGTGATAGCAACATTATGGCACATGTTAGTAGCTGTGAAAGCACCATTATGGCACATGTTAGTAGCTGTGATAGCACCATTACGGCACATGTTAGCAGCTGTGAAAGCACCATTATGGCACATGTTAGCAGCTGCAATAGCACCATTATGGCACATGTTAGCAGCTGCAATAGCACCATTATGGCACATGTTAGTAGCTGTAATAGCACCATTATGACACATGTTAGCCACTGTAATAGCACCATTGTGGCACATGTTAGTAGCTACAATAGTACCATTATGGCACACGTTAGCAGCTGCAATAGCAACATTATGGCACATGTTAGTAGCTGCGATAGCACCATTATGGCACATGTTAGTAGCTGTGATAGCACCGTTATGGCACATGTTAGTTGCTGTGATAGCACCATTATGGCACATGTTAGCAGCTGTGATAGCACCATTGTGGCACATGTTAGTAGCTACAATAGCACCATTATTGCACATGTTAGCCACTGTAATAGCACCTTTATGGCACATGTCAGTAGCTGTGATAGCACCTTTATGGCACATGTTAGCCGCTGCGATTGCACCATTATGGCACATGTTAGCAGCTTCGATAGCACCATTATGGTACATGTTAGCAGCTGTGACAGCACCATTATGGCACATGTTAGCAGCTGTGATAGCACCATTATGGCACAAGTTAGTAGCTGTGATAGCACCATTATGGCACATGTTAGCAGCTGTGATAGCACCATTATGGCACATGTTTGCAGCTGTGATAGCACCATTATGGCACATGTTAGCAGCTGTGATAGCACCATTATGGCACATGTTATGGTGTGATAGCACCATTATGGCACATGTTAGCAGCTGTGATAGGTCCATTATGGCACATGTTAGTAGCTGTGATAGCACCATTATGGCACATGTTAGTAGCTGTGAAAGCACCATTATGGCACATGTTAGTAGCTGTGATAGCACCATTATGGCACATGTTAGCAGCTGTGAAAGCACCATTATGGCACATGTTAGCAGCTGTAATAGAACCATTATGGCACATGTTAGCAGCTGCAATAGCACCATTATGGCACATGTTTGTAGCTGTAATAGCACCATTATGGCACATGTTAGCCACTGTAATAGCACCATTATGGCACATGTTAGTAGCTACAATAGTACCGTTATGGCACATGTTAGCAGCTGCAATAGCAACATTATGGCACATGTTAGTAGCTGCTTAAGCACCATTATGGCACATGTTAGTAGCTGTGATAGCACCTTTATGGCACATGTTAGTAGCTGTGATAGCACCATTATGGCACATGTTAGTAGCTGTGATAGCACCATTATGGCACATGTTAGTAGCTGTGATAGCACCATTATGGCACATGTTAGTAGCTGTGATAGCACCTATATGGCACATGTTAGTAGCTGTGATAGCACCATTATGGCACATGTTAGCAGCTGTGATAGCACCATTATGGCACATGTTAGTAGCTGTGATAGCACCATTATGGCACATGTTAGTAGCTGTGATAGTACCATTATGGCACATGTTAGTAGCTGTGATAGCACCTATATGGCACATGTTAGTAGCTGTGATAGCACCATTATGGCACATGTTAGCAGCTGTGATAGCACCATTATGGCACATGTTAGCAGCTGTGATAGGACCATTATGGCACATGTTAGTAGCTGTGATAGCACCATTATGGCAAATGTTAATAGCTGTGATAACACCATTATGGCACATGTTAGCAGCTGTGATAGCACCATTATGGCACATGTTAGCAGCTGTGATAGCACCATTAAGGCACATGTTAGCAGCTGTGATTGCACCATTATGGCACATGTTAGCAGCTGTAATAGCACCATTATGGCACATGTTAGCAGCTGTGATAGCAACATTATGGCACATGTTAGCAGCTGTGATAGCACCATTATGGCACATGTTAGTAGCTGTGAAAGCACCATTATGGCACATGTTAGCAGCTGTGATAGCACCATTATGGCACATTTTAGCAGCTGCAATAGCACCATTATGGCACATGTTTGTAGCTGTAATAGCACCATTATGGCACATGTTAGCCACTGTAATAGCACCATTATGGCACATGTTAGTAGCTACAATAGTACCGTTATGGCACATGTTAGCAGCTGCAATAGCAACATTATGGCACATGTTAGTAGCTGCTTAAGCACCATTATGGCACATGTTAGTAGCTGTGATAGCACCTTTATGGCACATGTTAGTAGCTGTGATAGCACCATTATGGCACATGTTAGCAGCTGTGATAGCACCATTGTGGCACATGTTAGTAGCTGCAATAGCACCATTATGGCACATGTTAGCCACTGTAATAGCACCTTTATGGCACATGTCAGTAGCTGTGATAGCACCTATATGGCACATGTTAGTAGCTGTGATAGCACCATTATGGCACATGTTAGTAGCTGCGATAGCACCTTTATGGCACATGTTAGCCGCTGCGATTGCACCATTATGGCACATGTTAGCAGCTGTGACAGCACCATTATGGCACATGTTAGCAGCTGTGATAGCACCATTATGGCACAAGTTTACAGCTGTGATAGCACCATTATGGCACATGTTAGAAGCTGTGATAGCACCATTATGGCACATGTTTGCAGCTGTGATAGCACCATTATGGCACATGATAGCAGCTGTGATAGCACCATTATGGCACATGTTAGCAGCTGTGATAGCACCATTATGGCACATGTTAGCAGCTGTGATAGGTCCATTATGGCACATGTTAGTAGCTGTGATAGCACAATTATGGCAAATGTTAATAGCTGTGATAACACCATTATGGCACATGTTAGCAGCTGTGATAGCACCATTATCGCACATGTTAGCAGCTGTGATAGCACCATTATGGCACATGTTAGCAGATGTGATAGCACCATTATGGCACATGTTAGCAGCTGTGATTGCACCATTATGGCACATGTTAGCAGCTGTAATAGCACCATTATGGCACATGTTAGCAGCTGTGATAGCAACATTATGGCACATGTTAGCAGCTGTGATAGCACCATTATGGCACATGTTAGTAGCTGTGAAAGCACCATTATGGCACATGTTAGTAGCTGTGATAGCACCATTATGGCACATGTTAGCAGCTGTGAAAGCACCATTATGGCACATGTTAGCAGCTGTAATAGAACCATTATGGCACATGTTAGCAGCTGCAATAGCACCATTATGGCACATGTTTGTAGCTGTAATAGCACCATTATGGCACATGTTAGCCACTGTAAAAGCACCATTATGGCACATGTTAGTAGCTGCGATAGCACCATTATGGCACATGTTAGTAGCTGTGATAGCACCATTATGGCACATGTTAGTAGCTGTGATAGCACCATTATGGCACATGTTAGTAGCTGTGATAGCACCTATATGGCACATGTTAGTAGCTGCTTAAGCACCATTATGGCACATGTTAGTAGCTGTGATAGCACCTTTATCTCACATGTTAGTAGCTGTGATAGCACCATTATGGCACATGTTAGCAGCTGTGATAGCACCATTGTGGCACATGTTAGTAGCTGCAATAGCACCATTATGGCACAAGTTTGCAGCTGTGATAGCACCATTATGGCACATGTTTGCAGTTGTGATAGCACCATTATGGCACATGTTAGCAGCTGTGATAGCACCATTATGGCACATGTTAGCAGCTGTGATAGCACCATTATGGCACATGTTAGCAGCTGTGATAGGACCATTATGGCACATGTTAGTAGCTGTGATAGCACCATTATGGCAAATGTTAATAGCTGTGATAACACCATTATGGCACATGTTAGCAGCTGTGATAGCACCATTATGGCACATGTTAGCAGCTGTGATAGCACCATTATGGCACATGTTAGCAGCTGTGATTGCACCATTATGGCACATGTTAGCAGCTGTAATAGCACCATTATGGCACATGTTAGCAGCTGTGATAGCAACATTATGGCACATGTTAGCAGCTGTGAAAGCACCATTATGGCACATGTTAGCAGCTGTAATAGATCCATTATGGCACATGTTAGCAGCTGCAATAGCACCATTATGGCACATGTTTGTAGCTGTAATAGCACCATTATGGCACATGTTAGCCACTGTAATAGCACCATTATGACACATGTTAGTAGCTACAATAGTACCGTTATGGCACATGTTAGCAGCTGCAATAGCAACATTATGGCACATGTTAGAAGCTGCAATAGCACCATTATGGCACATGTTAGTAGCTGTGATAGCACCATTATGGCACATGTTAGTAGCTGTGATAGCACCATTATGGCACATGTTAGTAGCTGTGATAGCACCATTATGGCACATGTTAGTAGCTGCAATAGCACCATTATGGCACATGTTAGACAATGTTATAGCACCATTATGGCACATGTTATTAGCTGCGATAGCACCATTATGGCACATGTTATTAGCTGTGATAGCACCATTATGGCACATGTTAGCAGCTGTGATAGCACCATTATGGCACATGTTAGCAGCTGTGATAGCACCATTATGGCACATGTTAGCAGCTGTGATAGCACCATTGTGGCACATGTTAGTAGCTGTGATAGCACCATTAAGGTACATGTTAGCTGCTGTGATAACACCAATATGGCACATGTTAGCCACTGTAATAGCACCTTTATGGCACATGTTAGTAGCTGTGATAGCACCATTATGGCACATGTTAGTTGCTGTGATAGCACCATTATGGCACATGTTAGTAGCTGTAATAGCACCATTATGGCACATGTTAGCAGCTGTGATAGCACCATTATGGCACATGTTAGCAGCTGTGATAGCACCATTATGGCACATGTTAGCAGCTGCGATAGCACCATTTTGGCATATGTTAGCAGATGCGATAGCACCATTATGGCACATGTTATCCACTGTAATAGCACCTTTATGGCACATGTTAGTAGCTGCGATAGCACCATTATGGCACATGTTAGTAGCTGCGATAGCACCATTATGGCACATGTTAGCAGCTGTGATAGCACCATTATGGCACATGTTAGCAGCTGTGATAGCACCATTGTTGCACATGTTAGAAGCTGTGATAGCACCATTAAGGTACATGTTAGCAGCTGTGATAGCACCATTATGGCACATGTTAGCCTCTGTAATAGCACCTTTATGGCACATGTTAGTAGCTGTGATAGCACCATTATGGCACATGTTAGCAGCTGTGATAGCACCATTGTGGCACATGTTAGTAGCTGTGATAGCACCATTAAGGTACATGTTAGCAGCTGTGATAGCACCATTATGGCACATGTTAGCAGCTGTGATAGCAACATTATGGCACATGTTAGCAGCTGTGATAGCACCATTATGGCACATGTTAGTAGCTGTGATAGCACCATTATGGCACATGTTAGCAGCTGTAATTGCACCATTATGGCACATGTTAGCCACTGTAATAGCACCATTATGGCACATGTTAGTAGCTACAATAGTACCGTTATGGCACATGTTAGCAGCTGCAATAGCAACATTATGGCACATGTTAGTAGCTGCGATAGCACCATTATGGCACATGTTAGTAGCTGTGATAGCACCATTATGGCACATGTTAGTAGCTGTGATAGCACCATTATGGCACATGTTAGTAGCTGTGATAGCACCATTATGGCACATGTTAGTAGCTGCAATAGCACCATTATGGCACATTTTAGCCACTGTTATAGCACCATTATGGCACATGTTATTAGCTGCGATAGCACCGTTATGGCACATGTTATTAGCTGCGATAACACCATTATGGCACATGTTAGCAGCTGTGATAGCACCATTATGGCACATGTTAGCAGCTGTGATAGCACCATTGTGGCACATGTTAGTAGCTGTGATCGCACCATTAAGGTACATGTTAGCAGCTGTGATAACACCATTATGGCACATGTTAGCCACTGTAATAGTACCTTTATGGCACATGTTAGAAGCTGTGATAGCACCATTATGGCACATGTTAGTTGCTGTGATAGCACCATTATGGCACATGTTAGTAGCTGTAATAGCACCATTATGGCACATGTTAGCAGCTGTGATAGCACCATTATGGCACATGTTAGTAGCTGTAATAGCACCATTATGGCACATGTTAGCAGCTGTGATAGCACCATTATGGCACATGTTAGCAGCTGTGATAGCACCATTATGGCACATGTTAGCAGCTGCGATAGCACCATTTTGGCATATGTTAGCAGATGCGATAGCACCATTATGGCACATGTTATCCACTGTAATAGCACCTTTATGGCACATGTTAGTAGCTGCGATAGCACCATTATGGCACATGTTAGTAGCTGCGATAGCACCATTATGGCACATGTTAGCAGCTGTGATAGCACCATTATGGCACATGTTAGCAGCTGTGATAGCACCATTGTTGCACATGTTAGAAGCTGTGATAGCACCATTAAGGTACATGTTAGCAGCTGTGATAGCACCATTATGGCACATGTTAGCCTCTGTAATAGCACCTTTATGGCACATGTTAGTAGCTGTGATAGCACCATTATGGCACATGTTAGCAGCTGTGATAGCACCATTGTGGCACATGTTAGTAGCTGTGATAGCACCATTAAGGTACATGTTAGCAGCTGTGATAGCACCATTATGGCACATGTTAGCAGCTGTGATAGCAACATTATGGCACATGTTAGCAGCTGTGATAGCACCATTATGGCACATGTTAGTAGCTGTGATAGCACCATTATGGCACATGTTAGCAGCTGTAATAGCACCATTATGGCACATGTTAGCCACTGTAATAGCACCATTATGGCACATGTTAGTAGCTACAATAGTACCGTTATGGCACATGTTAGCAGCTGCAATAGCAACATTATGGCACATGTTAGTAGCTGTGATAGCACCATTATGGCACATGTTAGTAGCTGTGATAGCACCATTATGGCACATGTTAGTAGCTGTGATAGCACCATTATGGCACATGTTAGTAGCTGTGATAGCACCATTATGGCACATGTTAGTAGCTGCAATAGCACCATTATGGCACATTTTAGCCACTGTTATAGCACCATTATGGCACATGTTATTAGCTGCGATAGCACCGTTATGGCACATGTTATTAGCTGCGATAACACCATTATGGCACATGTTAGCAGCTGTGATAGCACCATTATGGCACATGTTAGCAGCTGTGATAGCACCATTGTGGCACATGTTAGTAGCTGTGATCGCACCATTAAGGTACATGTTAGCAGCTGTGATAACACCATTATGGCACATGTTAGCCACTGTAATAGCACCTTTATGGCACATGTTAGAAGCTGTGATAGCACCATTATGGCACATGTTAGTTGCTGTGATAGCACCATTATGGCACATGTTAGTAGCTGTAATAGCACCATTATGGCACATGTTAGCAGCTGTGATAGCACCATTATGGCACATGTTAGCAGCTGTGATAGCACCATTATGGCACATGTTAGCAGCTGCGATAGCACCATTATGGCATATGTTAGCAGATGCGATAGCACCATTATGGCACATGTTATCCACTGTAATAGCACCTTTATGGCACATGTTAGTAGCTGCAATTGCACCATTATGGCACATGTTAGTAGCTGCGATAGCACCATTATGGCACATGTTAGCAGCTGTGGTAGCACCATTATGGCACATGTTTGCAGCTGTGATAGCACCATTGTTGCACATGTTAGAAGCTGTGATATCACCATTAAGGTACATGTTAGCAGCTGTGATAGCCCCATTATGGCACATGTTAGCCTCTGTAATAGCACCTTTATGGCACATGTTAGTAGCTGTGATAGCACCATTATGGCACATGTTAGCAGCTGTGATAGCACCATTGTGGCACATGTTAGTAGCTGTGATAGCACCATTAAGGTACATGTTAGCAGCTGTGATAGCACCATTATGGCACATGTTAGCAGCTGTGATAGCAACATTATGGCACATGTTAGCAGCTGTGATAGCACCATTATGGCACATGTTAGCAGCTGTGATAGCACCATTATGGCACATGTTTTGTAGCTGTGATAGCACCATTATGGCACATGTTAGCAGCTGTGATAGCACCATTATGGCACATGTTAGCAGCTGCGATAGCACCATTATGGCACATGTTAGCAGCTGCGATAGCACCATTATGGTAATGCAGCAGGGGTGTCACACCTCCTGCATGCATTACTTATCCGAGCTGCGTCCATGGAAGATCCTGTCCTTTTCCCTCCCCCGCAACTGCGGCGACACGTTCCCTCCTTGCCCACTAATCTCTGACATGCTGCTGCCACTCTGCCTGCGGTCTCCATACTGAGCTGCCAGAGTATGGGTCTGGCACCTGCGCAGATTCCCTCCATTATGCTGAAGCAGGGCCATAGACCCCCTTAGTAATTAGACCCAACTTCAAATTCTGATTATCACTCACATCACACATACAGTACATACACTGACACACATACATACACACACTTACACATATTCACACACACATTGCATACACACACATACAGTCACACACATTATCACACACACTCACACACACTTATGCTCATACACTCACATAACATACACACATTCACACACACAAACATGCACATCATATACACACACATAAACTCACACACACTCATGCACATTGTATACATTCACATACACACTTACACACACATACACATGCAAATCACATACTCACAAACACTCATGCACAATGTAAACACTCACATACAAACTTAAACACACAATCACACACTCACATTATGTAAACACACACTTAGACATATTGTATACACTTACACACATGCACATCACATACACACACCTCATATCAACAGGGCTGGTGCTAGGTGTTGTGGTATCATCACTATAACCTACATCATCACTATAACCTACATAAACCCTATAACCTACATAATCCCTATAGCCTACATAATCCCTATAGTCTACATCATCACTATACTTTACATCACTATAACCTACATCATTACTATAACCTACATCATCACTATATCCTACATTATCACTATAACCTGCATCATCACTATAACGTGCATCATCACTATAGCATACATCATCGCTATATCCTGCATCATCGCTATAATCTACATAACCACTATAGCGTACATCATCCCTATAGCCTACATCATCACTATAACCTACATCATCAGTATAACCTGCATCATCGTATAACCTACATCATTATCACTATAACCTGCATCATCACTATAACCTGCATCATCACTATAACCTACATCATCACAATAACCTGCAGTATCACTATAACCTGCATCATCACAATAACCTACATCATCACTATAATCATTACTATAAACTACATCATAACTATAGCGAACATCGTCACTATAACCTGCATCATCACTATAACCTGCATCATCGTATAACCTACATCATTATCACTATAACCTACATCATCATCACTATAACCTGCATCATCACTATAACCTACATCATCACAATAACGTGCATAATCACTATAACCTACATCATCACTATAACCTGCAGTATCACTATAACCTGCATCATCACAATAACCTACATCATCACTATAACCATTACTATAAACTACATCATAACTATAGCGAACATCGTCACTATAACCTGCATCATCACTATAGCCTGCATCATCACTATAGCCTACATCATCACTATAACCTACATAGTCACAATAACCATCACTATAACCTATATCATCACTTTAACCTGCATCATCACTATAACCTGCATAATCTCTATAACCTGCATCATCACTGTAACCTACATCATCCATATAGCCTGCATCATCCCTATAACCTGCATCATCCCTATAACCTGCATCATCCCTCTAACCTACATCATCTCTATTACCTGAATCATCACTATAACTTGCATCAACACTATAGCCTGCATCATCACTATAACCTACATCATTACTATAATATACATCATCACTATAGCCGACATCATCACTATAGCCTACATCTTCACTATAACCTGCATCATCACTATAACCTGCATCATCACTACAGCCTGCATCATCACTATAACCTGCATCATCACTATAACCTGCATCATCACTATTACCTACATCATCACTATAACCTACATCATCATAACCATCACTATTACCTGCATCATCACTATAACCTACATCATCATAACCATCACTATTACCTGCATCATCAATATAACCTACATCATCATAACCATCACTATAACCTGCATCATCACTATAACCTACATCATCATAACCATCACTATAACCTGCATCATTACTATAACCTACATCATCATAACCATCACTATAACCTGCATCATCACTATAACCTGCATCATCACTATAACCTACATCATCACAATAACCATAATTATAGCCAACATCATCACAATAACCATCACTATAACCTGCATCATCATTATAACCTACATCATCACTATATCCTGCATCATCACAATAGCCTACAACATCACTATAGCCTGCATCATCACTATAACCTACATCATCACTATTACCTACATCATCACTATAGCCTACATCATCACTATTACCTGCATCATCTCTATAGCCTACATCATCACTTTAGCCTGCATCATCACTATAACCTACATCATCACTATAGGCTACATCATTACTATAACCTGCATCATCACTATAACCAACATCATCACTATAACTATATCATCACTATAGCCTACATCATCACTTTAGCCTGCATCATCACTACAGGCTACATCATTACAATAACCTGCAACATCACTATAACCAACATCATTACTATAACTACATCATCACTATAGCCTACATCATCACTATAACCAACATCATCACTATAACATGCATCATCACTATAACCTGCATCATCTCTATAGCCTGCATCATCACTATAACCTGCATCATCACAATTGACAACATCATCACTATAGCCTACATCATCACTATAGCCTACATCATCACTATAACCAACATCATCACTATAACCTGCATCATCACTATAACCTACATCATCACTATAACCTGCATCATCACTATAGCCTGCATCATCACTATAACCTGCATCATCACTATAACCTACATCATCACTATAACCTGCATCATCACTATAACCTGCATCATCACAATAGACAACATCATCACTATAGCCGACATCATCACTATAGCCTACATCATCACTATAGCCTACATCATCACTATAACCTGCATCATCACTACAACCTGCATCATCACTACAGCCTGCATCATCACTATAACCTGCATCATCACTATAGCCTGCATCATCACTTTAGCCTACAACATCACTATAACCTGCATCATCACTATAGTCTACAACATCACTATAGCCTACATCATCACTATAGCCTACATCATCACTATAACCTACATCATCACTATAGCCTACATCATCACTATAGCCTACATCATCACTATAACCTGCATCATCACTATAACCTGCAGTATCACTATAACCTGCATCATCACAATAACCTACATCATCACAATAACCTACATCATCACTATAGCCGACATCATCACTATATCCTACATCATCACTATAGCCTACATCATCACTATAACCTGCATCATCACTACAACCTGCATCATCACTACAGCCTGCATCATCACTATAACCTGCATCATCACTATAGCCTGCATCATCACTTTAGCCTACAACATCACTATAACGTGCATCATCACTATAGCCTACAACATCACTATAACCTGCATCATCACTATAGCCTACATCATCACTATAGCCTACATCATCACTATAACCTGCATCATCACTATAGTCTACAACATCACTATAGCCTACATCATCACTATAGCCTACATCATCACTATAACCTACATCATCACTATAGCCTACATCATCACTATAGCCTACAACATCACTATAACCTGCATCATCACTATAGTCTACAACATCACTATAGCCTACATCATCACTATAGCTTACATCATCACTATAGCCTACATCATCACTATAACCTACAACATCATCACTATTATTATTATAATTATATTTTATTTAAATGGCACCACAAATGTTCTGCAATGCCTTACAAAGTACATAAACAAATTGTAGACATGTGACTTACAGAACAATACAATACAGGACATGGATAATATATATTGCTATATTAGTGAACATATCACCCAGATAAGCAACAGAGCACAAGCCACCAAGTGTTAGGTGCCCTACTGGTGAGTAAGTAGTAAATGACACTAAAGTAAAGAGAAGCACAAGAGGGTAGATGGCCCTGCTCGTGAGAGCTTACATTCTAAAATGGTGGGGGAAGACAAACAGGGGTGACACAGATGGGGTAGATGGGGAGGAAGGAGCATGTAGCAAGGAGTTAGAGCTATAACCTGCATCATCCATATAACCTGCATCGTCCATATAACCTACATCATCACTATAACCTGCATCATCATAACCATCACTATTACCTGCATCATCACTATAATCTACATCATCATAACCATCACTATAACCTGCATCATCACTATAACCTGCATCATCATAACCATCACTATAACCTGCATCATCACTATAACCTACATCATCAAAACCATCACTATTACCTGCATCATCACTATAACCTACATCATCATAACCATCACTATAACCTGCATCATCACTATAACCTACATCATCATAACCATCACTATAACCTGCATCATCACTATAACCTGCATCATCACTATAACCTACATCATCACAATAACCATCATTATAGCCAACATCATCACAATAACTATCACTATAACCTGCATCATCATTATAACCTACATCATCACTATAGCCTGCATCATCACTATAACCTGCATCATCACAATAGCCTACAACATCACTATAGCCTGCATCATCACTATAACCTACATCATCACTATTACCTACATCATCACTATAGCCTACATCATCACTATTACCTGCATCATCTCTATAGCCTACATCATCACTTTAGCCTGCATCATCACTATAACCTACATCATCACTATAGGCTACATCATTACTATAACCTGCATCATCACTATAACCAACATCATCACTATAACTATATCATCACTATAGCCTACATCATCACTTTAGCCTGCATCATCACTATAGGCTACATCATTACAATAACCTGCAACATCACTATAACCAACATCATTACTATAACTACATCATCACTATAGCCTACATCATCACTATAACCAACATCATCACTATAACATGCATCATCACTATAACCTGCATCATCTCTATAGCCTGCATCATCACTATAACCTGCGTCATCACAATAGACAACATCATCACTATAGCCTACATCATCACTATAGCCTACATCATCACTATAACCAACATCATCACTATAACCTGCATCATCACTATAACCTACATCATCACTATAACCTGCATCATCACTATAGCCTGCATCATCACTATAACCTACATCATCACTATAACCTGCAACATCACTACAACCTGCTTCATCACTATAGCCTACATCATCTCTATAGCCTACATCATCACTATAGCCTACATCATCACTATAGCCGACATCATCACTATAGCCTACATCATCACTATAGCCTACATCATCACTATAACCTGCATCATCACTACAACCTGCATCATCACTACAGCCTGCATCATCACTATAACCTGCATCATCACTATAGCCTGCATCATCACTTTAGCCTACAACATCACTATAACCTGCATCATCACTATAGCCTACAACATCACTATAGCCTACATCATCACTATAACCTACATCATCACTATAGCCTACATCATCACTATAGCCTACATCATCACTATAACCTGCATCATCACTATAACCTGCATCATCACTATAACCTGCATCATCACTATAGCCTACAACATCACTATAACCAGCATCATCACTATAGCCTACAACATTCACTATAGCCTACAACATCACTATAACCAGCATCATCACTATAACCTGCATCATCACTATAACCTGCATCATCACTACAGCCTGCATCATCACTATAGCCTGCATCATCATTATAGCCTGCATCATCACTATAACCTGCATCATCACTATAACCTGCATCATCCCTATAGCCTGCATCATCACTATAGCCTGCATCATCACTATAGCCTACATCATCACTATTACCTACATCATCACTATAGCCTACAACATCACTATAACTTACATCATCCCTCTAACCTACAACATCACTATAACCAGCATCATCACTATAACCTGCATCATCTCTATAACCTGCATCATCCCTATAACTACATCATCACTATAGCATACATCATCACTATAGCCTACATCATCACTATAGACAACATCATCACTATAACCTGCATCATCACTATAGCTTACATCATCACTATAGCCTACATCATCACTATAACCTACAACATCACTATAACTACATCATCACTATAACCTTCATCATCACTATAGCCTACATCATCACTATAACCTACATCATCACTATAGCCTACATCATCATAACCATCACTATTACCTGCATCATCACTATAGCTTACATCATCACTATATCCTACATTATCACTATAACCTACATCATCACTATAACCAACATCATCACTATTACCTGCATCATCACTATAACCTGCATCATCACTATAACCAACATCATCACTATTACCTGCATCATCACTATAACCTGCATGAACACTATAGCCTACGTCATCACTATAGCCTATATCATCCCTATAACCTATATCATCACTATAACCTACAACATCACTATAACCTGCATCATCACTATAGCCTACATCATCACTATAACTACATCTTCACTATAGCCTACATCATCACTATAACCTACATCATCACTATAACTACATCATCACTGTAACCTACATCATCACTATAACCTACATCATCACTATAGTCTACATCATCACTATAACCTACATCATCACTATAGTCTACATCATCACTATAACCTACATCATCACTATAACCTACATCATCACTATAACTACATCTTCACTATAGCCTACATCATCACTATAACTATATCATCACTATAACTACATCATTACTATAGTCTGCATCATCACTATAACCTACATCATTACTATAACCTACATCATCACTATAGCCTATATCATCCCAATTACCTGCATGAACACTTTAGCCTACATCCTCACTATAGCCTACATCGTCAGTATAGCCTATATCATCCCTATAACCTACATCATCACTATAACTACATCATCACTATAACCTACATCATCCCTATAACCTGCATCATCACTATAGTCTACATCATCACTATAACCTACATCATCACTATAACCTACATCATCCCTATAACCTGCATCATCACTATAGTCTGCATCATCTCTATAACCTGCATCATCCCTATAACCTACATGATCACTATAACCGACATCATCACTATAATTATTGCTCCCTCCATCAGATTGGGCTCCCTATGCATGGCATTGTGGCACCTGTCCCTTGTCCCCTCTGTGTCCTTCCTATGTTCTCAGCATAGCCCTCTCCTAATAGACTGTAAGCTCTCATGCACAGGGTCCTCTCTGGCTATATCCTCATACTCAGGGGTAGAACTATGGGACACAACTGTGATCAGCAGCCGCCAGGCTCGAGCTCTGAAGGGGCACCTACTCCAGTACCCACAATTTATTTACCCCACTTAGGGCTGTAACTATATACCCAGAGTGTACCGTCATGGCTGGCCAATACATGGCACCCCTTCCCGGCACCTGTAGAAGCCACTATACACTAGTGGAGAGCTCCATGTCAGACCATCAGCTGCTGCCTCCGTCTATCTATAGCCTGTCCCTATTCATTGGTGTCACTGCTCCTTAGCAGCACCTTATGTCAGTGTGACATGTTCGGCGCCCCCCTCACCAACATCGCTCTGTCTGACACCTCCATAGCATGCCTATATACTGTGCGCAACTGCATCTGCTTGTGAAATGCTACATTACAGTGTCAGCACCAAATTATAACTTTCCTCCGGGTGTCTGGGATGAATTTACGCCACTGCTCAGACTGTATATGATGCGAAACCTTTTTCTGTATTTTGTTTGAGTAGTAATCACTTTCCAGCAGTGCAGAGTTATGTGGCGCCTTACCAATAAACGCTGATGATGATGGTGAGCAGTAATTGTGTTATATTCTATCGTACACCATGTTACCATTTATTTATTTGTTCCCAGTTTTATCACATTATATATGAACATTGCATATGTTTTCATTACATGTAGTTAGTGCTCCATATCATTCCTTGTAATTTGGATCCCATTAGTGGCAGATATGGATATATACTGTACATGAAGCCTCTCAGAATGACAGAGATCTATGGGCGTATTCCAGGCCTGAGACCGATAATCGGATAAAACAATGTGATCCATCACTATTAGACGCAGCAGAATGTTCTGTGTTAGTCCTGAATGTAAATTTCCTGCTGATACAATGAGAAAGGGGATAATATGGCAGCTCTGTGGGTGATGGATGTGGCATCTAATTCCCATTATCTGGGAGTCACAGTGTTTGTAAAGGACCATTCAGCATAATACAAATTCATTACTGGTCGTTCAATACTTTGATTCTGGAGCTGGTTTTGGTAAGTTCCCCAGTAACTGTCACATCAGCTGAGTTCTGTCTCCAGTATTGATCATTAAGTAGATTTCCCAGACTCAGCTCAGTTCTATCTTTACTAAGTGTTAATCAGACAGTAATATATTTGATGACTGCACAGGACAGAGAAGGGAACAGGAGGAGAGGACCGTACAGAGGAAACCTACCTATAGCTACAACACCCTGTGACGTTCAGCTGAAAACAAACTAGTAGTGAGGCTCCGGCGTCCTGATTTATGGAATAATCATTTGACAAGAGAGACATCAGAGACATCGGCCTGACCCAGAGCCATAGAGAGTGCATGGTGCCCCGGCCTGCTCCCACCTGCACATGTGACAGAACAGGGGGTGCAGGAACATCGGTGCAGGTGGTGACAGAAATATCTCCTTACTGTGTAATGTAACCTATGTAGCACTATAGGGTATACAATCGACTGTCATATCCCGGTGAAATGCCGGGTGACTAGATGTAGACGCCTGACATTTCTCCAACGCCGGGACACCGGCGCCCGGCATCCCGATCGAAGTGATGCCGGGCGCCGCGAGTGGACAGCCGCGGGGGGGAGGGTTAGGTTTAGGGCACCTGGGGGTGACTTAGGGTAAGGCACCCCTGCGGGAGGGTTAGGCTAGGGGGAGGGAGTGTTAGGGTTAGGTACCCCCGGGAGGGACTTAGGGTATAGGCACCCCCCCGTTAGGCACTTAGAGGGGGGATTAGAGTTAGGCACTTGGGAGGAGGTTAGGGTTAGGGGATTAGGTTAGAACATACTTACCTATCCACGATCGGGATTTCCAGAGCTGTCGGGCTTCCGCTGCTGGGTACTCCCGCTATAGTATCAGTGATTCCCACCAGATAGGATGTGGTGACAGCCGGGGTAGGAGAGAGTCCCTGAGGTCCGTCCTTGGCAGATCATTGTATAAAAATCACACTGTGACCAGTGGTGACAGAATGCGCCCATCAAATTAAAAATTCAGACACAGACTCACAGTTTACATATGTAGACACCTGTACAGTACATTCCTCATTTCTTATTCTGCCTATACTGACATCTGCACAGTACCACTACTCCTGCTCTATATACTGGAGGTAATTCCGGGTAACTCTTCTTACTTTGTATGTGCAGATAATGGCATAGTACTCAGCGTGATCCTCTGTTAGGGCACATTACACATGTTCCTTCCTAGTCATACTGGTATATTAGATGCTGTCTCTGGTGCTGCCAGGGTTCGTTATCTCTCTTTCTCTCTCTCATCATTCCTCCTCCCCATAACTATCTATTCCGGTACCTGTCATTGTAGTGATGACAGATTTTCAGGAAATAGATAGTTATCATTGTCTGCTCTAACTTACCGCAGCTGAAATTCGTGCTACGCATGCGCTGTTACATTTGTAAACCCAGCGCACGCTCAGCACTACCTACAGTTGCGGTAATTTTGTGTGTCTCCCCCTCCGCTCACCTCCCCCCTCTGCTCACCTCCCCCCGTCCCCACACTTATCTGCCACGCAGCAGCCTCAGGCTCTGTCTGCTATGCTCTCATGTGCTGTCCCCAGCAGAACTCAGTAGTCTAGAAAAAAAAAAAATATATATATATTTTTTTCTAAACTTTATTCATACATGCCTACCCTCGCGGTTTTCGCGAAAGACTCCCGATATCGAGGTAACCCCCCGCACCCCCGGAAGGGTAGGCATTTCTCCCGCATTCTGCCCACTTCCTAGTGAAGTGGGCAGAATGAGGAGAATACCCACTGCGATCGCGGGTCTCCATGTAGGGGGCAGGGCTTAAAATGTGATTCTACATGAATCACGTCTTTTGGCCCCGCCCCCTACGCAAATTCTAGCCAATCGCGGCAATTTTCCCGTGAGGGGGCGGTGCGTACTGATGCAAATTGTCAGGCCCCGCCCCCCATTGCCTCCCTCCTGCTTCTCTTACCCGGGCTTCTCCCGGGAAGAGATCTTTAAAGGTAGGCAACTCTGACTTTATTGTGTTCTGCTGGGAGAACTCATGACAGCATAGGAGACGGAGCCAGAGGAGAGACCAGAGCGCCGAGGGACCTTCCCAGCTGGAAGCAGGTAAGTGTTATCTACTATACACCACCTCACAGTGGCGAATAGTAACACCATAAAATTCCAAAAAAACATATTTTTTCGAATTTGATGAATACCATAATTTTCATATTCCCATACTAATGTACTAATGTACCTATATTAATGTACCCATACTATTGTACCCATACTAATGTACCCATACTAATGTACTAATGTACCTATACTAATGTACCCATACTAATGTACTTATACTAATGTACCCATACTAATGTTCTAATGTACCCATACTAATGTACTAATGTACCTATACTAATGTACCCATACTAATGCACCTATACTAATGTACCCAAACTAATGTTCTAATGTACCCATACTAATGTACCTATACTAATGTACTACTGTACCCATACTAATGTACTAATATACCTATACTAATGTACCCACAGTAATGTACTAATGTACCCATACTAATGTACCCATACTAATGTACTAATGTACCTATACTAATGTACCCATACTAATGTACTAATGTACCCATACTAATGTACTAATGTACCCATACTAATGTTCTAATGTACCTATACTAATGTACTACTGTACCCATACCAATGTACTAATATATCCATACTAATGTACCCACAGTAATGTACTAATGTACCCATAGTAATGTTCTAATGTACCTATACTAATGTACTACTGTACCCGTACTAATGTACTAATATATCCATACTAATGTACCCACAGTAATGTACTAATGTACCCATACTAATGTACCCATACTAATGTACTAATGTACCTATACTAATATACCCATACTAATGTTCTAATGTACCCATGCTAATGTACCTATACTAATGTACTACTGTTCCCATACTAATGTACTAATGTACCCATACTAATATACTTATGTACCCAAACTAATGTACTAATGTACCTATACTAATGTACTAATGTACCCATACTAATGTACTAATGTACTAATGTACCCATGCTAATGTACCTATACTAATGTACCCATACTAATATACTAATGTACCCTTACTAATGTATTCTTACTAATGTACCTATACTAATGTACCCATACTAATATACTAATGTACCCATACTAATGTACTAATTTACCCATACTAATGTACCCATACTAATGTACTAATGGACCTATACTAATGTACCCATACTAATATACTAATGTACCCATACTAATATACTAATGTACCCATACTAATATAATAATGTACCCATACTAATGTACTAATGTACCCATACTAATGTACTAATGTACCTATACTAATGTACTAATGTACCCATACTAATGTACCCATACTAATGTACCCATACTAATATACTAATGTACCCATACTAATGTACTTATACTAATGTACTAATGTACCCATACTAATGTACCCATACTAATGTACCCATACTAATGTACTAATGTACCCATACTAATGTACCCATACTAATGTACTAATGTACCCATACTAATGTACCTATACTAATGTACTAATGTACCTATACTAATTTACTAATGTACTCATACTAATGTACCTAAACTAATGTACCCATACTAATGTACCCATACTAATGTACTAATATACCCATACTAATGTACCCATACTAATGTACCCATACTAATATACTAATGTACCCATACTAATGTACTAATATACCCATACTAATGTACCCATACTAATGTACTAATATACCCATACTAATGTACCCATACTAATGTACCCATACTAATATACTAATGTACCCATACTAATGTACTAATGTACCCATACTAATGTACCCATACTAATGTACTAATATACCCATACTAATGTACCCATACTAATGTACCCATACTAATATACTAATGTACCCATACTAATATACCCATACTAATATACTAATGTACCCATACTAATGTACCTATACTAATATACTAATGTACCCATACTAATGTACCCATACTAATGTACCCATACTAATGTACTAATGTACCCATACTAATGTACCCATACTAATGTAGTAATGTACCTATACTAATGTACTAATGTACCTATACTAATGTACCCATACTAATGTACTAATGTACCTATACTAATGTACTAATGTACCCATTCTAATTTACTAATGTACTCATACTAATGTACCTATACTAATGTACCCACACTAATGTACCTATACTAATGTACTAATGTACCCATACTAGTGTACCCATACTAATGTACCTATACTAATGTACTAAAGTACCTATACTAATGTACTAATGTATCCATACTAATTTACTAATGTACTCATACTAATGTACCTAAACTAATGTACCCATACTAATGTACCCATACTAATGTACTAATATACACATACTAATATACCCATACTAATGTACCCATACTAATATACTAATGTACCCATACTAATGTACTAATATACCCATACTAATGTACCCATACTAATGTACTAATATACCCATACTAATGTACCCATACTAATGTACCCATACTAATATACTAATGTACCCATACTAATGTACTAATGTACCCATACTAATGTACCCATACTAATGTACCTATACTAATGTACCCATACTAATATACTAATGTACCCATACTAATGTACTAATGTACCCATACTAATGTACCCATACTAATGTACTAATGTACCTATACTAATGTACCCATACTAATATACTAATGTACCCATACTAATATACTAATGTACCCATACTAATATAATAATGTACCCATACTAATGTACTAATGTACCCATACTAATGTACTAATGTACCTATACTAACGTACTAATGTACCCATACTAATGTACCCATACTAATATACTAATGTACCCATACTAATGTACCTATACTAATGTACTAATGTACCCATACTAATGTACCCATACTAATGTACCCATACTAATGTACTAATGTACCCATACTAATGTACCCATACTAATGTAGTAATGTACCTATACTAATGTACTAATGTACCTATACTAATGTACCCATACTTATGTACTAATGTACCTATACTAATGTACTAATGTACCCATACTAATTTACTAATGTACTCATACTAATGTACCTATACTAATGTACCCACACTAATGTACCTATACTAATGTACTAATGTACCCATACTAGTGTACCCATACTAATGTACCTATACTAATGTACTAATGTACCTATACTAATGTACTAATGTACCCATACTAATTTACTAATGTACTCATACTAATGTACCTAAACTAATGTACCCATACTAATGTACCCATACTAATGTACTAATATACCCATACTAATGTAACCATACTAATGTACCCATACTAATATACTAATGTACCCATACTAATGTACTAATATACCCATACTAATGTACCCATACTAATGTACTAATATACCCATACTAATGTACCCATACTAATGTACCCATACTAATATACTAATGTACCCATACTAATGTACTAATGTACCCATACTAATGTACCCATACTAATGTACTAATATTCCCATACTAATGTACCCATACTAATGTACCCATACTAATATACTAATGTACCCATACTAATGTACCCATACTAATGTACTAATGTACCCATACTAATGTACCCATACTAATATACTAATGTACTAATGTACCCATACTAATGTACTAATGTACCCATACTAATGTACCCATACTAATGTACCCTCACTAATGTACTAATGTACCCATACTAATATACCTATACTAATATACTAATGTACCCATACTAATGTACTAATATACCCATACTAATGTACTAATGTACCCATACTAATGTACTAATATACCCATACTAATGTTCTAATGTACCCATGCTAATGTACCTATACTAATGTACTACTGTTCCCAAACTAATGTACTAATGTACCCATACTAATATACTTATGTACCCAAACTAATGTACTAATGTACCTATACTAATGTACTAATGTACCCATACTAATGTACTAATGTACCTATACTAATGTACTAATGTACCCATGCTATTGTACCTATACTAATGTACCCATACTAATATACTAATGTACCCTTACTAATGTACCCTTACAAATGTACCTATACTAATGTACCCATACTAATATACTAATGTACCCATACTAATGTACTAATTTACCCATACTAATGTACCCATACTAATGTACTAATGTACCTATACTAATGTACCCATACTAATATACTAATGTACCCATACTAATATAATAATGTACCCATACTAATGTACTAATGTACCCATACTAATGTACTAATGTACCTATACTAATGTACTAATGTACCCATACTAATGTACCCATACTAATGTACCCATAATAATATACTAATGTACCCATACTAATGTACTTATACTAATGTACTAATGTACCCATACTAATGTACCCATACTAATGTACCCATACTAATGTACTAATATACCCATACTAATGTACCCATACTAATGTACTAATGTACCCATACTAATGTACCTATACTAATGTACTAATGTACCTATACTATTGTACTAATGTACCCATACTAATGTACTAATGTACTCATACTAATGTACCTAAACTAATGTACCCATACTAATGTACCCATACTAATGTACTAATATACCCATACTAATGTACCCATACTAATGTACCCATACTAATATACTAATGTACCCATACTAATGTACTAATATACCCATACTAATGTACCCATACTAATGTACTAATATACCCATACTAATGTATCCATACTAATGTACCCATACTAATATACTAATGTACCCATACTAATGTACTAATGTACCCATACTAATGTACCCATACTAATGTACTAATATACCCATACTAATGTACCCATACTAATGTACCCATACTAATATACTAATGTACCCATACTAATGTACCCATACTAATGTACCCATACTAATATACTAATGTACCCATACTAATGTACTAATGTACCCATACTAATGTACCCATACTAATGTACCTATACTAATGTACCCATACTAATATACTAATGTACCCATACTAATGTACTAATGTACCCATACTAATGTACCCATACTAATGTACTAATGTACCTATACTAATGTACCCATACTAATATACTAATGTACCCATACTAATATACTAATGTACCCATACTAATATAATAATGTACCCATACTAATGTACTAATGTACCCATACTAATGTACTAATGTACCTATACTAACGTACTAATGTACCCATACTAATGTACCCATACTAATATACTAATGTACCCATACTAATGTACCTATACTAATGTACTAATGTACCCATACTAATGTACCCATACTAATGTACCCATACTAATGTACTAATGTACCCATACTAATGTACCCATACTAATGTAGTAATGTACCTATACTAATGTACTAATGTACCTATACTAATGTACCCATACTTATGTACTAATGTACCTATACTAATGTACTAATGTACCCATACTAATTTACTAATGTACTCATACTAATGTACCTATACTAATGTACCCACACTAATGTACCTATACTAATGTACTAATGTACCCATACTAGTGTACCCATACTAATGTACCTATACTAATGTACTAATGTACCTATACTAATGTACTAATGTACCCATACTAATTTACTAATGTACTCATACTAATGTACCTAAACTTATGTACCCATACTAATGTACCCATACTAATGTACTAATATACCCATACTAATGTAACCATACTCATGTACCCATACTAATATACTAATGTACCCATACTAATGTACTAATATACCCATACTAATGTACCCATACTAATGTACTAATATACCCATACTAATGTACCCATACTAATGTACCCATACTAATATACTAATGTACCCATACTAATGTACTAATGTACCCATACTAATGTACCCATACTAATGTACTAATATTCCCATACTAATGTACCCATACTAATGTACCCATACTAATATACTAATGTACCCATACTAATGTACCCATACTAATGTACTAATGTACCCATACTAATGTACCCATACTAATATACTAATGTACTAATGTACCCATACTAATGTACTAATGTACCCATACTAATGTACCCATACTAATGTACCCTCACTAATGTACTAATGTGCCCATACTAATATACCTATACTAATATACTAATGTACCCATACTAATGTACTAATATACCCATACTAATGTACTAATGTACCCATACTAATGTACTAATATACCCATACTAATGTTCTAATGTACCCATGCTAATGTACCTATACTAATGTACTACTGTTCCCATACTAATGTACTAATGTACCCATACTAATATACTTATGTACCCAAACTAATGTACTAATGTACCTATACTAATGTACTAATGTACCCATACTAATGTACTAATGTACCTATACTAATGTACTAATGTACCCATGCTAATGTACCTATACTAATGTACCCATACTAATATACTAATGTACCCTTACTAATGTACCCTTACTAATGTACCTATACTAATGTACCCATACTAATATACTAATGTACCCATACTAATGTACTAATTTACCCATACTAATGTACCCATACTAATGTACTAATGTACCTATACTAATGTACCCATACTAATATACTAATGTACCCATACTAATATACTAATGTACCCATACTAATATAATAATGTACCCATACTAATGTACTAATGTACCCATACTAATGTACTAATGTACCTATACTAATGTACTAATGTACCCATACTAATGTACCCATACTAATGTACCCATTATAATATACTAATGTACCCATACTAATGTACTTATACTAATGTACTAATGTACCCATACTAATGTACCCATACTAATGTACCCATACTAATGTACTAATGTACCCATACTAATGTACCCATACTAATGTACTAATGTACCCATACTAATGTACCTATACTAATGTACTAATGTACCTATACTAATGTACTAATGTACCCATACTAATTTACTAATGTACTCATACTAATGTACCTAAACTAATGTACCCATACTAATGTACCCATACTAATGTACTAATATACCCATACTAATGTACCCATACTAATGTACCCATACTAATATACTAATGTACCCATACTAATGTACTAATATACCCATACTAATGTACCCATACTAATGTACTAATATACCCATACTAATGTACCCATACTAATGTACCCATACTAATATACTAATGTACCCATATTAATGTACTAATGTACCCATACTAATGTACCCATACTAATGTACTAATATACCCATACTAATGTACCCATACTAATGTACCCATACTAATATACTAATGTACCCATACTAATGTACCCATACTAATGTACTAATGTACCCATACTAATGTACCCATACTAATATACTAATGTACTAATGTACCCATACTAATGTACTAATGTACCCATACAAATGTACCCATACTAATGTACTAATGTACCCTCACTAATGTACTAATGTACCCATACTAATATACCTATACTAATGTACCCATACTAATATACTAATGTACCCATACTAATGTACTAATATACCCATACTAATGTACTAATGTACCCATACTAATGTACTAATATACCCATACTAATGTACCCATACTAATATACTAATGTACCCATACTAATGTACCCATACTAATGTACTAATGTACCCTTACTAATGTACCCATACTAATGTACCCATACTAAAATACTAATGTACTAATGTACCCGTACTAATGTACCCATACTAATATACCCATACTAATGTACTAATGTACCCATACTAATGTACCCATACTAATGTACCCATACTAATATACTAATGTACCCATACTAATGTACTAATATACCCATACTAATGTACTAATGTACCCATACTAATGTACTAATATACCCATACTAATGTACCCATACTAATATACTAATGTACTCATACTAATGTACTAATGTACTAATGTACCCATAGTAATGTACCCACAGTAATGTACTAATGTACCCCTACTAATGTACCCATACTAATGTACCCATACTAATGTTCTAATGTACCTGTACTAATGTACTACTGTACCCATACTAATGTACTAATATACCCATACTAATGTACCCACAGTAATGTACTAATGTACCCATACTAATGTACCCATACTAATGTTCTAATGTACCCATACTAATGTACTAATGTACCTATACTAATGTACTACTGTACCCATACTAATGTACTAATATACCCATACTAATGTACCCACAGTAATGTACTAATGTACCCATACTAATGTACCCATACTAATGTTCTAATGTACCCATAATAATGTTCTAATGTACCTATACTAATGTACCCATACTAATGTTCTAAAGTACCCATACTAATGTACCTATACTAATGTACTACTGTACCCATACTAATGTACTAATGTACCCATACAAATGTACTCATACTAATGTACTAATGTACCCATACTAATATACTTATGTACACATACTAATGTACCTATACTAATGTACTACTGTACCCATACTAATGTACTAATGTATGCATACTAATATACTTATGTACACATACTAATGTACCAATACTAATGTACTAATGTACCCATACTAATTTACTAATGTAATAATACTAATGTACCTATACTAATGTACCCATACTAATATACCCATACTAATGTACTAATGTACCCATACTAATGTACTAATATACAAATACTAATGTACCCACAGTAATGTACTAATGTACCCATACTAATGTTCTAATGTAACTATACTAATGTACTAATGTACCCATACTAATTTACTAATATACCCATACAAATATACCCACAGTAATGTACTAATGTACCCATACTAATGTACCTTTACTAATGTACTAATGTACCCATACTAATGTACCTTTACTAATGTACAAATGTACCTATACTAATGTACCCATACTAATGTACTAATGTACCCATACTAATATACTTATGTACACAGACTAATGTACCCATACTAATGTACCCATACTAATATACTTATGTACACATATTAATGTACCCTTACTAATTAGGGGTGTGCACCGGCCACTTTTCGTGTTTTGTGTTTTGGTTTTGGATCTGAATCTTTCTTCGTGTTTTGGATCTGGATTGGTTTTGCCAAAAACCACCCTTCCGTGTTTTGGGTTCTGGGTTTTGTGTTTTGGATCTGTATTTTTTTGAAAAAAAGCATAAAAACAGCTAAAATCACAGAATTTGTAGGTTTTTCTGCTTCTATGCTATTATTAACCTCAATAACCTTAATTTCCACTCATTTCCAGTCTACTCTGAACACCTCACACCTCACAATAGTGTTTTTATATCCAAAAGGTTGCACCGAGGTAGCTGGATGACTATGCTAAGAGATACGAGTGGGCGGCACAAACACGTGACTGATCTAGGAGTGACACTGCAGTGGCAGACAGGATGGCAGTTAGAAAAACTAGGCCCCAAACTGTACATAATACAAAGAAAAAAAAGAGGTGCAAGATGGAATTGTCCTTGAGCCCTCCCACCCACCCTTATGTTGTATAAACAGGACATGCACACTTTAACAAACCAATCATTTCAGCGCCAGGGTCTGCCACACAACTGTGGCTGAAATGATTGGTTCGTTTGGGCCCCCACAAAACAAGCTGGCAATTAATCTGTCCCTGCACAAACTGGCTCTACGGAGGCAAGATGTCGTCCTCATCCTCCTCATCCACCGATTCCTCACCCTCTTCAGTGTGTACATCCTCATCCTCACAGAGTATTAATTCGTCCCTGCTGGAACCACAGGTCCCTCTGTACGTTCTGGATGCTGGTCTCCCTGGAAGAGTTGATAATTCATTTTATGAACATCATCTTCTCCACATTTTGTGGAAGCAACCTCCTACGCATTTCGCTGAAAAGGTTCCCGGCTGCACTAAACACACTTTCGGAGTACACACTGGAGGGGGGGCAACTCAGGTAAAATAGAGCCAGTTTGTACAGGGACCTCCAAATTGCTTCTTTTTCCTGCCAGTACAGGTACGGACTGTCTGACATGCCTACTTGGATGCTGTCACCGATGTAATCCTTTAACAGATAAACGCACGCTTGTCGCTGCTGCTTTGAGGATGCAAGTGCGGCTACAGCCCACACAATTCACAAAGACAGAAAAAAGAAGAAGAATATTTTTATTCTTTGTGTAGCACACTTTGAGGGTGTCACCACCCTTTAACAGACAGACGCACGCTTGTCGCTGCTGCTTTAAGGATGCAGGTGCGGCTACAGCCCACACATTTCACAATGACCGAAAAAAAAAGAACAATATTTTAATTGTTTGTGTAGCACACTTTGAGGGTGTCACCACCCTTTAACAGACAGACGCACGCTTGTCGCTGCTGCTTTAAGGCTGCAGGTGCGGCTACAGCCCACACAATTCACAAAGACAGAAAAAAGAAGAATATTTTAATTGTTTGTGTAGCACACTTTGAGGGTGTCACCACCCTTTAACAGACAGATGCACGCTTGTCGCTGCTGTTTTAAGGATGCAGGTGCGGCTACAGCCCACACAATTCGCAAAGACAGAAAAAAGAAGAATATTTTTATTGTTTGTGTAGCACACTTTGAGGGTGTCACCACCCTTTAACAGACAGACGCACGCTTGTCGCTGCTGCTTTAAGGATGCAGGTGTGGCTACAGCCCACACAATTCACAAAGACAGAAAAAAGAAGAATATTTTTATTGTTTGTGTAGCACACTTTTAGGGTGACACCACCCTTTAACAGACAGACGCACACTTGTCGCTGCTGCTTTGAGGATGCAAGTGCAGCTACATCGCACACAAGTCACAAACACATTAAAAAATTTTTTTTATTTTTTGGAGCACTTTGAGAGTTACAACACCCTTTAACAGACAGACGCACGCTTGTCGCTGCTGCTTTGAGTATGCAAGTGCGGCTACAGCCCACACAATTCACAAAGACAGAAAAAGAAGAAGAATATTTTTATTGTTTGTGTAACACACTTTGAGGGTGTCACCACCCTTTAACAGACAGACGCACGCTTGTCGCTGCTGCTTTAAGGATGCAGGTGCGGCTACAGCCCACACATTTCACAAAGACCGAAAAAAAAATAACAATATTTTAATTGTTTGTGTAGCACACTTTGAGGGTGTCACCACCCTTTAACAGACAGACGCACGCTTGTCGCTGCTGCTTTAAGGATGCAGGTGCGGCTACAGCTCACACAATTCACAAAGACAGAAAAAAGAAGAAGAATATTTTTATTGTTTGTGTAGCACACTTTGAGGGTGTCACCACCCTTTAACAGACAGACGCACGCTTGTCGCTGCTGCTTTGAGGATGCAAGTGCGGCTACATCGCACACAAGTCACAAACACATTAAAACATTTTTTTTATTTTTTGGAGCACTTTGAGAGTTACAACACCCTTTAACAGACAGACGCACGCTTGTCGCTGCTGCTTTGAGGATGCATGTGTGGCTACAGCCCACACAATTCGCAAAGAGAGAAAAAAAAGAACAATATTTTAATTGTATGTGTAGCACACTTTGAGGGTGTCACCACCCTTTAACAGACAGATGCATGCTTGTCGCTGCTGTTTTAAGGATGCAGGTGCGGCTACAGCCCACACAATTCGCAAAGACCGAAAAAAGAAGAATATTTTTATTGTTTGTGTAGCACACTTTGAGGGTGTCACCACCCTTTAACAGACAGACGCACGATTGTCGCTGCTGCTTTAAGGATGCAGGTGCGGCTATAGCCCACACAATTCACAAAGACAGAAAAAAGAAGAATATTTGTATTGTTTGTGTAGCACACTTTGAGGGTGTCACCACCCTTTAACAGACAGACGCACGCTAGTCGCTGCTGCTTTGAGGATGCATATGCGGCTACAGCCCACACAATTCACAAAGACAGAAAAAAAAAGAAGAATATTTTAATTGTTTGTGTAGCACACTTTGAGGGTGTCACCACCCTTTAACAGACAGATGCACGCTTGTCGCTGCTGTTTTAAGGATGCCGGTGCGGCTACAGCCCACACAATTCGCAAAGACAGAAAAAAGAAGAATATTTTTATTGTTTGTGTAGCACACTTTGAGGGTGTCACCACCCTTTAACAGACAGACGCACGCTTGTCGCTGCTGCTTTAAGGAAGCAGGTGCTGCTACAGCCCACACAATTCACAAAGACAGAAAAAAGAAGAATATTTTTATTGTTTGTGTAGCACACTTTGAGGGTGACACCAGGGCCAGATTAACAATGGGGCGGATGGAGCTACAACTCCAGGCCTCCACATAAAAATAGGCCCATTGTCATGACAACACGATGTTGACTGATCATCTCCTCTCCACATGCTCAGCCATAAATCATAAGTAGTAAAATTGTATTTCTATTTACCTCTCAAAATGAAGCATTTTTTTCTTTTACATATTTAGGGAGACATTGGGCCCGAGAGTATAGCGGTGTACACGCCCACATGGCACTGGCCACACCCACACAGCACTGGTCACACCTCCTCTGCTTCTCATAATAGGCCCTTGTTCATTTTCAGCTCCAGGCCCATGTTGCCCTCAATCCGGCCCTGGGTGACACCACCCTTTAACAGACAGATGCACGCTTGTCGCTATTGCTTTGAGGATGCAAGTGCGGCTACATCGCACACAAGTCACAAACACATTAAATTTTTTTTTTATTTTTTGGAGCACTTTGAGAGTTACAACACCCTTTAACAGACAGACGCACGCTTGTCGCTGCTGCTTTGAGGATGCAAGTGCAGCTACAGCCCACACAATTCACAAAGACAGAAAAAAGAAGAAGAATATTTTTATTGTTTGTGTAGCACACTTTGAGGATGTCACCACCCTTTAACAGACAGACGCACGCTTGTCGCTGCTGTTTTAAGGATGCAGGTGCGTCTACAGCCCACACAATTCGCAAAGACAGAAAAAAGAAGAATATTTTTATTGTTTGTGTAGCACACTTTGAGGGTGTCACCACCCTTTAACAGACAGACGCACGCTTGTCGCTGCTGTTTTAAGGATGCAGGTGAGGCTACAGCCCACACAATTCACAAAGACAGAAAAAAGAAGAATATTTTTATTGTTTGTGTAGCACACTTTGAGGGTGTCACCACCCTTTAACAGACAGACGCACACTTGTCGCTGCTGCTTTGAGGATGCAAGTGCGGCTACATCGCACACAAGTCACAAACACATTAAAAAATTTTTTTTATTTTTTGAAGCACTTTGAGAGTTACAACACCCTTTAACAGACAGACGCACGCTTGTCGCTGCTGCTTTGAGGATGCAAGTGCGGCTACAGCCCACACAATTCACAAAGACAGAAAAAAAAAGAACAATATTTTAATTGTTTGTGTAGCACACTTTGAGGGTGTCACCACCCTTTACCAGACAGATGCACGCTTGTCGCTGCTGCTTTAAGGATGCAGGTGCGGCTATAGCCCACACAATTCACAAAGACAGAAAAAAGAAGAATATTTTTATTGTTTGTGTAGCAAACTTTGAGGGTGTCACCACCCTTTAACAGACAGATGCACGCTTGTCGCTGCTGCTTTAAGGATGCAGGTGCGGCTTCAGCCCACACAATTCACAAAGACAGAAAAAAGAAGAAGAATATTTGTATTGTTTGTGTAGCACACTTTGAGGGTGTCATCACCCTTTAACAGACAGATGCACGCTTGTCGCTGCTGCTTTGAGGATGCAAGTGTAGCTACATCGCACACAAGTCACAAACACATTAAAAATTTTTTTTTATTTTTTGGAGCACTTTGAGAGTTACAACACCCTTTAACAGACAGACGCACGCTTGTCGCTGCTGCTTTGAGGATGCAAGTGCGGCTACAGCCCACACAATTCACAAAGACAGAAAAAAGAAGAATATTTTAATTGTTTGTGTAGCACACTTTGAGGGTGTCACCACCCTTTAACAGACAGATGCACGCTTGTCACTGCTGCTTTAAGGATGCAGTTGCGGCAACAGCCCACACATTTCACAAAGACAGAAAAAAAAAGAACAATATTTTAATTGTTTGTGTAGCACACTTTGAGGGTGTCACCACCCTTTAACAGACAGACGCACGCTTGTCGCTGCTGCTTTAAGGATGCAGGTGCGGCTACAGCCCACACATTTCACAAAGACAGAAAAAAAAAGAACAATATTTTAATTGTTTGTGTAGCACACTTTGAGGGTGTCACCACCCTTTAACAGTCAGACGCACGCTTGTCGCTGCTGCTTTGAGGATGCAGGTGGAATCTAGACGGGATTTGGAACCGAGCACACACTACCTCCATCAATTGTCTAAATCCCACTGCACTAATGGCGGATACCGGACGCACGTCTAACACCAACATTGCAGTCAAGGCCTCAGATATACGTTTTGCTTCAGGATGACTGTTGTCGTACTTCATCCTCATCGCTAGGGACTGTTGGAGGGTCAATTGTTTAGTAAAAGTAGTGATGTTCCTACTTCCTCTCTGGGATGATGAACAACTCCCAGCAGCAGCAACAGCACTAGGAGGAAGTGGTTCTTGATCTTTCCCTATTTTATTTTTATCGGAGAAAGTTTGGTCCTCCATTTATGTTATATTGATATATACGTGCGGCTAAAGCGCACACAAACACAGAAAATATTTTTTTATTTTTGCTGGAGAGTAGTGCACTTTGTGGGTTACACCACCCTTTAAGAAATGAGCCAGCCGGCTCTTTACTTATGGGACACAGGAGCACGCTTGGCGCTGCTCCTTTGTTGATGCACGTGCAGCCACAGTGCACACAAGTCACAAACAAAGAAAATATATAATTTTTTGGTTTGGAGTGTACTTTGGGGGTTACAGAACCCTTTAACGGTCAAGCCAGCTGGCCCTTTACATATGACACAGGAGCATGCTTGGCACTACTTTGTTGATGCACGTGCGGCTACTGCGCACACAATTCACAAACACAGAAAATATTTTTTTTTTTGGTTTGGACTGGAGTGTACTTTCGTGGGTTACAGCACCCTTTAACGGTCAAGCCAGCCGGCCCTTTACTTATGACACAGGCGCACGCTTGGCACTACTTTGTTGATGCACGTGCGGCTACTGCACACACAATTCACAAACACAGAAAATAATTTTTTTTTTGGTTTGGACTGGAGAGTACTTTCGGGGGTTTCAGCACCCTTAACGGTCAAGCCAGCCGGCCCTTTACTTATGACACAGGCGCACGCTTGGCACTACTTTGTTGATGCACATGCGGCTACTGCGCACACAATTCACAAACACAGAAAATAATTTTTTTTTTGGTTTGGACTGGAGTGTACTTTCGGGGGTTACAGCACCCTTTAACGGTCAAGCCAGATGGCCCTTTACTTATGACACAGGCGCACGCTTGGCACTACTTTGTTGATGCACATGCGGCTACTGCGCACACAATTCACAAACACAGAAAATTATTTTTTTTTTGGTTTGGACTGGAGAGTACTTTCGGGGGTTACAGCACTCTTAACGGTCAAGCCAGCCGGCCCTTTACTTATGACACAGGCGCACGCTTGGCACTACTTTGTTGATGCACGTGCGGCTACTGCGCACTCAATTCACAAACACAGAAAATAATATTTTTTTTGGTTTGGACTGGAGTGTACTTTCGGGGGTTACAGCACTCTTAACGGTCAAGCCAGCCGGCCCTTTACTTATGACACAGGCGCATGCTTGGCACTACTTTGTTGATGCACGTGCGGCTACTGAGCACACAGTTCACAAACACAGAAAATATTTTTTTTTTTGGTTTGGACTGGAGTGTACTTTCGGGGGTTACAGCACCCTTAACGGTCAAGCCAGCCGGCCCTTTACTTATGACACAGGCGCACGCTTGGCACTACTTTGTTGATGCACGTGCGGCTACTGCGCACACAATTCACAAACACAGAAAATAATTTTTTTTTTGGTTTGGACTGGAGTGTACTTTCGGGGGTTACAGCACCCTTAACGGTCAAGCCAGCCGGCCCTTTACTTATGACACAGGCGCACGCTTGGCACTACTTTGTTGATGCACGTGCGGCTACTGCGCACACAATTCACAAACACAGAAAATATTTTTTTTTTTGGTTTGGACTGGAGTGTACTTTCGGGGGTTACAGCACCCTTAACGGTCAAGCCAGCCGGCCCTTTACTTATGACACAGGCGCACGCTTGGCACTACTTTGTTGATGCAAGTGCGGCTACTGCGCACACAATTCACAAACACAGAAAATATTTTTTTTTTGGTTTGGACTGGAGTGTACTTTTGGGGGTTACAGCACCCTTAACGGTCAAGCCAGCCGGCCCATTACTTATGACACAGGCGTATGCTTGGCACTACTTTGTTGATGCACGTGCGGCTACTGCGCACACAATTCACAAACACAGAAAATATTTTTTTTTTGGTTTGGACTGGAGTGTACTTTCGGGCGTTACAGCACCCTTAACGGTCAAGCCAGCCGGCCCTTTACTTATGACACAGGCGCACGCTTGGCACTACTTTGTTGATGCACGTGCGGCTACTGAGCACACAATTCACAAACACAGAAAATAATTTTTTTTTTGGTTTGGACTGGAGTGTACTTTGGGGGTTACAGCACCCTTAACGGTCAAGCCAGCCTGCCCTTTACTTATGACACAGGCGCACGCTTGACACTACTTTGTTGATGCACGTGCGGCTACTGCGCACACAATTCACAAACACAGAAAATATATTCTTTTTTTAGCACTTGGGGGGAGCACCCAAGATGGACAGAGCACCCCCTGGACAACACTACAGCACCCCTTTAGGACTGGGACACTGCACAGGACTTTGGAGTGGACACAGCCCCTATGGAGAACTGACTGCACAACACAGTCCAGCCAGCCCCTATGGACTTTGAAGTAGTGGACACAGCCCCTATTAACAACAGCAGCACAGCACAACACAGCCAGCCCCTATGGACTTTGAAGTAGTGGACAACAGCAGCACAGCACAACACTACTCTGCACTACACTACACTACACTACACAGCCCTAACTCCCACCCTCCCTCTTCACTGTCCACAGCCGAGTGAGAAAATGGCGCCGACGCGGGTACCTTATATAGGATCCAAAACCCGCGAGACTCGGAAGGCGGGATGATGATGTTTTGCCTCGATTTCAGATCCGAGTCAGGCGGGAAAAGTCGAGCCTGACTCGGATCGGACTCGGATCGGGGGGGCTCGGGGGGTTTCGGATTTCAGAAATCCGAACCCGCTCACCCCTAATACTAATGTAACCATACTAATGTTCTAATGTACCCATGCTAATGTACCTTTACTAATGTACTACTGTACCCATACTAATGTACTAATGTACCCATACTAATATACTTATGTACACATACTAATGTACCTATACTAATGTACCCATACTTATGTACTAATGTACCCATACTAAGTACTAATGTACCCATACTAATGTACCCATACTAATATACTAATGTACCCATACTAATATACCTATACTAATGTACTAATGTACCCATACTAATGTACCCATACTAATGTACCTATACTAATGTACTAATGTACCCATACTAATTTACTAATGTACTCATTCTAATGTACCTATACTAATGTACCCATACTAATATACCCATACTAATGTACTAATGTACCCATACTAATGTACTAATGTACCCATACTAATGTACTAATGTACCTATACTAATGTACCCATACTAATGTACTAATGTACCCATACTAATGTACTAATGTACCTATACTAATGTACCCTTACTAATGTACTAATGTACCCATACTAATGTACTAATGTACCTATACTAATGTACCCATACTAATGTACTAATGTACCCATACTAATGTACCCATACTAATGTACCCATACTAACGTACTAATATACCCATACTAATATACTAATATCCCCATAATGATGTACTAATGTACCTATACTTTTGTACCCATACTAATGTACTAATGTACCTATACTAATGTACCCATACTAATGTACTAATGTACCCATACTAATGTACTAATGTACCTATACTAATGTACCCATACTAATATACTAATATCCCCATACTAATGTACTAATGTACCTTTACTAATATACCCATACTAATGTACTAATGTACCCATACTAATGTACTAATGTACCTATACTAGTGTACCCATACAAATGTACTAATGTACCTATACTAATGTACCCATACTAATGTACTAATGTACCCATACTAATATACTAATATCCCCATACTAATGTTCTAATATACCCATACTAATGTACCTATACTAATGTACTACAGTACCTATACTAATGTACCCATACTAATATACTAATGTACCCATACTAATGTACTAATGTACCCATACTAAGTACTACTGTACCCATACTAATGTACCTATACTAATGTACCCATACTAATATACTAATGTACCTATATTAATGTACAACTATACCCATAATAATGTACCCATACTAATGTACTAATGTACCCATACTAATGTACCTATACTAATGTACCCATACTAATATACTAATGTACCCATTTTAATATATTAATGTACCCATACTAATATACCCATACTAATGTACCAATACTAATATACTAATGTACCCATACTAATATACCCATACTAATGTACCCATACTAATTGTACTACTGTACCCATACTAATGTACCCATACTAATTTACTAATGTACCCATACTAATGTACCTATACTAATGTACTACTGTACCCATACTAATGTACCTATACTAATGTACTACTGTACCCATACTAATGTACTAATGTACCCATACTAATGTACCCATACTAATGTACCTATACTAATGTACCCATACTAATATGCCCATACTATTGTACTAATGTACCCATACTAATGTACCCATGCTAATGTACTAATGTCCCCATACTAATGTACTAATGTACCCATGCTAATGTACTAATGTCCCCATACTAAAGTACTAATGTACCCATGCTAATGTACTAATGTACCCATACTAATGTATCCATACTAATGTACCCATACTAATATACTAATGTACCCATACTAATATACTAATGTACTAGGGGTGTGCACCGGCCACTTTTCGTGTTTTGTGTTTTGGTTTTGGATCTGGATCTTTCATCGTGTTTTGGATCTGGATTGGTTTTGCCAAAAGCACCCTTCCGTGTTTTGGGTTCTGGGTTTTGTGTTTTGGATCTGTGGGCCTGATTCTGATCCACTCGCCAGCGGCTGTCCGCTCGCAAGTGGGTCGATGGTCTGCATTGAGCATGCGCACGACAGAGGGAGCTCCATCGTGCATATGCCCCAGACGCGACGAGCGAAGGACTTTCCTTCGCTCGTTGTGTCTGATCAAAGGGGGCGTGCTGTCGATGTTGATTGACAGCACGCCCCCTTTGGTGGGCATGCCGGGGGCGTGCCTCCCTGACGGGGGCGTTCCCAAGGGAACGCCTACAGTCAGAAGCCGGCCCACTGACATCACTAGTGAAGTCAGTGGGAGTGATTTTGGCTCTGATAGAGCCAAAATCAATCCGGGCCTTGGAGTTGAAAACCTCAACCGCAGGCTCCGGCTCGCAGTGGCGATGGTCTTGAAACTGCACGCTCGTATAGGCTGTGGGTGGTGACCCACAGCTATACGAGCATCCAGGAGGATGCTCCATAATTATGGAGGGCGGCCCTCATTCAGACCGTGCGCTCTGCTCAGAGCGAACGGCTCTGAATGAGGGCCAGTATTTTTTTAAAAAAAAGCATAAAAACAGCTAAAATCTCAGAATTTGTGTGTTTTTCTGCTCCTATGCTATTATTAACCTCAATAACCTTAATTTCCACTCATTTCCAGTCTACTCTGAACACCTCACACCTCACAATAGTGTTTTTATATCCAAAAGGTTGCACCGAGGTAGCTGGATGACTATGCTAAGAGATACGAGTGGGCGGCACAAACACGTGACCGATCTAGGAGTGACACTGCAGTGGCAGACAGGATGGCAGTTAGAAAAACTAGGCCCCAAACTGTACATAATACAAAGAAAAAAAAGAGGTGCAAGATGGAATTGTCCTTGGGCCCTCCCACCCACCCTTATGTTGTATAAACAGGACATGCACACTTTAACAAACCAATCATTTCAGCGCCAGGGTCTGCCACACGACTGTGGCTGAAATGATTGGTTCGTTTGGGCCCCCACAAAACAAGCAGGCAATTAATCTGTCCCTGCACAAACTGGCTCTACGGAGGCAAGATGTCGTCCTCATCCTCCTCATCCACCGATTCCTCACCCTCTTCAGTGTTGTGTACATCCTCATCCTCACAGAGTATTAATTCGTCCCCACTGGAATCCACAACCACAGGTCCTTCTGTACGTTCTGGAGGCTGGTCTCCCTGGAAGAGTTGATAATTCATTTTATGAACATCATCTTCTCCACATTTTGTGGAAGCAACCTCCTACGCCTTTCGCTGAAAAGGTTCCCGGCTGCACTAAACTCTCTTTCGGAGTACACACTGGAGGGGGGCAACTCAGGTAAAATAGAGCCAGTTTGTACAGGGACCTCCAAATTGCTTAATTTTCCTGCCAGTACAGGTACGGACTGTCTGACATGCCTACTTGGATGCTGTCACCGATGTAATCCTTTAACAGACAGACGCACGCTTGTCGCTGCTGCTTTAAGGATGCAGGTGCGGCTACAGCTCACACATTTCACAAAGACAGAAAAAAAAGAAGAATATTTTTATTGTTTGTGGAGCGCACTTTGAGGGTTACACCACCCTTTAACAGACAGATGCACGCTTGTCGCTGCTGCTTTGAGGATGCAAGTGCGGCTACAGCCCACACAATTCACAAAGACAGAAAAAAAAATTTTTTTTTATTGTTTGTGGAGCGCACTTTGAGGGTTACACCACCCTTTAACAGACAGACGATTGCTTGTCACTACTGCTTTAAGGATGCAGGTGCGGCTACAGCCCACACATTTCACAAAGACAGAAAAAAAAAGAAGAAGATTTTTATTGTTTGTGGAGCGCACTTTGAGGGTTACACCACCCTGTAACAGACAGACGCACGCTTGTCGCTGCTGCTTTAAGGATGCAGGTACGGCTACAACCCACATAATTCACAAAGACAGAAAAAAAAGAAGAATATTTTTATTGTTTGTGGAGCACACTTTGAGGGTGTCACCACCCTTTTAACAGACAGATGCACGCTTGTCGCTGCTGCTTTAAGGATGCAGGTGCAGCTACAGCCCACACATTTCACAAAGACAGGAAAAAAAAGAAGAATATTTTTATTGTTTGTGGAGCGCACTTTGAGGGTTACACCACCCTTTAACAGACAGACGCACGCTAGTCGCTGCTGCATTGAGGACAGTATCATATGCAGTGACAGTAGACTTGTCAGAAATTGTTGGCACGTCCTTCAGTTCGGACCAGATGTCCAAACCGGCCCTTGACTTATGACACAGGCTACATCGCACACAAGTCACAAAGACAGAAAAAAAAGTTTTGCTTCAAGATGACTGCTGTTGTACTTCATCCTCATCGCTAGGGACTGTTGGAGGGTCAATTCTTTAGTAAAAGTAGTGGTGTTCCTACTTCCTCTCTGGGATGATGAACAACTCCCAGCAGCAGCAACAGCACTAGTAGGAAGTGGTTCTTGATCTTTCCCTATTTTATTTTTATTGGAGAAAGTTTGGTCCTCCATTTATGTTATATTGATATATACGTGTGGCTAAGGCGCACGCAAACACAGAAAATATTTTTTTAATTTTTGCTGGAGAGTAGTGCACTTTGTGGGTTACACAACCCTTTAAGAAATGAGCCAGCCGGCTCTTTACTTATGGGACACAGGCGCACGCTTGGCGCTGCTCCTTTGTTGATGCACGTGCAGCCACAGTGCACACAATTCACAAACACAGAAAATATTTTGTTATTTGGTTTGGAGTGTACTTTGGGGGTTACAGCACCCTTTAACGGTCAAGCCAGCCGGCCCTTTACTTATGACACAGGCGCACGCTTGGCACTACTTTGTTGATGCACGTGCGGCTACTGCGCACACAATTCACAAACACAGAAAATATATATTTTTTTGGTTTGGACTGTAGTGTACTTTGGGGATTACACGACCCTTTAACGGTCAAGCCAGCCAGCCCTTTACTTATGACACAGGCGCACGCTTGGCACTACTTTCTGATGCACATGCGGCTACTGCGCACACAATTCACAAACACAGAAAATATATATTTTTTTTTAGCACTTGGGGGGAGCACCCCTGATGGACAGAGCACCCCCTGGACAACACTACAGCACCCCTTTAGGACTGGGACACTGCACAGGACTTTGGAGTGGACACAGCCCCTATGGAGAACTGACTGCACAACACAGTCCAGCCAGCCCCTATGGACTTTGAAGTAGTGGACACAGCCCCTACTAACAACAGCAGCACAGCACAACACAGCCAGCCCCTATGGACTTTGAAGTAGTGGACAACAGCAGCACAGCGCAGCACAGCACAGCACAGCACAACACTACTCTGCACTACACTACACTACATTACACAGCCCAGCCAGCCCTAACTCCCACCCTCCCTCTTCACTGTCCACAGCCAAGTGAGAAAATGGCGCCGACGCGGGTACCTTATATAGGATCCAAAACCCGCGAGACCCGGAAGGCGGGATGATGACGTTTTGCCTCGATTTCAGATCCGAGTCAGGCGGGAAAAGTCGAGCCTGACTCGGATCGGCCTCGGATCGGGGGGGCTCGGGGGGGCTCGGGGGGGGGTTCGGATTTCAGAAATCCGAACCCGCTCACCCCTATAATGTACCCATACTAATGTACCTATACTAATGTACTAATGTACCCATACTAATGTACTAATGTACCCATACTAATGTACCCATACTAATGTACCTATACTAATGTACTAATGTACCCATATTAATGTACCCATACTAATGTACCCATACTAATGTACTAATGTACCCATACTAATGTAGTAATGTACCTATACTAATGTACTACTATACCCATACTAATGTACCCATACTAATGTTCTAATTTACCCATACTAATGTACTAATGTACCCATACTAATGTACCCATACTAATGTACTAATGTACCCATACTAATGTACTAATGTACCTATACTAATGTACTACTATACCCATACTAATGTACCCATACTAATGTACTAATTTACCTATACTAATGTACTAATGTACCCATACTAATTTACTAATGTACCCATACTAAAGTACTAATTTACTAATGTACTCATACTAATGTACCTATACTAATGTACTAATGTACCATATTAATGTACCCATACTAATGTACCCATACTAATTTACTAATGTACTAATATACCCATACTAATGTACCCATACTAATGTACCCATACTAATGTACTAATGTGCCCATACTAATGTTCTTAAGTTCCCATACTAATGTACCCATACTAATGTACTAATGTACCCATACTAATGTACCCATACTAAAGTACTAATGTACCCATACTAATGTACCCATACTAATGTACCCATAGTAATTTACTAATGTACAAATTTACTAATGTACTCATACTAATGTACCCATTCTAATGTACTAATATACCCATACTAATGTACCCATACTAATGTACCCATACTAATATACTAATGTACCCATACTAATGTACTAATGTACCCATACTAATGTACCCATACTAATGAATTAATGTACCCATACTAATGTACCCATACTAATGTACTAATGTACCCATACTAATGTACCCATACTAATGAACTAATGTACCCATACTAATGTACCCATACCTATGTGCTAATGTACTAATGTACCCATACTAATTTACTAATGTACCCATACTAATGTACCCATACTAATGTACTAATGTACCCATACTAATGTACCCATACTAATGTACAAATGTACCCATATTAATGTACTAATGTATGGGGAGTGTGGAAATTAATGCTGGGGCACTTACCCAGGAGATATCAGTGATATCTACTGTGTTAAGTCTCTTCATGAATACTAAAATAATGTTAATTATGGAAAATTTCCTTGAAAATGGTTATTTTAGTGTTGATGAATAGGCCCAAATGTGTGTCTGTCTCTCTCTCTCTCTCTCTCTCTCTCTCTCTCTCTCTCTCTCCCCTCTCCTTTCTCTCTCCACCCTCTCCTCTTTCTCTCTCCACCCTCTCCTCTTTCTCACTCCACCCTCTCCTTTCTCTCTCCACCCTCTCCTTTCTCTCTCCTCTTTCTCTCTCCACCCTCTCCTCTTTCTCTCTCCACCCTCTCCTCTCTCTCTCTCTCCACCCTCTCCTTTCTCTCTCCACCCTCTCCTTTCTCTCTCCACCCTCTCCTCTTTCTCTCTCCACACTCTCCTCTTTCTCTCTCCACCCTTTCCTCTTTCTCTCTCCACCCTCTCCTCTTTCTCTCTCCACCCTCTCCTCTTTCTCACTCCATCCTCTCCTCTCTCTCTCTCACTCTCTCTATCTCTCTCTCTCTCCTTCTATTTCTTCCTCCCCCACTCTCTCTCTCCATCTCTCTTTTCAGCCCTCTTATGAAGTGAACTATGAAATGCATTAGGTCGTGGCCTGACTGGCGCAGTGTGCTCACCCCTTGGCATCCTCCTCATTGGTGTGGAACGCTGGAGTCTTGCTGATCGCGGCATGTGAGTGGGCTCATGCAGGGGTGTGGAGACCAGCGGCTGAGACGTAACATTGCCAATAGGGTGCAGTAAAAGTCATGTGATATCCAGCCCACAGTGTTTATTAAATTGGTGTGAGTCCATCACCTCGTTTCATGGAGATCTGGTTATTTATGTCTTTTTTATTAAACTGATTCATGTTCGATAGAGCTCCCCTATTCCTTCTTTTCATACTACAGACTATCTATGCCCATTGTATCCAGGGTAAACAAAAGGGGAGCTGCAGTCTGTTTACAAGGACCTGATGCCATTAGCCCTAACTTCTTGTGGAGGATTCATTGCTGGAGTATTGAGAGCCTGTACTGTATATAAAAGGACAGCTTTAAAGTGATAGCGCATGGATATTTGTCCATATATATATAATCATCCAGTATATTGGACTAACTAACATCAATAATAATTTTTATAAACAATTTAAGGAACCAATAGACAAAATATTCTCATATTTCACACATTTTTGGAGGATTATCTCCAGCATTTCCGGGTGATCACCATAACACACGTCTTTGGCCTGAGAGCAGTATCTGTATTGCTTACGATGAGTGCGATGTGTCTGAGCTGTATGAGGAATTGTCACAGTCAGAGCTCTGTACAGATCAGGGGGGAGATTGTAGCAGTTGGACAATGTAACCAGTACGGCCATCACTTCCTCCCTGCCTCAGGTGGTCTCTAGGCCCAGGGCAGTCTGACTATAAATCTGCAGCAGATGGTATAACGGGCACTAAGCCACAGCGCTTCTCATTTCAGTCACAATCACTAACAATCATAAAACAAATACACAGAGAAAGACTGGAGAATGGAAGTGTAATTATTGTACAATCTTGTGGAAAGCGTAAAGGCAATGTTACCTGGGACTGTGTCACTGAATGCCACCCTGCTTTCTGTGACATTATTATGTATGTGTGACATTACTATTAGGGATGAGTGGGTTCAGATTTCTGAAATCCGAACCCCCCCGATCCGAGTGGGGAACCGAGTCTGGCTCCTGTTTTCCCGCCTGACTTGGAACTGAAATCGGGGCAAAATGTCTAATCATCCCGCCTTCCGAATCTCGTGGGTTTTGGATTCTATAAAAGGTCCCCGTGTCGGCGCCATTTCTGTGTTGTGCTGCTGTCATAGGGGCTGGCTGGGCTGTGTTGTGATGCTGTTGTCCATAGGGGCTGGCTGGGCTGTGTTGTGATGCTGCTGTCATAGGGGCTGGCTGGGCTGTGTTGTGCTGCTGTCATAAGGGCTGGCTGGGCTGTGTTGTGCTGCTGTCATAGGGGCTGGCTGGGCTGTGTTGTGCTGCTGTAATAGGGGCTGGCTGGGCTGTGTTGTGCTGCTGTTATAGGGGCTGGCTGGGCTGTGTTGTGCTGCTGTCATAGGGGCTGGCTGGGCTGTGTTGTGCAGTCATTTGTCCATAGGGGATGTGTCCACTCCAAAGTCTATAGGGGCTGGCTGGGGTGTGTTGTGCTGCTGTTGTCCATAGGGGCTAGCTGGGCTATGTTGTGCTGCTGTCATAGGGGCTGTCTGGGCTGTGTTGTGCAGTCAGTTGTCCATAGTGGCTGTGGCCCTCATTCAGAGCCGCTCGTAAGCGGCCGCTCGTTTGTAGTCAGCCGATGTTGTACAACCACGCATGCGTCGTTGTAACAGTGCGCATGTGCGTACGGCTGATTGCGGTCATTTTTTCAATCGGTCGTCGAACAGCGAACAGGAAGTGACATGTCAAATGTGATTGACAGGACTGTCCGTTTTGGGGCGGTGACGGGGGTGGAGATGGGAAAACGCAGGCATGTCGAGGCATTTTTTGGGCGTACATAAATTATCTGAGGCGAGCGGCCAATGTGAACAGAACAAGTGATACGTCACTGTCTGATCCAATTTCCATTAAGACTGCTCGCTCAGCTTGTGGTCTAGTATAGTCTACCGCAATGACGATGGTCTCTTCGTCCTTCCCTGGGCTCATCGATGGAGTGTCGATTTATCAATTGAGGCCACAGAAACAATCATCTTTTAATTGCTAAACTGCTTGTAAGGTGTTTCGCAAATAGACCTTTTTTAGTAGCTAAAACTGAACGCAGGTGAACTACTCAGCTGCTAATTTTGGCCTAATACAATCAATTAGCAAGCAATTTTTATTTTATTTTGTGGTATTTTGAAATATTTGTAAGTGTTTTTTTTTAGTTAAACAATATTGTACTCATGTTTTATTTTTTTGCTAATATTTTTTGGGCAAAGAAACCAATCATCCTTTTTTTTTTTCTAAGTGTTATTTAAAACTAATATTTTTTTTTTAACCCTTGATTTTTTGAAAAATAAAAAATGTTTCTATTTCCGTTGTATTGTTTGTAATTTTGTTTGAGGGATTACCTTTTAACCAGTTTTGTAATAAATCAACAATAGAATTGAGAAGATTTTAAATTGAATTTTATTAAATGTTTTTTTTTTCGGAATCAAATTTTTAACAACGTAAATAAACAAAAAAAATTTTTTTTGCCACACACACAAAATAAGTGGAATTTGAAACACAAACAAATACAAAAATTAAAAAAGAAAGTAGAGGGAGGTTTTGGGCATTAAGGAATATGGGGCAAACACAGAGATGGATTGTGGTTAAATTAGCCTGTGCTGTCATCGCCTTTTAGGCCGTTTGGCTGGGGGTTGGAGTGAGCCAGAATGGGTCCAGGAGGTCCTTCACCTGGCCTGTCCAGAGGCAGATGTTGTGGCCTCTGGACTAGGCATAGGGCTAGGTACATTTGTAGGGATGGGTCTTGTTGTGCCAGAGGTGGAGGGTCCTGATGTTCTGGCAGGAAGGGAGGCTGGCTCCAACATGTGCTGGCGAATGAGCTGCTCCAGGGCATTTGCAATTCGCACGTTGGCCACAGCATTTTCCTCCAGTGCGTCCGCCACCCGTAGCAGACTGGCGTCCATCCTCAGCAGAATCTCAGTCTGCTGATCCGTTTTAACATTGAGGTCACTGAGGAGGGCCACTGCCTGCGAGGTGAAAGGCCCTGGACTGTCTTCCACAGGGTCCCCAGCCGGATCTACTGCTTCCTCTCCTGCAGAGCCAGAAGAAATTCTGTGGCCAAAGATCACCTCTGGAGCAGACTCATCCGCCTGTGTCTCTGTGAGAAAAAAGAGAAAAGAGTAAAATTATGATCTAGATATTTTCCAAAACACATTTCAGAGATGTCAACATTACAACATTTACCTGGGTCAACATGTGGAGCCGCAAAGTCTGGCATGTCGGTATCCATGTTCGACACGCCAAACACCTCCTCATCCTGCACACACCCCTGTGCCAGCTCCTCCAAATCTGTGAGCTCAAGTGACACAGGGGTGGGACCCCCACCTGTCCCCCTTGCTTGCCTAGCCCTATCAGCAAGTTTTTGTTTCAGCTGATATTTGAAGTCGCTCCATCTGTTGTTTAAAAAGTTGGCATTATTACTGCAGTATTTTGACCTGTAAACACTTTTTAGTCAAATGTAGTTTTTACGTACCGGCGTTTGACCTCCCGGGTTGAACGTTCCAACTCACTCACCCCATTGACAGCACTGGCTATGTCGTCCCACATTTTCCATCTCTGGCTTGCACCCATATTCCTTGGTGCCTGTGGCAGGGTGTCATTGCATATTTGCACCAAAACCTCCATCTCCTTCCTTGTGAATTGTGGCTGCCTTTTTTTTGTCCGCATCATTCATTGTGCGCTCCTATTGTCCGTCCTTAATTTGAGCGGGAAAATAAAGATTATTTATGGCTTGGTGTGACTCCATTCAAGGTGGCATTTTTGGATTGTTGGAGGTATTTTGGAGTAGTGGTTGGTTATTTGGTTGTTGGTTCGTGAAGGAGTGTTTTTTTTGTTTTTGACAGAGCGTTTTTTTATTACTTTCTTTGTTTAAGTTAGCATTTTTGCGTTTTTATTCTGCTATTTTGATTTATATTTTTGAGTAAGTATTTAAAAAATTCCCAAAAACATTTATTCTTAAATTGTGTTTCTTTTTTTTTTTTTTCTATTTTTATTTAAACAGTTATTTTGGCTGGAACCCAAGTGACCTTTTCTAACTTTGTGATATTTGTCTGTTTTTGGTAAGTGTTTTTGGTTTTATTACTTAACAAATTACATGTGTTGGTCTTAGCATATGTTTCACAAAGTAATATGTGCTTCTTCTGTGTAAAATCCTGTGTTAACTCTAAATGTAGCGTACCATTTTGCGAAGTAATATGTGCTTCTTCTGTGTAAAATCCTGTGTTAACTCTAAATGTAGCGTACCATTTTGCAAAGTAATATGTGCTTCCTTCTCTAAATTATCTAAAACTATATTTGGTTGAAATCCTAGTTTATTACATAGACCTATTATTTTTTTTCTACTTTTGAAATGTAGGTTGATTTTCACATGACACGACCCAGGTCTGTAAGAATCTTTTGGTATCTTTGCAAAGATAAGTATATTTTTCTTAACACATTTGTCGAAAAAAAATAACTACCTGGCTTAACATTTCAGGTTGATGTTGGTCGTATTATATTGGCCATGGTTCCAGAACCCGACCAACCTCAACTTTGTCCCAGGCAGAAGCCTCGTAGGCGTGAAAGGCCCCAGATATATAGAACAAGTGTCACCCTTTTTGGAATACCAGATGATTAGGTGTTAAGGTGCTACCGTCTTCCGCCACAAATCATCATAGACACTCTCATTAATAGAGAGTGATCTTGAACGGCAAATTGACAGTCCTACAGCAATACCACCACTTACGCAATTAATGCCGGTGTTACATTTTTGTGCCTCAGGATCCTTTCAAACCACCGTGGGAATAGTGGCAGGAATATCCCAATCCTCCTTTTCAAGGATCCTGAGGGCAGTGATGGATGCACTTTTTAAACACCTCCATCATTTTATTAAAATGCCATTGGATATGGGTTCCCTTAATGTGGTGAAGGCTAATTTTTACCAAATTGCTGCCTTCCCACACATCATAGGGGTTGTGGATGGTACTCACATACCACTTCAGCCTCCAGCAAGTCTGGAGGCAATATGTAGGAACCAAAAGCACTTTAATTCACTGAATGTAATGGTGGTATGTGATGCCTCCCTCCAGATCCTGTCCCTGAATGCCAAATTCCCAGGCAGTGCACATGATTCCTTTGTCATCCGGCAATCAGGGCTTTGGCACAAATTAAACAACCTACAAGCTGGTGATGCATAGCTTCTGGGTAAGTTGACACCTTCTGTTGAAAACAATGCAAAGCTTGGTACCCAATGGACCTGATGTTATTTTTTATATTTTCACAGGAGACAGTGGTTACCCTTGCACGCCCTGGCTGCTCACACCTTATTTGGTTCCCACACCAGGGCCACAATGTCAGTATAATTCCACACTTACAGCCACAAGGCAGGTGGTGGAGTGCTGTATCAGCCTTTTAAAAGGCCGATTCAGATGCCTCCACCGCTCTGGTGGTGACCTCATGTATTTGACGGCTATGGTTTCGAAAATTGTGGTTCTGTGTGGGATATTTCACAACATCACCATAAGGAGTGGTGTCCCAATGCAGCCAGAGGATGCCTTGCCTGAGGATGGCCCCCCGAGGTTGGTCGGAGGTCAGTATGTGGGCGGGCCATACGCGATGACATTGTTGCCAGATTTTTTATGTAATTATTTCCAGAAATTAATTTAATTGACACAATGTAGACATGTAATATTTTAATGTACACTTTTAGCTTTTTTTTGCTTTTGTTTTATTCCATAAAAAACGATGCATACTACCTGATCAACAAAAATGACTTCATGTGGACACATTGGATATAACTTCGGGAACAATGATTTCTTCTCCTCATTTGTGGATTCATGTTGGCATGCTACTTCTTCAAACAGTTCCTGATTCTTGATTTAATTTTGGGTTTTTTGGGGTTGTTTGGACTTTTGTGTGTGTTTTCAATGTGTGAATTGATTGTGACAATTCACTTGGTGTTTATTATTTGTGTGTATTAAAATTTTTTTTTACGTTAAACAAACATTTCCTTGGTAAATTACAAGCAAGTGTAATCTGGTCCAAAAAATGCAAACTTGCTTAATGGCTAATCCTGTAATTTCTTACATTGTAAACATTTTTACCCTGCTTTGTGGCTATAAACAAACACCAAAGGTATTATGGTGAATCAGTATGTTTTCTAATCTAGGCCTAAGCAGGTTTGTTTTAATTTTTACATTACCCCCAAAAAAGAAAAAACTATTTTTGCCGTTAATTCTACAAACCTATTGGTATTGTTAGGTGTTTAATGTGCCAGCTTACATACTTACTTGAGCTTTCTACAATCAAATTTACATTACTTAAAAACTCAGGGTAAAAGAGTATACTTATGTAAGGTTCAACAATCTAAGATTTACAGACAAGGAATGAGACTTAAATAAATCAAAATAAATTTTATTTTTTTACAAATTTTTTTGGGCTAAATCAAACAAATTAGTGGCGCAGGAGTGCCAAAATATGGTCCACTGCCACAGGCATGGCAATGACATGGCCCCTCAGAATCACCAAGCCAGCAGAAATGTCAGCGTTACACCTCTGGTCCTCTGTCGGTTAAAAAAATGTGCGGATTTCTAAAATGACACCTTAATTTAGATGTTAAAAAACCAATTAAAAATCAGACTATACAAAAATATTTTTTTTTAAAAAACATGACCAAAACAAAAGGAAGGCAAAACAAAAAGATTGTCAAAAAAAATGGACAAAAAATAGGAAACAAAATAAAAAAAAACTAGATTTAGAACTACGCAAAAATACGACATTTGCTGGTACTGTAAACAAGAATGACTCAAGTATGAGTGTTTGGACATATGTCATATGTGTAAGGGGAACATTGTTTCACAAAGATATATATAAAAAACATTAAAAATACTTTACAATTTTGAACTGCACAGGCAAAAGGACAACATCAACCAAAATCAAAATAATGAAAAAACAACCATAGTTTAAAAGGGAAACATACTGGTCAAAATGCTGACTGGGCCTGGAGCCCCGAAATCATCATCAGAGGAGGGCCAGTGGATCACGGATGGAGGAGGGGTAATTTGGGAGGAAGTTGAGGGTGAGGAAAAAAGAGGGGGGGTTGAGGGGAGGGTGAAGTTGGAGGGATATGAATGTGAGGAGATGGAGGGAACTCACGGTCGGCCAGGTCTGGGGTGGAGGGGGAATTTGTGGAAGAGTGGGCAGAGGATGTTTGGGTGGGAGTGGGGGATAGGGGATGAGCCCAACGTCTGTGCCGTCATTGTCTGCGCTCAGCCCCTAAATGATGTTGAAAAATGTTTATTACATTTTTCATTTTTAAAAATTTTAGAGCCCCCCCCCCCCCAAAAAAAGGGCTATACTGTAAACATGCACACGCAGGTAGGTCCAAAATAAAGAAACAGGGCTATACGGGAAACATGCACACTCAGGTAGGTCAAAAATAAAGGAACAGGGCTATACGGGAAACATGCACACGCAGGTTTGCTTACATATTTAAATAAAAAAAGAAAACACTTACTTTGATATATCTGCAGACACAAATTGGCCAACAGGCGTGGGGATCTGCGCCTCAGATCCGACCACCTGCGTTCCAGTTGGCCGATATTTCGGCTATAGCCGATGGAAAGATGGAACGCAGGCGGCGGTGCACCTCCGCATAGGCCATACACTTGCGGAGGTTGGTGATGGGGGGCGGATGTTCGGTGATTCTCTGGTCCATCACCTCAGTGAGGACCAGGAGCTCACGCATACAAAAAGCTGAGGCTCTCATGATGGCAATGATTTTTTTTTACACAAAACAGTTTTAATAAAGGTCCTAGAAAAATTTTGATTGGCTAATGTACTTTGTAAATTAACAGGAACCATTCTATTGGTTATTGTATGAGTCATGTGACCTACACCCTCACAAATATAATGTGAGTTATGATAGGCTTGATGCTGTGACATGCGTAAGCTAATTTAAATATAAAAAATAAAGTTGTAAAGTCGGCCTATAAAAAAAACACAAAACAATAATAGCATTCAAACAAACTTTTAATTTTGAACAACCATCCCCTTGGTTCAACCGTACGTGTTCTGCGGAAGCAATGACACACACTAACAATAATAAAGTTTATTGACATTGAAAAAAAAAACGGATTGCAAACATGTGAATAACAATTAAGCTAATTAATATAGTGATTGCCAGTAATCGATTCAAGTATGTTTCCTGAATGAAATAGCAGGCAATCGAAAACTGACAGGGCACAATTGACATGTGCGAGCATTCCCTGCAACCAAAGAAGAGACGGACGGTCGCTATTTTGAATGTTCGCTAGCTAGAGGAGGGGTTGGGAGAATATGGGGCAGAAGATTAGCTGCGAGCGAACATACGAGCGAGCGCTTGAATTAAAAATGTTTCGCTCGTACAGTTGACGAGCGAACAGCCACTTGCGTCTGGGTCTGAATCAGGGCCTGCGTCCACTCCAAAGTCTATAGGGGCTGGCTGGACTGTGTTGTGCAGTGTCCAATAAAGGCTGTAGTCCTAAAGGGGTGCTGTAGTGTTGTCCATCAACGGTGCTCCTCCCCAAAGTGCACTCCAAAAAAAAAAAATAATAATAATATTCTTGTTTGTGAATTGCGGGCCTAATTCAGACCCGCTCGCGAGCACTGAGCGCTCGCAAGTGGGTCGATGTTGGCACAGTGCGCATGCGAACGAGGAAGCCGGCTCCGTCGTGTGCATGCGCGAGACCCTATGGGTCTCGCTACAAAGGGGGCGTGCTGTCGATGGTGAGTGACAGCACGCCCCCTATGGTGGGCGTGCCAGGGGTATTGCTTCCCAGATGGAGGCGTTCCCATGGGAATGGCTACCATCTGATAGAGCCGAAAGCACTCCAGGGCTTGCGGCAATGAGACCCTACCACAAGGGTCTCGTTGCAAGCCTGATGGTCGCGATGGTCAAGACCATCGCGACCATTTTTTGGCCGCTCGCTATAGCTGTGAGTGGTCACCCACAACTATGCGAGTGGCCAGGAGGCCGCTCTAAAATTAGGATGGACGACCCTGATTCAGAGCAAGCGCTCTGTCAGAGCGTCTGGCTCTGAATCAGGTCCTTTGTGTGCAGTAGCCACATGTGCATCAACAAAGTAGTGCCAAGCGTTCGCCTGTGTCATAAATCAAGGGCCGGCTGGCTTGTCCGTTAAAGGGTGCTGTAACCCCCAAAGTGCACTCCAAACAAATAAAAAAATATTTTTTTCTGTGTTTGTGAATTGTATGCGCAGTAGCTGCACATGCATCAACAAAGGAGCAGCGCTAAACGTGCGCCTGTGTCCCATAAGTAAAGGGCCGGCTGGCTCATCTCTTAAAGGGTGGTATAACCCCCAAAGTGCACTCCAACAAAAATAAAAAATTATTTTCTGTGTTTGTGAATTGTGTGCACTGTGGCAGCACATGCATCAACAAAGGAGCAGTGCCAAGCATGCACCTGTGCCATAAGTAAAGGGCTGGCTGGCTCATCTGTTAAAGGGTGGTGTAACCCCCAAAGTGCTCTCCAACAAAAATTAAAAATTCTTCTTTTCTGTGTTTGTGTGCACCTTAGCCGCACGTATATATCAATATAACATAACTGGAGGACCAAACTTTGGGCCTAATTCAGACCCTCTTGCGAGCGCTGAGTGCTCGCAAGCGGGTCAATGTTCACCCAGTGCGCATGCGCACGAGGGAGTCGGCTCCATCGTGCGCATGCGCGAGACCCGAATAGCGATGGGCAAGCCGTCGCTATGGGTCTCGCTACAAAGGGGGTGCGCTATCGATGGTGAGTGAGTGCCCCTTTGGTGGGCATGCTGGGGGCGTGGCTGCCCAGACAGAGGCATTCCCATGGGAACGCCTACCGTCTGGGGCCAGCCCCACTGACCTCACTAGTGAAGTCAGTGGGAGTGCAAGGCTTGCGGCAATGAGACCCTACCACAAGGGTCTCATCGCAAGCCCGATGGTTGTGATGGTCTTGACCACCGTGACCATCTTTTTGGCCACTCGCTATAGCTGTGTGTGGTCACCCACAGCTATGCAAGCGGCCAGGAGGCAACTCTAAAATTAGGAAGGATGGCCCTGATTCAGAGCAAGTGCTCTGTCAGAGCATCAAGCTCTGAATCAGGGCCTTTGTCCCCTAAATATAAAATAGGGAAAGATCACTTCCTCCTAGTGCAGAAGCTGCTGCCACTAGTCATGACATAGACGATAAAATGTACCAAGGTACAAAACTTGCAGTCAGTTGCGCTCCTCTGGTGTACAGGGATTCCCAAATTACAGGATAATTCCAAGAAACCCTTGTCCTTAATAATATTTCAAAGTTCTCTTCAAGAACCTTCTCAACCTCTTTGGATAAAATAGTTCTTCAAACGGATAAATATATGTGTTCTTTTTTGTGGCTGCCTGGCTCTGATCCTCAGGTGGGCTGGGAACACATAGTAGCCTCTCCTGCTGGCTGTGCAAACTAATAAGTGCAAGTTAGTGTCCCGGAGATTCCCTAGCTGTAGTAGAAGCAGGCAGATCTATGGGACTCTCAGTAATTGACACAGTTGTTGTCCGTGAGATGAAAAAGCCCATCACAGTCATGCCTGGGCAGAAGACCAAACATTCCACCTCTTTGTGGTCTGGCAATATTTCTATCCAAATCCGGACAACAACTGTCTTGCCATATGTAAAGGTGGAATAAGTAGGGGTAGGGACGTTAACCACCTAGGAACATCCTCCCTTATACGGCACCTGCAGTGCATTCATAAAAAGTTACTGTCAAGTTCAGAAACTTTGGCTAGGACCGTAAGCAGTCCAGGGACACCTAAATCCCTTTGTCCTGTTGTATCCAAGCACCTGCAAACCACACCGTCAACTCCCTCCTTGTCAATTTCCTCCTTAGTCAGGATCGGAAGTAATCCTGCAGGCCATGTCACTGGCATGACTTACTCTCCTATCCGGGATTCCTCCGGAGGATCCTGCATTGCTACGCCTACTACTGCCACTGCTGCTGGGAGTCGTTCATCATCCCAGAGAGGAAGTAGGAACACCACTACTTTTACTAAACAATTGACCCACCAACAGTCCTTAGTGAGGAGGATGAAGTAGGACAGCAGTCATCCTGAAGCAAAACGTATAACTGAGGCCTTGACTGCTATGTTGGTGTTAGACATGCATCCAGTATCCGCCATTAGTGCAGTGGCATTTAGACAATTGATGGAGGTAGTGTGTCCCCGGTTCCAAATCCCATCTAGATTCCACTTCACTAGGCAGGCAAAACCGAGACTGAACAGAAACGTCTTAAAAAGTGTCATCAGTGTCCTGAAAAATGTGGTTGTACCCAATGTCCACTTAACCACAGACATGTGGACAAGTGGAACAGGGCAGACTAAAGACTATATGACTGTGACAGCCCACTGGGTAGATGTATCACCTTACGCAGCAACAACAGCAGCGTCACCAGTAGCAGGATCTAAGAAATGCCAGCTCGTTCCAAGGTAGGCTATGCTGTGTATCAACGGTTTCTGTAAGAGGCACACCGCCGACAACCTCTTAGAGAAACTGAGGGAAATCATTGCCAAGTGGCTTACCCCACTTAGACTCTCCTGGGGATTTGTGATATCTGACAATGCCACCAATATTGTGCGGGCATTACATCTGGGCAAATTCCAGCACATCCCATGTTTAGCTCACACAATAAATTTGGTGGTGCAGAATTTTCTGAAAAGCAACAGGGACATGCAGGAGACGCTTTGGGTGGCCCGAAAAATTTCTGGACACTTTCACCATTTAGGGACTGCATTCCAAAGACTGGAGCACCAGCAAACACTCTTGAACCTGCCCTGCCATCACCTGAAGCAAGAGGTTGTGACATGTGGAACTCAATCCTTTATATGCTTCAGAGGATGGAGGAGCAGCAAAAGGCCATTCAAGCCTATACATCCACCTATGACACAGGCAAAGGAGGGGGTATGCACCTGACTCAAGCACAGTGGAGAATGATTTCCGTGTTGTGCAAGGTTCTCCAGCCCTTCAAATTTGCCACACGTGAAGTCAGTTCAGACACTGCCAGCTTGAGTCAGGTCATTCCCCTCATCAGGCTTTTGCAGAAGCAGCTGGAGAAAGTGAAGGAGGAGCTAAGACAGAGCGATTCTGCTCGGCATGTAGGACTTGTGGATGAAGCCCTTCATTCGCTTTGCCAGGATTCCAGGGTGGTCAATCTGTTGAAATCAGTCCACTACATTTTGGCCACAGTGCTCGATCCTAGGTTTAAAGCCTATGTGGTGTCTCTCTTTCTGGCCGAAACAAGCCTGCAGAGGTGCAAAGACCTGCTGGTGAAAACACTGTCAGATGAAGCGGAACGTGACACGTCAACAGCTCCTTCTTCATTTTCTCACGCAACTGGGGATGCCAGGAAACAATTTAGATATCCTAAGCAACCTGCTGGCGGTGATGCAGGGCAGGCAGGACCAAGTTTGGACATCTGGTCTGGACTGAAGGACCTGGCAACAATTTCTGACATGTCTACTGTCACTGCATATAATACTGTCACCATTGACAGAATGGTGGAGGATTACATCGGTGACAGCATCAAAGTAGGCATTTCAGACAGTCTGTACCTGTACTGGCTGGAAAAAGAGGCAATTTGGAGGCCCCTGTACAAACTGGCTCTATTTTACCTGAGTTGCCTCCCCTCCAGTGTGCACTCCGAAAGAGTGTTTAGTGCAGCCGGGAACCTTGTCAGCTAAAGGCGTAGGAGGTTGCTTCCACAAAATGTGGAGAAGATGATGTTCATAAAAATGAATTATCAACTCTTCCAGGGAGACCAGCCTAAAGAACTTACAGAGTGACCTGTGGTGGTGGATTCCAGCGGGGACGAATTAATACTCTGTGAGGATGAGGATGTACACAGCACTGAAGAGGGTGAGGTATCGGTGGATGAGGATGACATCTTGCCTCCATAGAGCCAGTTTGTGCATGGACAGATTAATTGCCAGCTTGTTTTGTGGGGCCCCAAACGAACCAATCATTTCAGCCACAGTCGTGTGGCAGACTCTGGCGCTGAAATGATTGGTTTGTTAAAGTGTGTATGTCCTGTTTATACAATATAATTTCCAAGGACAATTCCATCTTGCACCTCTTTTTTTCTTTGCATTATGTACTGTTTGGGGCCTAGTTTTTTCAAACTGCCATCCTGTCTGCCACTGCTGTGTCACTCCTAGATGGGTCACGTGTTTGTGCCGCCCACTCATGTTGCTTAGCATAGTCACCCAGCTACCTCGGTGCAACCTTTTGGACATAAAAACACTATTGTGAGGTGTGAAGTGTTCAGAATAGCATAGGAACAGAAAAACCTGAAAATTCTGTGATTTTAGCTGTTTCTAAAAAAAAATACAGATCCAAAACACAAAACCCAGAACCCAAAACACGGAAGGGCGGTTTTGGCAAAACCAATCCAGATCCAAAACATGAAGAAAGATCCAGATCCAAAACCAAAACACAAAAAGTGGCCGGTGCACACCCCTAATTACTATGCATGTTTGACATTACTATACATGTGTAACATTACTATGCATGTGTGACATTATTATTTATGAGTGACATTACTATGTATGTTTGTGACATTATTATGTATGTGTGACAGCCTGAAAGCCAGGAGCAAGAGCCTGGGGCCGGCCACACACCCTGGTTATTGCCTTGTACAAATAAATATTGTGTGAATGACTATAACCCCATCTTTTCATATGTTCTGTACGTGTGGTCACTATAACCCCATCCTATCATCTGTACTGTATGTGTGGGCACTGTAACCCCATCCTGTCATCTGTACTGTATGTGTGGGCACTATAACCCCATCCTGTCATCTGTACTGTATGTGTGGGCACTATATCCCCATCCTATCATCTGTACTGTATGTGTAGTAGGACTCCTTTCGTACACACAGAGCAGCAGGGAAGCAACACACCAATCTGGATGCGAGTACAAGCTGGTCGGCACCAGCCTTTATTGTATAACGTCAGAAATTACATGAATGAAAACATAAACATAAATCCTAGCCTTGTCTGGGCTCTAACTTCACAAGTGATTTCCCTCACTACATGAAACTGGCAGGGCCTAACACCCTCGCCAGCAACAAAAGCACAGCATAGTCCTTACAGCTAGGTTTTCCTAGTGTCTCTGAGCAAACTCCCTGTCTGCTCCCCAGGTGAGACACTCAGCCCTAAACAAACTAAGCATATGTTGGCCATACTCAGGTGGAAGCCCTAATGAGCCTGTTACCAAGCTGAAAGGCCCAAAACCTGGAGTGGCCATGGGTGGAGCCCTTCCTCTCACCCATAACTCCCAGGACCCAAACCGGCTTTTCAAAAAGCTGAGACTCAAGCCTGCTACACTGCAGACTTTCTCCTGGGGATTTAACACACATAGGACAGGAATCTTGGACAAATGTCCCTGCCACGGACTCCTTTACCAGTGATCCCATCACAATATATATATATATATATATATATATACATATATATATATATATATATATATGAGCTACAGACTTACTGTTTGTGTGGTCACTACAAACCCCATCTTATTGTATGTACTCTATCTGTTGGCACTACAACCCCAATCCAATCAGACTTACTATATATGTTGGTACTACAACTCCCATCCTTTCAAATTAACTGTATGTTTGGGCACTAGAACCATCCGGTCATGTAATACAGTGGTACAGACAGTAAGCTGTGACAACGCATATATGGGACAAACCGTCTGGTCATGTAATACAGGTACTTACACCTGGAGTACTACACATCTGCTCAGCACAGTAAAGATGGAGCAACCGTGCATGTGCAGTAACACCCTTGGTGGCCATCTTATTAAAGGATGCTGGGCTGCTTCAATGAAAGAGCAGACAGGAGATAGCGCCAGAGCTCGCTCCTTCCCAACAAAAATAAGAACACTTTACAAATATTAAAACTCATCCGACATGAAATAATAATAAGTTCATATCTGGTAGAGATATATACCATTTCCTATCCTGCATAGAACTCATGTTACCAATAATAATCCAGGCTGACAGCAGCTTTGGCATCAGACAAATCCTTTCTTGGAAACCGAACCTGCCCAAACTTACCATAACCGAGAAGATCTCCAAGCTACAGAGGAGATCCAAGCTACTGAGGAGATCCAAGCTACTGAGGAGATCCAAGCTACTGAGGAGATCCAAACTACTGCTCGGAACTCCGCATCATTTTCAGATTTGAAAAGTAGGTGCATCATCATCTTCCTGGCATTGTGATACTGTGTCTGTTATATATAACAGTCAGTAATGGTCAGTAGATCAAGGGCCACTGCTTGAACTATCTGTGATGGTCTTGTGCGCCCCCCCAGCATCTTACAAACCTGCTACTCAGCCCGTCCCAAAATGGTATACTTTTTACAGCCTGTTTCTGCTTTGCTGTGGATGGGAGATTAATAGGACCTTATATCAAGGAGTCTGACCATGTTGTGTTACTGTGTGTAATATGTAATTTCCATGGTGGGAAATAGTCCCTACTGTATATACAAGTGTTTGTGCCTATCAGTGTATTATACCTCTAAAGCCTGATATGTTACGTATAAGAAGCATATGTAATGATGTGATAATGTGTGGTAAGGATGCAGGGGAGACATCCCCCCTCCCACTGAAATGTACAGGCAGCCTGGTATCTGTGTATCCCTGCTGATATCCCCACAGTCCCCCTCTCTCTAAGCTGAAGACAGGAAGCTATAGCCAGCTGAATGACATGTGACATCACAAATTACTATGAGGGGTTAACAGTGACTGTTTTTATTGCCTTGATATGCTAAATCCCCTTGTCAATGTGAGAAAATGGTCTTTGACCAAAGGGTCCTGTGTCAGACAGCTTGGCACCGGAATCCTCACCTCTGGAGTGAGGTAAGACATGATCACTAACTGTACAGAGGATTCAAATCACCCAATAGCAGGGCTCAGGGGTGTTACCTCATGGAGGGAAACAGCAAACTTAGGTTTTATGCAGGGAGTCCTGATTTAAGATTTGAGTGGAGTGGAGGTCCTAGCCTGAGTGGCAGGACACAGACCGGGCACAGACGGGAGTCAGGAGAACCTGCCAGCCTGCCATCCAGGGAGCCAAAGCATACGCTCCAACCATAGCACCAAGCCATCCCATGGGGTGCGACTGGTGTGTTAGCTGGAGCTAGGTGACTGGTCAGCACACCCTGCTTTGGCAAGCAGAGGGCCATCAGGCCAAGTGGCTAGGAACCACAAGTCGGGTACAGAGAAGCCATTTCCCGGAGAAGCATGGAGTCACACAGCAGCCTCGCACAAACGTGTCTTCAGCCAAGGCGGGTAAGCCAGACAGAGTAGCTGTCCACCTTTCTAACACTAAAGGGGCCTCTGCTATAGGGACATGTCTGGGTTCCCCAAAAAGTTAGCTAATACTACTGGCATTTCTGTATATATTGTATATAGTTGTAGTTGCTGATTTTCCATGTAGAAGTAGTGTATATGTAAAATAAAGGTATCGTTATACCTTTGCTATTGTGTAATTTCCTGTGCGATCTAAAGGGACTCATAAAGGATCCGGGGTACTGTGCGAGAGAGAGCTATAACCTTTCTGCCTTTCTCAAGATGGTGAAAGGTCGAGAGGGTAAAAATAATGCACGCATAAACCCGGGATCTTCACACTATCTGCGCAGCGTGTCACAGTGGGTGGGCATGCTTTTTTTTTGTTAAATAAAAATGTTCATTTTTTATGATAAAAACTTTAGGCCGTGATACTGTGTCTAATATATAACAGCCAGTAATGCTGAGCAGGTCGGAGTTCGCCGCCTTATACTATCTGCGCAGTGTGTTGCAGTCAGTGGACATTTTTTTTAAAATTCAGTCATTGACATGGAACACGATGATCAATCAATAGAACAGCAGGAGCAGCAACCAAGCACTAGTGCTGCAGCTGCTGCCACCACCAGTCATTTACTAATGCTCAAGGGCTTAGAGAATTTTAGTCAGGGCATCTAATATCCAAAAAAAAACATATTTTACTACATTGCTAAAGTAAAAACACCTTAAATAAAGGGACATTTTATTTCTGAGTGGTGGTTCTGCAACTGCTGTCAGTCAGGTATCTGCTTCTGCCAATGCGTCTCACTCTAGAAGAGGTGTCAAAAAATGAAAACCAGAATATCAGTGGTGAAAAAAATCACTAAGGCTGTAGAACAAACTGTGTGTGTTCAGAAACAAAATCCCTGAGGATAGTCTAAGTGTATCCGCAAATGCTATGTGTGAGCCTGACCTTTCTGTTCTTGTAGAGAAGCCTCCTTCCTCCATTTCTGTACCCTCTGCCAATGTGGGGATGAGCAGCACAAGTCAATATGTTGCTGAGCTAGACATTGAAGATGCTATGGTAGAACAGGATGAGGGGGATATTTGTGTAGCTGATGCAGGAGCTAAATATTGATAGGGACATTGTTTGGGTAAATGAGGCACCAGTGGAAGCAGTTCTTTCCCAACACAGGAAGAAGGCCATTGTCATGCCTGGACACACTGTAAGAATAAAAATGTGCCCAAATTATGTGATTTTAGCTTTTTTTTAACCAGTTTTTGAAAAAAAATACAGATCCAAAACCAAAACATGCGAGGATAGTTTTGGCAAAACCAAAACTTGACAATGAATTAGAACCAAAACTAAAACACTGGGAGATTGGCCACAACTCAATTAGATTTAGCTGGTCCCTGCAATCAGTCCCATCACTGAGCATTGTATTGACACTGCTGGGGAGCAGGGAGCAATGGTGCCCTAGGCTTCTGCCTATATGGTCTATGCCCAGGGCCAGGTCTGGCCATTTATCAATGAGTTTTATCTTACGCAGCAAGTTTTAAAACCCATTGCGTGTGATAATGGTGCCCCAGCCAATCAGCTCCTAACTGTCATCTGTTTGAAAACTGCTGTTTGGCTGGGGCACCATTAATCATACACAGCAAGTTTTAAAACTTTCTGCACATGATAAAACTCATTGATAAATGAGGCCCATTGTCTGGTATGTTATGGAAAGGATGTGGGGAGTAAGACAATATCGTTCCGAGGATCTCCCCCATCTCTACCTTCCTGAGTACATGTGTGACAAAGATCCTCACCCTTAATAGATGTACAAAGCCACTAAGCCTTGGGGAGAGATAAAGTAGATGGGGTTAAAGTACCAACCAGTCAGCTCCTATCATCCTTCCAAAACAGCCTGTAACATTGCAGTTAGGAGCTTGTTGGTTGGTACGTTATATTCACTTTATCTCTCTCCCAGGTTTAGTATATTTCCCCCAGAATCATCAAACTGAAAACCTTGTTTTTGTGACCGCTCAGCGCGGCTGTGATCTGAGTTCATTATATGATTGGCGCTTATTCGGCGCTGACACCGCTCTCTAATTCCCAGCACCAAGCACGAGTTTGTCTTTGAGACATCCCATCAAACAGACACATTCCTGAAGCTGAGACATCTCCGGGGCTGCTGCAATCAACAAGATGAAAACAGCTGAGTGCGGAGAGACAGTCACTTCCTATTAGAGGCTGCTCCCATCTGCCCCAATCTGAGGAACGGAACAATAAGAAGAGCTGATTTATAAAGCCCAGAACATACATTATTGATATTGTATTCAGCTGCTGAATGTCAGAGATGCAGAGTGTGTTTTACCCTATATGAGCAGAGCAAAGATTAACGTCAGTCTGCCTGGAGGCCCCTCCGAGGGGACGGCGCAGGGGGCTGGTATTTACAAGCAGAGCTCTCACTAAATATATAAAATGTAATATTCTATCAGCACAGAGACAGGAGAAAAGTCATTCTAACAACAAAGCTCCAAACATCGGACATAAAGCATGAAAGTTACATGTTCAGTGCTACCCAGACATTGCTTGCAGCCCTGATATAGGGCCCGATTCATTACTGATCACAACTGCGATTCCGCATGCAGATGGCCAATTGTTGCTATCTGCACATGCATCACAGTGCGTGATTGCAGTGACAACGCAGACCCATCACAGAGTAACTGACAAGAAGTGAGCATTTGGGGGTGGTGGCGGGGGGTGACCAGCAAAATGCAGGCGTGCCAGCGCATTTGAACACCAATACAGGGGCATGCATAAATTAGCCACTGCGGTGCAATATGTGGCTTGGGATATCACTGCATGGGATAAGGTTAGCGATTCCTGAGTAAGGTCAGAGCCTGTGTAAGTGTGTGTGAGGCTGTGATGGTAATCCATGTTACTGATGGTATCTCAGTCTTGTGTAGTCACTGTGTGTGATGAGGTTAGTAATTCCTTAGTAAGGTCAGAGCCTGTGTAAGTGTGTGTGAGGATGTGATGGTACTCCATGTTACTGATGGTTTCTCAGTCTTGTATATATTTACTGTGTGTGATGAGGTCAGCAATTCCTAAGTAAGGTCAGAGCCTGTGTAAGTGTGTGTGAGGCTGTGATGGTACTCCATATTACTGATGGTGTCTCAGTCTTGTGTAGTCACTGCGTGTGATGAGGTTAGTAATTCCAGAGTAAGGTCAGAGCTGTGTAAGTGTGTGTGATGCTGTGATGGTACTCCATGTTACTGATGGTATCTCAGTCTTGTGTAATCACTGTGTGTGATTAGGTTAGTAATTCCTGAGTAAGGTCAGAGCCTGTGTAAATGTGTGAGGCTGTGATGGTACTCCATGTTACTGATGGTATCGCAGTCTTGTGTAATCACTGTGTGTGATGAGGTTAGTAATTACTGAGTAAGGTCAGAGACTGTGTAAGTGTGTGTGAGGCTGTGATTGTACTCCAAGTTACTGATGATTTCTCAGTCTTGTATATTCACTGTGTGTAATGAAGTTAGTAATTCATGAGTAAGGTCAGAGCCTGTGTAAATGTGTGTGAGGCTGTGATGGTACTCCATGTTACTGATGGTTTCTCAGTCTTATATATTCACTGTGTGTGATGAGGTTAGTAATTCCTGAGTAAGGTCAGAGCCTGTGTAAGTGTGTGTGAGGCTGTGATGGTATTCCATGTTACTTATGGTTTCTCAGTCTGGTGTAATCAGTGTGATGAGGATAGTAATTCCCGAGTTAGGTCAGAGCCTGTGTAAGTGTGTATGAGGCAGTGATGGTTCTCCGTGTTACTTATGGTTTCTCAGTCTTTTGTAATCACTGTGTGTGATGAGGTTAGTCATTCCTGAGTAAGGTAAGAGCCTGTGTAAGTGTGTGTGAGGCCTTGATGGTACTCCATGTTACAGATTGTTTCATAGTCTTGTGTAGTCACTGAGTGTGATGAGGTTCGTAATTCCTGAGTAAGGTCAGAGCCTCTGTAAGTGTGTGTGAGGCTGTGATGGTACTAGATTGTTACTGATGGTTTCTCAGTCTTGTGTAGTCACTGCGTGTGATGAGGTTAGTAACTACTGAGTAAGGTCAGAGCCTGTGTAAGTGTGTGTGAGGATGTGGTGGTACTCCATGTTTAGATGGTTTCTCTGTCTTATGTAATCACTGCTTGTGATGAGGTTAGTAACTACTGAGTAAGGTCAGAGCCTGTGCAAGTGAGTGTGAGGCCTTGATGGTACTCCATGTTACTGATGGTTTCTCAGTCTTGTGTAATCAATGCGTGTGATGAGGTTAGTAATTACTGAGTAAGGTCAGAGCCAGTGTAAATGTGTGTGAGGCTGTGATTGTACTCCAAGTTACTGATGATTTCTCAGTCTTGTATATTCACTGTGTGTATTGAAGTTAGTAATTCATGAGTAAGGTCAGAGCCTGTGTAAATGTGTGTGAGGCTGTGATGGTACTCCATGTTACTGATGGTTTCTCAGTCTTATATATTCACTGTGTGTGATGAGGTTTGTAATTGATGAGCAAGGTCAGAGCCTGTGTAAGTGTGTGTGAGGCTGTGATGGTACTCCATGTTACTGATGGTTTCTCAATCTTGTATATTCACTGTGTGTGATGAGGTTAGTAATTCCTGAGTAAGGTCAGAGCCTGTGTAAGTGTGTGTGAGTCTGTGATGGTACTCCATGTTACTTATGGTTTCTCAGTCTGGTGTAATCAGTGTGATGAGGTTAGTAATTCATGAGTAAGATTAGAGTCTGTGTAAGTGTGTTTGAGGATGTGATGGTACTCCGTGTTACTAATGGTTTCTCAGTCTTATATATTCACTGTGTGTGATGAGGTTTGTAATTGATGAGTAAGGTCAGAGCCTGTGTAAGTGTGTGTGAGGCTGTGATGGTACTCCATGTTACTGATGGTTTCTCAGTCTTATATATTCACTGTGTGTGATGAGGTTTGTAATTGATGAGTAAGGTCAGAGCCTGTGTAAGTGTGTGTGAGGCTGTGATGGTACTCCATGTTACTGATGGTTTCTCAATCTTGTATATTCACTGTGTGTGATGAGGTTAGTAATTCCTGAGTAAGGTCAGAGCCTGTGTTAGTGTGTGTTAGTCTGTGATGGTACTCCATGTTACTTATTGTTTCTCAGTCTGGTGTAATCAGTGTGATGAGGTTAGCAATTCCTAAGTAAGGTAAGAGCCTGAGTAAGTGTGTGTGAGGCTGTGATGGTACTACAGTAGATTGTTACTGGTGGGTTCATTGTCTTGTGTAGTCACTGCGTGTGATGACGCTAGTAATTCCTGAGTAAGGTCAGAGCCTGTGTAAGTGTGTGTGAGGCTGTGATGGTATTCCATATTACTGATGGTTTCTCAGTCTTTTGTAATCACTGCGTGTGATGAGGATAGTAATTCCTGAGTTAGGTCAGAGCCTTTGTAAGTGTGTATGAGGCTGTGATGGTACTCCGTGCTACTTATGGTTTCTCAGTCTTGTGTAATCACTGTGTGTGATGAGGTTAGTAATTCATGAGTAAGGTCAGAGCCTGTGTAAGTGTGTGTGAGGCTGTGATGGTACTCCATGTTACTGATGATTTCTTAGTCTTGTGTCATCACTGTGTGTGATTAGGATAATAATTCCTGAGTAAGGTCAGGGCCTGTGTAAGTGTATGAGGCTATGATGGTACTCCATTTCACTCATGGCTGCTCAGTCTTGTGTAATCACTGCTTGTGATGAGGATAGTAATTCCTGAGTAAGGTCAGAACCTGTGTAAGTGTGTGTGATGCTGTGATGGTGCTCCATGTTACTGATGGTTTCTCAGACATGTGTAATCACTGCGTGTGATGAGGTTAGTAATTCCGGAGAAAGGTCAGAGCCTGTTTAAGTGTGTGAGAGGCCTTGATGGTACTCCATGTTACAGATGGTTTCTCAGTCTTGTGTAATCACTGCTTGTGATGAGGATAGTAATTCCTGAGAAAGGTCAGAGCCTGTGTAAGTGTGTGTGAGGCTGTGATGGTACTAGATTGTTACTGATGTTTTCTCAGTCTAGTATAATCAAAGTGTTTGATGAGGTTAATAATTCATGAGTAAGGTCAGAGCCTGTGTAAGTGTGTGTGAGGCCTTGATGGTACATCATTTTACTGATGGTTTCTTATTCTTGTGTAATCACTGTGTGTGAAGAGGTTAGTAATTCCTGAGTAAGGTCCGAGCCTGTGTGAGTGTGTGTGAGGCTGTGATGGTACTAGATTGTTACTGATGGTTTCTCAGTCTTGTGTAATCACTGCGTGTTATGAGGTTAGTTATTCCTGAGAAAGGTCAGAGCCTGTTTAAGTGTGTGTGAGGCCTTGATTGTACTCCATTTTACTGATGGTTTCTCAGTCTTGTGTAATCACTGCTTGTGATGAGGTTAGCAATTCCTGAGTAAGGTCAGAGCCTGTGTAAGTGTGTGTGAGGCTGTGATGGTACTCCATATTACTGATGGTGTCTCAGTCTTGTGTAGTCACTGCGTGTGATGAGGTTAGTAATTCCAGAGTTAGGTCAGAGCTGTGTAAGTGTGTGTGATGCTGTGATGGTACTCCATGTTACTGATGGTATCTCAGTCGTGTGTAATCACTGTGTGTGATGAGGTTAGTAATTCCTGAGTAAGGTCAGAGCCTGTGTAAATGTGTGAGGCTGTGATGGTACTCCATGTTACTGATGGTATCGCAGTCTTGTGTAATCACTGTGTGTGATGAGGTTAGTAATTACTGAGTAAGGTCAGAGACTGTGTAAGTGTGTGTGAGGCTGTGATTGTACTCCAAGTTACTGATGATTTCTCAGTCTTGTATATTCACTGTGTGTAATGAAGTTAGTAATTCATGAGTAAGGTCAGAGCCTGTGTAAATGTGTGTGAGGCTGTGATGGTACTCCATGTTACTGATGGTTTCTCAGTCTTATATATTCACTGTGTGTGATGAGGTTAGTAATTAATGAGTAAGGTCAGAGCCTGTGTAAGTGTGTGTGAGGCTGTGATGGTACTCCATGTTACTGATGGTTTCTCAATCTTGTATATTCACTGTGTGTGATGAGGTTAGTAATTCCTGAGTAAGGTCAGAGCCTGTGTAAGTGTGTGTGAGGCTGTGATGGTATTCCATGTTACTTATGGTTTCTCAGTCTGGTGTAATCAGTGTGATGAGGATAGTAATTCCCGAGTTAGGTCAGAGCCTGTGTAAGTGTGTATGAGGCAGTGATGGTTCTCCGTGTTACTTATGGTTTCTCAGTCTTCTGTAATCACTGTGTGTGATGAGGTTAGTCATTCCTGAGTAAGGTAAGAGCCTGTGTAAGTGTGTGTGAGGCTGTGATGGTACTAGATTGTTACTGATGGTTTCTCAGTCTTGTGTAGTCACTGCGTGTGATGAGGTTAGTAACTACTGAGTAAGGTCAGAGCCTGTGTAAGTGTGTGTGAGGATGTGGTGGTACTCCATGTTTAGATGGTTTCTCTGTCTTATGTAATCACTGCTTGTGATGAGGTTAGTAACTACTGAGTAAGGTCAGAGCCTGTGCAAGTGAGTGTGAGGCCTTGATGGTACTCCATGTTACTGATGGTTTCTCAGTCTTGTGTAATCAATGCGTGTGATGAGGTTAGTAATTACTGAGTAAGGTCAGAGCCTGTGTAATTGTGTGTGAGGCTGTGATTGTACTCCAAGTTACTGATGATTTCTCAGTCTTGTATATTCACTGTGTGTATTGAAGTTAGTAATTCATGAGTAAGGTCAGAGCCTGTGTAAATGTGTGTGAGGCTGTGATGGTACTCCATGTTACTGATGCTTTCTCAGTCTTATATATTCACTGTGTGTGATGAGGTTAGTAATTAATGAGTAAGGTCAGAGCCTGTGTAAGTGTGTGTGAGGCTGTGATGGTACTCCATGTTACTGATGGTTTCTCAATCTTGTATATTCACTGTGTGTGATGAGGTTAGTAATTCATGAGTAAGATTAGAGTCTGTGTAAGTGTGTTTGAGGATGTGATGGTACTCCGTGTTACTAATGGTTTCTCAGTCTTATATATTCACTGTGTGTGATGAGGTTTGTAATTGATGAGTAAGGTCAGAGCCTGTGTAAGTGTGTGTGAGGCTGTGATGGTACTCCATGTTACTGATGGTTTCTCAGTCTTATATATTCACTGTGTGTGATGAGGTTTGTAATTGATGAGTAAGGTCAGAGCCTGTGTAAGTGTGTGTGAGGCTGTGATGGTACTCCATGTTACTGATGGTTTCTCAATCTTGTATATTCACTGTGTGTGATGAGGTTAGTAATTCCTGAGTAAGGTCAGAGCCTGTGTTAGTGTGTGTTAGTCTGTGATGGTACTCCATGTTACTTATTGTTTCTCAGTCTGGTGTAATCAGTGTGATGAGGTTAGCAATTCCTAAGTAAGGTCAGAGCCTGAGTAAGTGTGTTTGAGGCTGTGATGGTACTACAGTAGATTGTTACTGGTGGGTTCATTGTCTTGTGTAGTCACTGCGTGTGATGACGCTAGTAATTCCTGAGTAAGGTCAGAGCCTGTGTAAGTGTGTGTGAGGCTGTGATGGTATTCCATATTACTGATGGTTTCTCAGTCTTTTGTAATCACTGCGTGTGATGAGGATAGTAATTCCTGAGTTAGGTCAGAGCCTTTGTAAGTGTGTATGAGGCTGTGATGGTACTCCGTGCTACTTATGGTTTCTCAGTCTTGTGTAATCACTGTGTGTGATGAGGTTAGTAATTCATGAGTAAGGTCAGAGCCTGTGTAAGTGTGTGTGAGGCTGTGATGGTACTCCATGTTACTGATGATTTCTTAGTCTTGTGTCATCACTGTGTGTGATTAGGATAATAATTCCTGAGTAAGGTCAGGGCCTGTGTAAGTGTATGAGGCTATGATGGTACTCCATTTCACTCATGGCTTCTCAGTCTTGTGTAATCACTGCTTGTGATGAGGATAGTAATTCCTGAGTAAGGTCAGAGCCTGTGTAAGTGTGTGTGAGGCTGTGATGGTGCTCCATGTTACTGATGGTTTCTCAGTCATGTGTAATCACTGCGTGTGATGAGGTTAGTAATTCTGGAGAAAGGTCAGAGCCTGTGCAAGTGAGTGTGAGGCCTTGATGGTACTCCATGTTACTGATGGTTTCTCAGTCTTGTGTAATCAATGCGTGTGATGAGGTTAGTAATTACTGAGTAAGGTCAGAGCCTGTGTAAATGTGTGTGAGGCTGTGATTGTACTCCAAGTTACTGATGATTTCTCAGTCTTGTATATTCACTGTGTGCATTGAAGTTAGTAATTCATGAGTAAGGTCAGAGCCTGTGTAAGTGTGTGTGAGGCTGTGATGGTACTCCATGTTACTGATGGTTTCTCAGTCTTATATATTCACTGTGTGTGATGAGGTTTGTAATTGATGAGTAAGGTCAGAGCCTGTGTAAGTGTGTGTGAGGCTGTGATGGTACTCCATGTTACTGATGGTTTCTCAATCTTGTATATTCACTGTGTGTGATGAGGTTAGTAATTCCTGAGTAAGGTCAGAGCCTGTGTTAGTGTGTGTTAGTCTGTGATGGTACTCCATGTTACTTATTGTTTCTCAGTCTGGTGTAATCAGTGTGATGAGGTTAGCAATTCCTAAGTAAGGTCAGAGCCTGAGTAAGTGTGTGTGAGGCTGTGATGGTACTACAGTAGATTGTTACTGGTGGGTTCATTGTCTTGTGTAGTCACTGCGTGTGATGACGCTAGTAATTCCTGAGTAAGGTCAGAGCCTGTGTAAGTGTGTGTGAGGCTGTGATGGTATTCCATATTACTGATGGTTTCTCAGTCTTTTGTAATCACTGCGTGTGATGAGGATAGTATTTCCTGAGTTAGGTCAGAGCCTTTGTAAGTGTGTATGAGGCTGTGATGGTACTCCGTGCTACTTATGGTTTCTCAGTCTTGTGTAATCACTGTGTGTGATGAGGTTAGTAATTCATGAGTAAGGTCAGAGCCTGTGTAAGTGTGTGTGAGGCTGTGATGGTACTCCATGTTACTGATGATTTCTTAGTCTTGTGTCATCACTGTGTGTGATTAGGATAATAATTCCTGAGTAAGGTCAGGGCCTGTGTAAGTGTATGAGGCTATGATGGTACTCCATTTCACTCATGGCTTCTCAGTCTTGTGTAATCACTGCTTGTGATGAGGATAGTAATTCCTGAGTAAGGTCAGAGCCTGTGTAAGTGTGTGTGAGGCTGTGATGGTGCTCCATGTTACTGATGGTTTCTCAGTCATGTGTAATCACTGCGTGTGATGAGGTTAGTAATTCCGGAGAAAGGTCAGAGCCTGTTTAAGTGTGTGAGAGGCCTTGATGGTACTCCATGTTACAGATGGTTTCTCAGTCTTGTGTAATCACTGCTTGTGATGAGGATAGTAATTCCTGAGAAAGGTCAGAGCCTGTGTAAGTGTGTGTGAGGCTGTGATGGTACTAGATTGTTACTGATGTTTTCTCAGTCTAGTATAATCAAAGTGTTTGATGAGGTTAATAATTCATGAGTAAGGTCAGAGCCTGTGTAAGTGTGTGTGAGGCCTTGATGGTACATCATTTTACTGATGGTTTCTTATTCTTGTGTAATCACTGTGTGTGAAGAGGTTAGTAATTCCTGAGTAAGGTCCGAGCCTGTGTGAGTGTGTGTGAGGCTGTGATGGTACTAGATTGTTACTGATGGTTTCTCACTCTTGTGTAATCACTGCGTGTTATGAGGTTAGTAATTCCTGAGAAAGGTCAGAGCCTGTTTAAGTGTGTGTGAGGCCTTGATTGTACTCCATATTACTGATGGTTTCTCAGTCTTGTGTAATCACTGCTTGTGATGAGGTTAGTAATTCCTGAGTAAGGTCAGAACCTGTGTAAGTGTGTGTGAGAGGCTGTGATGGTACTCCATGTTACTGATGGTTTGTCAGTCTTGTATATATTTACTGTGTGTGATGAGGTTGGAAAAGACTGAGTAAAGTGTGTAGCTGTGCGTGAGGCTGTAACTCCATGTTACTTATGGTTTCTCAGTCTTGTGTAATCACTGCGTGTAATGAGGATAGTAATTACTGAGTAAGGTCAGAGACTGTGTAAGTTTGTGTGAGGCTTTGATTGTACTACAAGTTAATGTTGATTTCTCAGTCTAGTGTAATCAAAGTGTGTAATGAAGTTAGTCAATCATGAGAAAGGTCAGATCCTGTGTAAGTGTGTGTGAGACTGTGATGGTACTCCATGTTACTGATGGTTTCTCAGTCTTGTATATTCACTGTGGGTGATGAGGTTAATAATTAGTGAGTAAGATCAGAGTCTGTGTAAGTGTGTATGAGGATGTGATGGTACTCCGTGTTACTAATGGTTTCTCAGTCTTTTATATTCACTGTGTGTGATGAGGTTAGTAATTCCTGAGTAAGGTCAGAGCCTGTGTAAGTGTGTGTGAGGCTGTGATGGTACTACAGTAGATTGTTACTGGTGGGTTCTTTGTCTTGTGTAGTCACTGCGTGTGATGATGTTAGTAATTCTTGAGTAATGTCAGAGCCTGTGTAAGTGTGTGTGAGGCTGGGATGGTATTCCATATTACTGATGGTTTCTCAGTCTTTTGTGATCACTGCGTGTGATGAGGATAGTAATTCCTGAGTTAGGTCAGAGCCTTTGTAAGTGTGTATGAGGCTGTGATGGTACTCCGTGCTACTTATGGTTTCTCAGTCTTGTGTAATCACTGTGTGTGATTAGGATAATAATTCCTGAGTAAGGTCAGGGCCTGTGTAAGTGTATGAGGCTATGATGGTACTCCATTTCACTCATGGCTTCTCAGTCTTGTGTAATCACTGCTTGTGATGAGGATAGTAATTCCTGAGTAATGTCAGAGCCTGTGTAAGTGTGTGTGAGGCTGTGATGGTGCTCCATGTTACTGATGGTTTCTCAGTCATGTGTAATCACTGAGTGTGATGAGGTTAGTAATTCCTGAGAAAGGTCAGAGCCTGTTTAAGTGTGTGAGAGGCTTTGATGGTACTCCATGTTACAGATGGTTTCTCAGTCTTGTGTAATCACTGCTTGTGATGAGGATAGTAATTCCTGAGAAAGGTCAGAGCCTGTGTAAGTGTGTGTGAGGCTGTGATGGTACTAGATTGTTACTGATGTTTTCTCAGTCTAGTATAATCAAAGTGTTTGATGAGGTTACTAATTCATGAGTAAGGTCAGAGCCTGTGTAAGTGTGTGTGAGGCCTTGATGGTACATCATTTTACTGATGGTTTCTTATTCTTGTGTAATCACTGTGTGTGAAGAGGTTAGTAATTCCTGAGAAAGGTCAGAGCCTGTTTAAGTGTGTGTGAGGCCTTGATTGTACTCCATATTACTGATGGTTTCTCAGTCTTGTGTAATCACTGCTTGTGATGAGGATAGTAATTCCTGAGTAAGGTCAGAACCTGTGTAAGTGTGTGTGAGAGGCTGTGATGGTACTCCATGTTACTGATGGTTTGTCAGTCTTGTATATATTTACTGTGTGTGATGAGGTTGGAAAAGACTGAGTAAAGTGTGTAGCTGTGCGTGAGGCTGTAACTCCATGTTACTTATGGTTTCTCAGTCTTGTGTAATCACTCTGTGTGATGAGGATAGTAATTCCTGAGTAAGGTCAGAGCCTGTGTAAGTGTGTGTGAGGCTGTGATGGTACTCCATGTTACTGATGGTTTCTCAGTCTTGTATATATTTACTGTGTGTGATGAGGTTGGAAAAGACTGAGTAAAGTGTGTAGCTGTGCGTGAGGCTGTAACTCCATGTTACTTATGGTTTCTCAGTCTTGTGTAATCACTCTGTGTGATGAGGATAGTAATTCCTGAGTAAGGTCAGAGCCTGTGTAAGTGTTTGTGAGGCTGTGATGGTACTCCGTATTACAGATAGTATCTCAGTCTTGTGTAATCACTGTGTGTGATGAGGTTAGTAATTCCTGAGAAAGGTCAGAGCCTGTGTAAGTGTGCGCATGGCTGTGATGGTACTCCATGTTACTGATGGTTTCTCAGGATTCTGTAATCACTGTGTGTGATGAGGTTAGTGATTCCAGAGTAAGGTCAGAGCCTCTGTAAGTGTGTGTGAGGCTGTGATGATACACCATGATACTGATGGTTTATCAGTCTTGTGTAATCACTGCGTGTGATGAGGATAGTAATTACTGAGTAAGGTCAGAGACTGTGTAAGTGTGTGTGAGGCTTTGATTGTACTACAAGTTAATGATGATTTCTCAGTCTAGTGTAATCAAAGTGTGTAATGAAGTTAGTCAGTCATGAGTAATGTCAGATCCTGTGTAAGTGTGTGTGAGACTGTGATGGTACTCCATGTTACTGATGGTTTCTCAGTCTTGTATATTCACTGTGGGTGATGAGGTTAATAATTAATGAGTAAGGTCAGAGCCTGTGTAAGTGTGTGTGAGGCTGTGATGGTACTCAATGTTACTGATGGTTTCTCAATCTTGTATATTCACTGTGTGTGATGAGGTTAGAAATTCCTGAGTAAGGTCAGAGCCTGTGTAAGTGTGTGTGAGGCTGTGATGGTACTCCATGTTACTTATGGTTTCTCAGTCTGGTGTAATCAATGTGATGAGGTTAGCAATTCCTAAGTAAGGACAGAGCCTTTGTAAGTGTGTATGAGGCTGTGATGGTACTACAGTAGATTGTTACTGATGGGTTCTTAGTCTTGTGTAGTCACTGCGTGTGATGAGGTTAGTAATTCCTGAGTAAGGTCAGAGCCTGTGTAAGTATATGTGAGGCTGTGATGGTATTCCATATTACTGATGTTTTCTCAGTCTTTTGTAATCATTGCATGTGATGAGGATAGTAATTCCTGAGTTAGGTCAGAGCCTTTGTAACTGTGTATGAGCCTGTGATGGTACTCCGTGCTACTTATGATTTCTCAGTCTTGTGTAATCACTGTGTGTGATGAGGTTAGTAATTCCTGAGAAAGGTCAGAGCCTGTGTAAGTGTGCGCATGGCTGTGATGGTACTCCATGTTACTGATGGTTTCTCAGGATTCTGTAATCACTGTGTGTGATGAGGTTAGTGATTCAGAGTAAGGTCAGAGCCTCTGTAAGTGTGTGTGAGGCTGTGATGGTACTCCATGATACTGATGGTTTATCAGTCTTGTGTAATCACTGCGTGTGATGAGGTTAGTAATTATTGAGTAAGGTCAGAGACTGTGTAAGTGTGTGTGAGGCTTTGATTGTACTACAAGTTAATGATGATTTCTCAGTCTAGTGTAATCAAAGTGTGTAATGAAGTTAGTCAGTCAAGAGTAAGGTCAGATCATGTGTAAGTGTGTGTGAGACTGTGATGGTACTCCATGTTACTGATGGTTTCTCAGTCTTGTATATTCACTGTGGGTGAAGAGGTTAATAATTAATGAGTAAGGTCAGAGCCTGTGTAAGTGTGTGTGAGGCTGTGATGGTACTCAATGTTACTGATGGTTTCTCAATCTTGTATATTCACTGTGTGTGATGAGGTTAGAAATTCCTGAGTAAGGTCAGAGCCTGTGTAAGTGTATGTGAGGCTGTGATGGTACTCCATGTTACTTATGGTTTCTCAGTCTGGTGTAATCAATGTGATGAGGTTAGCAATTCCTAAGTAAGGACAGAGCCTTTGTAAGTGTGTATGAGGCTGTCAAGGTTCTACAGTAGATTGTTACTGATGGGTTCTTAGTCTTGTGTAGTCACTGCGTGTGATGAGGTTAGTAATTCCTGAGTAAGATCAGAGTCTGTGTAAGTGTGTATGAGGATGTGATGGTACTCCGTGTTACTAATGGTTTCTCAGTCTTTTATATTCACTGTGTGTGATGAGGTTAGTAATTCCTGAGTAAGGTCAGAGCCTGTGTAAGTGTGTGTGAGGCTGTGATGGTACTACAGTAGATTGTTACTGGTGGGTTCTTTGTCTTGTGTAGTCACTGCGTGTGATGATGTTAGTAATTCTTGAGTAAGGTCAGATCCTGTGTAAGTGTGTGTGAGGCTGTGATGGTATTCCATATTACTGATGGTTTCTCAGTCTTTTGTAATCACTGCGTGTGATGAGGATAGTAATTCCTGAGTTAGGTCAGAGCCTTTGTAAGTGTGTATGAGGCTGTGATGGTACTCCGTGCTACTTATGGTTTCTCAGTCTTGTGTAATCACTGTGTGTGATGAGGTTAGTAATTCATGAGTAAGGTCAGAGCCTGTGTAAGTGTGTGTGAGGCTGTGATGGTACTCCATGTTACTGATGATTTCATAGTCTTGTGTCATCACTGTGTGTGATTAGGATAATAATTCCTGAGTAAGGTCAGGGCCTGTGTAAGTGTATGAGGCTATGATGGTCCTCCATTTCACTCATGGCTTCTCAGTCTTGTGTAATCACTGCGTGTGATGAGGTTAGTAATTCCTGAGTAAGGTCAGAGCCTGTTTAACTGTGTGTGAGGCTGTGATGGTACTCCATGTTACTGATGGTTTCTCAGTCATGTGTAATCACTGCGTGTGATGAGGTTAGTAATTCCTGAGAAAGGTCAGAGCCTGTTTAAGTGTGTGTGATGCCTTGATGGTACTCCATGTTACTGATGGTTTCTCAGTCTTGTGTAATCACTGCTTGTGATGAGGATAGTAATTCCTGAGTAAGGTCAGAGCCTGTGTAAGAGTGTGTGAGGCTGTGATGGTACTCCATGTTACTTATGGTATCTCACTCTTGTGTAGTCACTGTGTGTGATGAGGTTTGTAATTCCTGAGTAAGGTCAGAGCCTGTGTAAGTGTGTGTGAGGATGTGATGGTACTCCATGTTACTGATGGTTTCTCAGTCTTGTATATATTTACTTTGCGTGATGAGGTCAGCAATTCCTGAGTAAGGTCAGAGCCTGTGTAAGTGTGTGTGAGGCTGTGATGGTACTCCATGTTACTGATGGTGTCTCAGTCTTGTGTAGTCACTGCGTGTGATGAGGTTAGTAATTCCAGAGTAAGGTCAGAGCTGTGTAAGTGTGTGTGATGCTGTGATGGTACTCCATGTTACTAATGGTATCTCAGTCTTGTGTAATCACTGTGTGTGATGAGGTTAGTAATTACTGAGTAAGGTCAGAGACTGTGTAATTGTGTGTGAGGCTGTGATTGTACTCCAAGTTACTGATGATATCTCAGTCTTGTATATTCACTGTGTGTAATGAAGTTAGTAATTCATGAGTAAGGTCAGATCCTGTGTAAGTGTGTGTGAGACTGTGATGGTACTCCATGTTACTGATGGTTTCTCAGTTTTGTATATTCACTGTGGGTGAAGAGGTTAATAATTAATGAGTAAGGTCAGAGCCTGTGTAAGTGTGTGTGAGGCTGTGATGGTACTCCATGTTACTTATGGTTTCTCAGTCTGGTGTAATCAATGTGATGAGGTTAGCAATTCCTAAGTAAGGACAGAGCCTTTGTAAGTGTGTATGAGGCTGTGATGGTACTACAGTAGATTGTTACTGATGGGTTCTTAGTCTTGTGTAGTCACTGCGTGTGATGAGGTTAGTAATTCCTGAGTAAGGTCAGAGCCTGTGTAAGTATATGTGAGGCTGTGATGGTATTCCATATTACTGATGTTTTCTCAGTCTTTTGTAATCACTGCATGTGATGAGGATAGTAATTCCTGAGTTAGTTCAGAGCCTTTGTAACTGTGTATGAGGCTGTGATGGTACTCCGTGCTACTTATGATTTCTCAGTCTTGTGTAATCACTGTGTGTGATGAGGTTAGTAATTCATGAGAAAGGTCAGAGCCTGTGTAAGTGTGCGCATGGCTGTGATGGTACTCCATGTTACTGATGATTTCTCAGGATTATGTAATCACTGTGTGTGATGAGGTTAGTGATTCCTGAGTAAGGTCAGAGTCTCTGTAAGTGTGTGTGAGGCTGTGATGGTACTCCATGATACTGATGGTTTCTCAGTCTTGTGTAATCACTGCGTGTAATGAGGATAGTAATTATTGAGTAAGGTCAGAGACTGTGTAAGTTTGTGTGAGGCTTTGATTGTACTCCAAGTTAATGTTGATTTCTCAGTCTAGTGTAATCAAAGTGTGTAATGAAGTTAGTCAGTCATGAGAAAGTTCAGATAATGTGTAAGTGTGAGTGAGACTGTGATGGTACTCCATGTTACTGATGGTTTCTCAGTCTTGTATATTCACTGTGGGTGATGAGTTTAATAATTAGTGAGTAAGGTTAGAGCCTGTGTAAGTGTGTGTGAGGCTGTGATGGTACTCCATGTTACTTATGGTTTCTCAGTCTGGAGTAATCAGTGTGATGAGGTTAGTAATTCCTGAGTAAGATCAGAGTCTGTGTAAGTGTGTATGAGGATGTGATGGTACTCCGTGTTACTAATGGTTTCTCAGTCTTTTATATTCACTGTGTGTGATGAGGTTAGTAATTCCTAAGTAAGGTCAGAGCCTGTGTAAGTGTGTGTGAGGCTGTGATGGTACTACAGTAGATTGTTACTGGTGGGTTCTTTGTCTTGTGTAGTCACTGCGTGTGATGATGTTAGTAATTCTTGAGTAAGGTCAGAGCCTGTGTAAGTGTGTGTGAGGCTGTGATGGTATTCCATATTACTGATGGTTTCTCAGTCTTTTGTAATCACTGCGTGTGATGAGGATAGTAATTCCTGAGTTAGGTCAGAGCCTTTGTAAGTGTGTATGAGGCTGTGATGGTACTCCGTGCTACTTATGGTTTCTCAGTCTTGTGTAATCACTGTGTGTGATGAAGTTAGTAATTCATGAGTAAGGTCAGAGCCTGTGTAAGTGTGTGTGAGGCTGTGATGGTACTCCATGTTACTGATGATTTCATAGTCTTGTGTCATCACTGTGTGTGATTAGGATAATAATTCCTGAGTAAGGTCAGGGCCTGTGTAAGTGTATGAGGCTATGATGGTCCTCCATTTCACTCATGGCTTCTCAGTCTTGTGTAATCACTGCGTGTGATGAGGTTAGTAATTCCTGAGTAAGGTCAGAGCCTGTTTAACTGTGTGTGAGGCTGTGATGGTACTCCATGTTACTGATGGTTTCTCAGTCATGTGTAATCACTGCGTGTGATGAGGTTAGTAATTCCTGAGAAAGGTCAGAGCCTGTTTAAGTGTGTTTGATTCCTTGATGGTACTCCATGCTACTGATGGTTTCTCAGTCTTGTGTAATCACTGCTTGTGATGAGGATAGTAATTCCTGAGTAAGGTCAGAGCCTGTGTAAGTGTGTGTGAGGATGTGATGGTACTCCATGTTACTGATGGTTTCTCAGTCTTGTATATATTTACTGTGTGTGATGAGGTCAGCAATTCCTGAGTAAGGTCAGAGCCTGTGTAAGTGTGTGTGAGGCTGTGATGGTACTCCATGTTACTGATGGTGTCTCAGTCTTGTGTAGTCACTGCATGTGATGAGGTTAGTAATTCCAGAGTAAGGTCAGAGCTGTGTAAGTGTGTGTGATGCTGTGATGGTACTCCATGTTACTAATGGTATCTCAGTCTTGTGTAATCACTGTGTGTGATGAGGTTAGTAATTACTGAGTAAGGTCAGAGACTGTGTAATTTTGTGTGAGGCTGTGATTGTACTCCAAGTTACTGATGATTTCTCAGTCTTGTATATTCACTGTGTGTAATGAAGTTAGTAATTCATGAGTAAGGTCAGAGCCTGTGTAAATGTGTGTGAGGCTGTGATGGTACTCCATGTTACTGATGGTTTCTCAGTCTTATATATTCACTGTGTGTGATGAGGTTAGTAATTAATGAGTAAGGTCAGAGCCTGTGTAAGTGTGTGTGAGGCTGTGATGGTACTCCATGTTTAGATGGTTTCTCTGTCTTGTGTAATCACTGCGTGTGATGAGGTTAGTAACTACTGAGTAAGGTCACAGCCTGTGTAAGTGTGTGTGAGGATGTGGTGGTACTCCATGTTTAGATGGTTTCTCTGTCTTGTGTAATCACTGTGTGTGATGATGTTAGTAACTACTGAGTAAGGTCAAAGCCTGTGCAAGTGAGTGTGAGGCCTTGATGGTACTCCATGTTACTGATGGTTTCTCAGTCTTGTGTAATCACTGCGTGTGATGAGGTTAGTAATTACTGAGTAAGGTCAGAGCCTGTGTAAATGTGTGTAAGGCGGTGATTGTACTCCAATTTACTGATGATTTCTCAGTCTTGTATATTCACTGTGTGTATTGAAGTTAGTAATTAATCAGTAAGGTCAGAGCCTGTGTAAGTGTGTGTGAGGCTGTGATGGTACTCAATGTTACTGACGGTTTCTTATTCTTGTGTAATCACTGCGTGTGATGAGATTAGTAAATCCTGAGTAAGGTCAGAGCCTGTGTAAGTGTGTGTGAGGCTGTGATGGTACTTCATGTTACTTATGGTTTCTCAGTCTTGTATATATTTACTGTGTGTGATGAGGTTAATAATTACTGAGTAAGGTCAGAGCCTGTGAAGCTGTGTGTGAGGCTGGGATAGTACTTCATGTTACTTATGGTTTCTCAGTCTTTTGTAATCACTGCATGTGATGAGGTTTGTAATTCCTGAGTAAGGTAAGAGCCTGTGTAAGTGTGTGCATGGCTGTGATGGTACTCCATGTTACTGATGGTTTCTCCGTATTTTGTAATCACTGTGTGTGATGAGGTTAGTAATTAATGAGTAAGGTCAGAGCCTGTGTAAGTGTGTGTGAGGCTGTGATGGTACTCCATGTTACTTATGGTTTCTCAGTCAGGTGTAATCAGTGTGATGAGGTTAGTAATTCCTGAGTAAGATTAGAGTCTGTGTAAGTGTGTTTGAGGATGTGATGGTACTCCATGATACTAATGGTTTCTCAGTCTTGTATATTCATTGTGTGTGATGAGGTTAGTAATTCCTGAGTAAGGTCAGAGCCTGTGAAATTGTGTGTGAGGCTGTGATGGTACTCCGTGTTACTTATGGTTTCTCAGTCTGGTGTAGTCAGTGTGATGAGGTTTGCAATTCCTAAGTAAGGTCAGAGCCTGTGTAAGTGTGTGTGAGGCTGTGATGGTACTAGATTGTTACTGATGGGTTATTAGTCTTGTGTTGTCACTGCGTGTGATGAGGTTAGCAATTCCCGAGTAAGGTCAGAGCCTGTGTAAGTGTGTGTGAGGCTGTGATGGTATTCCATACTACTGATGGTTTCTCAGTCTTTTGTAATCACAGCTTGTGATGAGGATAGTAATTCCCAAGTTAGGTCAGAGCCTGTGTAAGTGTGTATGAGGCAGTGATGGTACTCCATGTTACTTATGGTTTCTCTGTCTTCTGTAATCACTGTGTGGGATTAGGTTAGTTATTCCTGAGTAAGGTTAGAGCCTGTGTAAGTGTGTGTGAGGCCTTTATGGTACTCCATGTTACAGATTGTTTCATAGTTTTGTGTAGTCACTGCGTGTGATGAGGTTAGTAATTCCTGAGTAAGGTCAGAGCCTGTGTAAGTGTGTGTGAGGCTGTGATGGTACTAGATTGTTACTGATGGTTTCTCAGTCTTGTGTAGTCACTGCGTGTGATGAGGTTAGTAATTACTGAGTAAGGTCAGAGCCTGTGTAAGTGTGTGTGAGGCTGTGATGGTACTCCATGTTTAGATGGTTTCTCTGTCTTGTGTAATCACTGCGTGTGATGAGGTTAGTAACTACTGAGTAAGGTCAGAGCCTGTGTAAGTGTGTGTGAGGCTGTGATGGTACTCCATGTTTACATGGTTTCTCTGTCTTGTGTAATCACTGCGTGTGATGAGGTTAGTAACTACTGAGTAAGGTCAGAGCCTGTGCAAGTGAGTGTGAGGCCTTGATGGTACTCCATGTTACTGATGGTTTCTCAGTCTTGTGTAATCACTGCGTATGATGAGGATAGTAATTCCCAAGTTAGGTCAGAGCCTGTGTAAGTGTGTGTGAGGCCTTAATGGTACTCCATGTTACTGATGGTTTCTCAGTCTTGTGTAATCACTGCTTGTGATGAGGATAGTAATTCCTGTGTAAAGTCAGAGCCTGTGTAAGTGTGTGTGAGGCTGTGATGGTACTAGATTGTTACTGATGGGTTATTAGCCTTGTGTTGTCACTGCGTGTGATGATGTTAGTAATTCCTGAGTAAGGTCAGAGCCTGTGTAAGTGTGTGTGAGGCTGTGATGGTATTCCATACTACTGATGGTTTCTCAGTCTTTTGTAATCACTGCATGTGATGAGGATATTAATTCCCAAGTTAGGTCAGAGCCTGTGTAAGTGTGTATGAGGCAGTGATGGTACTCCATGTTACTTATGGATTCTCAGTCTTCTGTAATCACTGTGTGTGATTAGGTTAGTAATTCCTGAGTAAGGTAAGAGCCTGTGTAAGTGTGTGTGAGGCCTTTATGGTACTCCATGTTACAGATTGTTTCATAGTCTTGTGTAGTCACTGCGTGTGATGAGGTTAGTAATTCCTGAGTAAGGTCAGAGCCTGTGTAAGTGTGTGTGAGGCCTTGATGGTACTAGATTGTTACTGATGGTTTCTCAGTCTTGTGTGGTCACTGCGTGTGATGAGGTTAGTAATTACTGAGTAAGGTCAGAGCCTGTGTAAGTGTGTGTGAGACTGTGATGGTACTCCATGTTTAGATGGTTTCTCTGTCTTGTGTAATCACTGCGTGTGATGAGGTTAGTAACTACTGAGTAAGGTCAGAGCCTGTGTAAGTGAGTGTGAGGCCTTGATGGTACTCCATGTTACTGACGGTTTCTCAGTCTTGAGTAATCACTGCGTATGATGAGGTTAGTAATTACTGAGAAAGGTCAGAGCCTGTTTAAGTGTGTGTGAGGCCTTAATGGTACTCCATGTTACTGATGGTTTCTCTGTCTTGTGTAATCACTGCTTGTGATGAGGATAGTAATTCCTGTGTAAGGTCAGAGCCTGTGTAAGTGTGTGTGAGGCTGTGATGGTACTAGTTTGTTACTGATGTTTTCTCAGTCTAGTATAATGAAAGTGTTTGATGAGGTTAATAATTCATGAGTAACGTCAGAGCCTGTTTAAGTGTGTGTGAGGCCTTGTTGGTACTCCATATTACTGATGGTTTCTTAGTCTTGTGTAATCACTGCTTGTGATGAAGATAGTAATTCCTGAGTAAGGTCAGAGCCTGTGTAAGTGTGTGTGAGGCTGTGATGGTACTCCATGTTACTGATGGTTTCTCAGTCTTGTATATACTTACTGTGTGTGATGAGGTTAGAAATGACTGAGTAAGGTGTGTAGCTGTGCGTGAGGCTGTGATGGTACTTCATGTTACTTATGGTTTCTCAGTCTTGTGTAATCACTGTGTGTGATGAGGATAGTAATTCCTGAGCAAGGTCAGAGCCTGTGTAAGTGTGTGTGAGGCTGTGATGGTACTCCATGTTACTGATGGTTTCTCAATCTTGTATATTCACTGTGTGTGATGAGGTTAGTAATTCCTGAGTAAGGTCAGAGCCTGTGTAAGTGTGTGTGAGGCTGTGATGGTACTCCATGTTACTTATGGTTACTCAGTCAGGTGTAATCAGTGTGATGAGGTTAGTAATTCCTGAGTAAGATTAGAGTCTGTGTAAGTGTGTTTGAGGATGTGATGGTACTCCGTGATACTAATGATTTCTCAGTCTTGTATATTCATTGTGTGTGATGAGGTTAGTAATTCCTGAGTAAGGTCAGAGCCTGTGAAATTGTGTGTGAGCCTGTGATGGTACTCCATGTTACTTATGGTTTCTCAGTCTGGTGTAATCAGTGTGATGAGGTTTGCAATTCCTAAGTAAGGTCAGAGCCTGTGTAAGTGTGTGTGAGGCTGTGATGGTACTAGATTGTTACTGATGGGTTATTAGTCTTGTGTTGTCACTGCATGTGATGAGGTTAGTAATTCCTGAGTAAGGTCAGAGCCTGTGTAAGTGTGTGTGAGGCTGTGATGGTATTCCATACTACTGATGGATTCTCATTCTTTTGTAATCACTGCGTGTGATGAGGATAGTAATTCCCAAGTTAGGTCAAAGCCTGTGTAAGTGTGTATGAGGCAGTGATGGTACTCCATGTTACTTATGGTTTCTCAGTCTTCTGTAATCACTGTGTGTGATTAGGTTAGTAATTCCTGAGTAAGGTAAGAGCCTGTGTAAGTGTGTGTGAGGCCTTTATGGTACTCCATGTTACAGATTGTTTCATAGTCTTGTGTAGTCACTGCGTGTGATGAGGTTAGTAATTCCTGAGTAAGGTCAGAGACTGTGTAAGTGTGTGTGAGGCTGTGATGGTACTAGATTGTTACTGATGGTTTCTCAGTCTTGTGTAGTCACTGCTTGAGATGAGGTTAGTAATTACTGAGTAAGGTCAGAGCCTGTGTAAGTGTGTGTGAGGCTGTGATGGTACTCCATGTTTAGATGGTTTCTCTGTCTTGTGTAATCACTGCGTGTGATGAGGTTAGTAACTACTGAGTAAGGTCAGAGCCTGTGTAAGTGCGTGTGAGGATGTGATGGTACTCCATGTTTACCTGGTTTCTCTGTCTTGTGTAATCACTGCGTGTGATGAGGTTAGTAACTACTGAGTAAGGTCAGAGCCTGTGCAAGTCAGTGTGAGGCCTTGATGGTACTAGTTTGTTACTGATGTTTTCTCAGTCTAGTATAATCAAAGTGTTTGATGAGGTTAATAATTCATGAGTAAGGTCAGAGCCTGTTTAAGTGTGTGTGAGGCCTTGTTGGTACTCCATATTACTGATGGTTTCTCAGTCTTGTGTAATCACTGCTTGTGATGAAGATAGTAATTCCTGAGTAAGGTCAGTGCCTGTGTAAGTGTGTGTGAGGCTGTGATGGTTCTCCATGTTACTGATGGTTTTTCAGTCTTGTATATACTTACTGTGTGTGATGAGGTTTGAAATTACTGAGTAAGGTGTGTAGCTGTGCGTGAGGCTGTGATGGTACTTCATGTTACTTATGGTTTCTCAGTCTTGTGTAATCACTGTGTGTGATGAGGATAGTAATTCCTGAGTAAGGTCAGAGCCTGTGTAAGTGTGTGTGAGGCTGTGATGTTACTCCATGTTACAGATGGTTTCTCAATCTTGTATATTCACTGTGTGTGATGAAGTTAGTAATTCCTGAGTAAGGTCAGAGCCTGTGTAAGTGTGTGTGAGGCTGTGATGGTACTCCATGTTTCTTATGGTTTCTCAGTCAGGTGTAATCAGTGTGATGAGGTTAGTAATTCCTGAGTAAGATTAGAGTCTGTGTAAGTGTGTTTGAGGATGTGATGGTACTCCATGATACTAATGGTTTCTCAGTCTTGTATATTCATTGTGTGTGATGAGGTTAGTAATTCCTGAGTAAGGTCAGAGCCTGTGAAATTGTGTGTGAGGCTGTGATGGTACTCCGTGTTACTTATGGTTTCTCAGTCTGGTGTAGTCAGTGTGATGAGGTTTGCAATTCCTAAGTAAGGTCAGAGCCTGTGTAAGTGTGTGTGAGGCTGTGATGGTACTAGATTGTTACTGATGGGTTATTAGTCTTGTGTTGTCACTGCGTGTGATGAGGTTAGTAATTCCTGAGTAAGGTCAGAGCCTGTGTAAGTGTGTGTGAGGCTGTGATGGTATTCCATACTACTGATGGTTTCTCAGTCTTTTGTAATCACTGCTTGTGATGAGGATAGTAATTCCCAAGTTAGGTCAGAGCCTGTGTAAGTGTGTATGAGGCAGTGATGGTACTCCATGTTACTTATGGTTTCTCTGTCTTCTGTAATCACTGTGTGGGATTAGGTTAGTTATTCCTGAGAAGGTAAGAGCCTGTGTAAGTGTGTGTGAGGCCTTTATGGTACTCCATGTTACAGATTGTTTCATAGTTTTGTGTAGTCACTGCGTGTGATGAGGTTAGTAATTCCTGAGTAAGGTCAGAGCCTGTGTAAGTGTGTGTGAGGCTGTGATGGTACTAGATTGTTACTGATGGTTTCTCTGTCTTGTGTAGTCACTGCGTGTGATGAGGTTAGTAATTACTGAGTAAGGTCAGAGCCTGTGTAAGTGTGTCTGAGGATGTGATGGTACTCCATGTTTACATGGTTTCTCTGTCTTGTGTAATCACTGCGTATGATGAGGATAGTAATTCCCAAGTTAGGTCAGAGCCTGTGTAAGTGTGTGTGAGGCCTTAATGGTACTCCATGTTACTGATGGTTTCTCAGTCTTGTGTAATCACTGCTTGTGATGAGGATAGTAATTCCTGTGTAAGGTCAGAGCCTGTGTAAGTGTGTGTGAGGCTGTGATGGTACTAGATTGTTACTGATGGGTTATTAGCCTTGTGTTGTCACTGCGTGTGATGATGTTAGTAATTCCTGAGTAAGGTCAGAGCCTGTGTAAGTGTGTGTGAGGCTGTGATGGTATTCCATACTACTGATGGTTTCTCAGTCTTTTGTAATCACTGCGTATGATGAGGATATTAATTCCCAAGTTTTTTCAGAGCCTGTGTAAGTGTGTATGAGGCAGTGATGGTACTCCATGTTACTTATGGATTCTCAGTCTTCTGTAATCACTGTGTGTGATTAGGTTAGTAATTCCTGAGTAAGGTAAGAGCCTGTGTAAGTGTGTGTGAGGCCTTTATGGTACTCCATGTTACAGATTGTTTCATAGTCTTGTGTAGTCATTGCGTGTGATGAGGTTAGTAATTCCTGAGTAAGGTCAGAGCCTGTGTAAGTGTGTGTGAGGCCTTGATGGTACTAGATTGTTACTGATGGTTTCTCAGTCTTGTGTGGTCACTGCGAGTGATGAGGTTAGTAATTACTGAGCAAGGTAAGAGCCTGTGTAAGTGTGTGTGTGTGACTGTGATGGTACTCCATGTTTAGATGGTTTCTCTGTCTTGTGTAATCACTGCGTGTGATGAGGATAGTAACTACTGAGTAAGGTCAGAGCCTGTGTATGTGAGTGTGAGGCCTTGATGGTACTCCATGTTACTGATGGTTTCTCAGTCTTGTGTAATCACTGCGTATGATGAGGTTAGTAATTACTGAGAAAGGTCAGAGCCTGTTTAAGTGTGTGTGAGGCCTTAATGGTACTCCATGTTACTGATGGTTTCTCAGTCTTGTGTAATCACTGCTTGTGATGAGGATAGTAATTCCTGTGTATGGTCAGAGCCTGTGTAAGTGTGTGTGAGGCTGTGATGGTACTAGTTTGTTACTGATGTTTTCTCAGTCTTGTGTAGTCACTGCTTGTGATGAGGTTAGTAATTACTGAGTAAGGTCAGAGCCTGTGTAAGTGTGTGTGAGGCTGTGATGGTACTCCATGTTTAGATGGTTTCTCTGTCTTGTGTAATCACTGCGTGTGATGAGGTTAGTAACTACTGAGTAAGGTCAGAGCCTGTGTAAGTGCGTGTGAGGATGTGATGGTACTCCATGTTTACCTGGTTTCTCTGTCTTGTGTAATCACTGCGTGTGATGAGGTTAGTAACTACTGAGTAAGGTCAGAGCCTGTGCAAGTCAGTGTGAGGCCTTGCTGGTACTCCATGTTACTGATGGTTTCTCAGTCTTGTGTAATCACTGCGTGTGATGAGGATAGTAATTCCTGAGTAAGATCAGAGCCTGTGTAAGTGTGTGTGAGGCTGTGATGGTACTAGTTTGTTACTGATGTTTTCTCAGTCTAGTATAATCAAAGTGTTTGATGAGGTTAATAATTCATGAGTAAGGTCAGAGCCTGTTTAAGTGTGTGTGAGGCCTTGTTGGTACTCCATATTACTGATGGTTTCTCAGTCTTGTGTAATCACTGCTTGTGATGAAGATAGTAATTCCTGAGTAAGGTCAGAGCCTGTGTAAGTGTGTGTGAGGCTGTGATGCTTCTCCATGTTACTGATGGTTTCTCAGTCTTGTATATACTTACTGTGTGTGATGAGGTTTGAAATTACTGAGTAAGGTGTGTAACTGTGCGTGAGGCTGTGATGGTACTTCATGTTACTTATGGTTTCTCAGTCTTGTGTAATCACTGTGTGTGATGAGGATAGTAATTCCTGAGTAAGGTCAGAGCCTGTGTAAGTGTGTGTGAGGCTGTGATGGTACTCCATGTTACAGATGGTTTCTCAATCTTGTATATTCACTGTGTGTGATGAAGTTAGTAATTCCTGAGTAAGGTCAGAGCCTGTGTAAGTGTGTGTGAGGCTGTGATGGTACTCCATGTTACTTATGGTTTCTCAGTCAGGTGTAATTAGTGTGATGAGGTTAGCAAATCCTGAGTAAGATTAGAGTCTGTGTAAGTGTGTTTGAGGATGTGCTGGTACTCCGTGATACTAATGGTTTCTCAGTCTTAGATATTCATTGTGTGTGATGAGGTTAGTAATTCCTGAGTAAGGTCAGAGCCTGTGAAATTGTGTGTGAGGCTGTGATGGTACTCCATGTTACTTATGGTTTCTCAGTCTGGTGTAATCAGTGTGATGAGGTTTGCAATTCCTAAGTAAGGTCAGAGCCTGTGTAAGTGTGTGTGAGGCTGTGATGGTACTAGATTGTTACTGATGGGTTATTAGTCTTGTGTTGTCACTGCATGTGATGAGGTTAGTAATTCCTGAGTAAGGTCAGAGCCTGTGTAAGTGTGTGTGAGGCTGTGATGGTATTCCATACTACTGATGGTTTCTCAGTCTTTTGTAATCACTGCGTGTGATGAGGATAGTAATTCCCAAGTTAGGTCAGAGCCTGTGTAAGTGTGTATGAGGCAGTGATGGTACTCCATGTTACTTATGGTTTCTCAGTCTTCTGTAATCACTGTGTGTGATTATTTTAGTAATTCCTGAGTAAGGTAAGAGCCTGTGTAAGTGTGTGTGAGGCCTTTATGGTACTCCATGTTACAGATTGTTTCATAGTCTTGTGTAATCACTGCGTGTGATGAGGTTAGTAATTCCTGAGTAAGGTCAGAGACTGTGTAAGTGTGTGTGAGGCTGTGATGGTACTAGATTGTTACTGATGGTTTCTCAGTCTTGTGTAGTCACTGCTTGTGATGAGGTTAGTAATTACTGAGTAAGGTCAGAGCCTGTGTAAGTGTGTGTGAGGCTGTGATGTTACTCCATGTTTAGATGGTTTCTCTGTCTTGTGTAATCACTGCGTGTGATGAGGTTAGTAACTACTGAGTAAGGTCAGAGCCTGTGCAAGTGAGTGTGAGGCCTTAATGGTACTCCATGTTACTGATGGTTTCTCAGTCTTGTGTAATCACTGCTTGTGATGAGGATAGTAATTCCTGAGTAAGATCAGAGCCTGTGTAAGTGTGTGTGAGGCTGTGATGGTACTAGTTTGTTACTGATGTTTTCTCAGTCTAGCATAATCAAAGTGTTTGATGAGGTTAATAATTCATGAGTAAGGTCAGAGCCTGTTTAAGTGTGTGTGAGGCCTTGTTGTTACTCCATATTACTGATGGTTTCTCAGTCTTGTGTAATCACTGCTTGTGATGAACATAGTAATTCCTGAGTAAGGTCAGAGCCTGTGTAAGTGTGTGTGAGGCTGTGATGGTTCTCCATGTTACTGATGGTTTCTCAGTCTTGTATATACTTACTGTGTGTAATGAGGTTTGAAATTACTGAGTAAGGTGTGTAGCTGTGCGTGAGGCTGTGATGGTACTTCATGTTACTTATGGTTTCTCAGTCTTGTGTAATCACTGTGTGTGATGAGGATAGTAATTCCTGAGTAAGGTCAGAGCCTGTGTAAGTGTTTTTGAGGCTGTGATGGTACTCCATATTACTAATGGTATCTCAGTCTTGTGGAATCACTGTGTGTGATGAGGTTAGTAATTCCTGAGAAAGGTCAGTTCCTGTGTAAGTGTGTGTGAGGCTGTGATGGTACTCCATGTTACTGATGGTTTCTCAGGATTTTGTAATCACTGTGTGTGATGAGGTTAGTGATTCCTGAGTTAGGTCAGAGACTGTGTAAGTGTGTGTGAGGCTGTGATGGTACTCCATGATACTGATGGTTTCTCAGTCTTGTGTAATCACTGCGTGTAATGAGGTAGTAATTACTGAGTAAGGTCAGAGACTGTGTAAGTGTGTGTGAGGCTTTGATTGTACTCCAAGTTAATGATGATTTCTCAGTCTAGTGTAATCAAAGTGTGTAATGAAGTTAGTCATTCATGAGTAAGGTCAGAGCCTGTGTAAGTGTGTGTGAGACTGTGATTGTACTCCATGTTACTGATGGTTTCTCAGTCTTGTATATTCACTGTGGGTGATGAGGTTAGTAATTAATCAGTAAGGTCAGAGCCTGTGTAAGTGTATGTGAGGCTGTGATGGTACTCAATGTTACTGATGGTTTCTCAATCTTGTATATTCACTGTGTGTGATGAGGTTAGTAATTCCTGAGTAAGGTCAGACCCTGTGTAAGTGTGTGTGAGGCTGGGATGGTACCCCATGTTACTTATGGTTTCTCAGTCTGGTGTAATCAGTGTGATGAGGTTAGTAATTCCTGAGTAAGATCAGAGTCTGTGTAAGTGTGTATGAGGATGTGATGGTACTCCGTGTTACTAATGGTTTCTCAGTCTTGTATATTCACTGTGTGTGATGAGGTTAGTAATTCCTGAGAAAGGTCAGAGCCTGTGTAAGTGTGTGTGAGGCTGTGATGGTACTCCATGTTACTTATGGTTTCTCAGTCAGGTGTAATCAGTGTGATGAGGTTAGTAATTCCTGAGTAAGATTAGAGTCTGTGTAAGTGTGTTTGAGGATGTGATGGTACTCCGTGATACTAATGGTTTCTCAGTCTTGTATATTCATTGTGTGTGATGAGGTTAGTAATTCCTGAGTAAGGTCAGAGCCTGTGAAATTGTGTGTGAGGCTGTGATGCTACTCCATGTTACTTATGGTTTCTCAGTCTGGTGTAATCAGTGTGATGAGGTTTGCAATTCCTAAGTAAGGTCAGAGCCTGTGTAAGTGTGTGTGAGGCTGTGATGGTACTAGATTGTAACTGATGGGTTATTAGTCTTGTGTTGTCACTGCGTGTGATGAGGTTAGTAATTCCTGAGTAAGGACAGAGCCTGTGTAAGTGTGTATGAGGCAGTGATGGTACTCCATGTTACTTATGGTTTCTCAGTCTTCTGTAATCACTGTGTGTGATGAGGTTAGTAATTCCTGAGTAAGGTAAGAGCCCGTGTAAGTGTGTGTGAGGCCTATATGGTACTCCATGTTACAGATTGTTTCATAGTCTTGTGTAGTCACTGCGTGTGATGAGGTTAGTAATTCCTGAGTAAGGTCAGAGCCTGTGTAAGTGTGTGTGAGGATGTGATGGTACTCCATGTTACTGATGTTATCTCAGTCTTGTGTAATCACTGTGTGTGATGAGGTTAGTAATTCCTGAGTAAGGTCAGAGCCTGTGTAAGTGTGTGTGAGGATGTGATGGTACTAGATTGTTACTGATGGTTTCTCAGTCTTGTGTAGTCACTGCTTGTGATGAGGTTAGTAATTACTGAGTAAGGTCAGAGCCTGTGTAAGTGTGTGTGAGGCTGTGATGGTACTCCATGTTTAGATGGTTTCTCTGTCTTGTGTAATCACTGCGTGTGATGAGGTTAGTAACTACTGAGTAAATTCAGAGCCTGTGTAAGTGTGTGTGAGGATGTGATGGTACTCCATGTTTACATGGTTTCTCTGTCTTGTGTAATCACTGCGTGTGATGAGGTTAGTAACTACTGAGTAAGGTCAGAGCCTGTGCAAGTGAGTGTGAGGCCTTGATGGTACTCCATGTTACTGATGGTTTCTCAGTCTTGTGTAATCACTGCGTATGATGAGGTTAGTAATTACTGAGAAAGGTCAGAGCCTGTTTAAGTGTGTGTGAGGCCTTAATGGTACTCCATGTTACTGATCGTTTCTCAGTCTTGTGTAATCACTGCTTGTGATGAGGATAGTAATTCCTGAGTAAGGTCAGAGCCTGTGTAAGTGTGTGTGAGGCTGTGATGGTACTAGTTTGTTACTGATGTTTTCTCAGTCTAGTATAATCAAAGTGTTTGATGAGGTTAATAATTCATGAGTAAGGTCAGAGCCTGTTTAAGTGTGTGTGAGGCCTTGTTGGTACTCCATATTACTGATGGATTCTCAGTCTTGTGTAATCACTGCTTGTGATGAAGATAGTGATTCCTGAGTAAGGTCAGAGCCTGTGTAAGTGTGTGTGAGGCTGTGATGGTACTCCATGTTACTGATGGTTTCTCAGTCTTGTATATACTTACTGTGTGTGATGAGGTTAGAAATTACTGAGTAAGGTGTGTAGCTGTGCGTGAGGCTGTGATGGTACTTCATGTTACTTATGGTTTCTCAGTCTTGTGTAATCACTGTGTGTGATGAGGATAGTAATTCCTGAGTAAGGTCAGAGCCTGTGTAAGTGTTTTTGAGGCTGTGATGGTACTCCATATTACTAATGTTATCTCAGTCTAGTGTAATCACTGTGTGTGATGAGGTTAGTGATTCCTGAGTAAGGTCAGAGACTGTGTAAGTGTGTGTGAGGCTGTGATGGTACTCCATGATACTGATGGTTTCTCAGTCTTGTGTAATCACTGCGTGTAATGAGGTAGTAATTACTGAGTAAGGTCAGAGACTGTGTAAGTGTGTGTGAGGCTTTGATTGCACTCCAAGTTAATGATGGTTTCTCAGTCTAGTGTAATCAAAGTGTGTAATGAAGTTAGTCATTAATGAGTAAGATCAGAGCCTGTGTAAGTGTGTGTGAGACTGTGATGGTACTCCATGTTACTGATGGTTTCTCAGTCTTGTATATTCACTGCGGGTGATGAGGTTAGTAATTAATGAGTAAGGTCAGAGCCTGTGTAAGTGTGTGTGAGGCTGTGATGGTACTCAATGTTACTGATGGTTTCTCAATCTTGTATATTTACTGTGTGTGATGAGGTTAGTAATTACTGAGTAAGGTCAGAGCCTGTGTAAGTGTGTGTGAGGCTTTGATGGTTCTCCATGTTTCTGATGGTTTCTCAGTCTTTTATATACTTACTGTGTGTGATGAGGTTAGAAATTACTGAGTAAGGTGTGTAGCTGTGCGTGAGGCTGTGATGGTACTTCATGTTTCTTATGGTTTCTCAGTCTTGTGTAATCACTGTGTGTGATGAGGATAGTAATTCCTGAGTAAGGGCAAAGCCTGTGTAAGTGTTTTTGAGGCTGTGATGGTACACAATATTACTAATGGTATCTCAGTAATGTGTAATCACTGTGTGTGATGAGGTTAGTAATTCCTGAGAAAGGTCAGTGCCTGTGTAAGTGTGTGTGAGGCTGTGATGGTACTCCATGATACTGATGGTTTCTCAGGATTTTGTCATCACTGTGTGTGATGAGGTTAGTGATTCCTGAGTAAGGTCAGAGCCTGTGTAAGTGAGTGTGAGCCTGTGATGGTACTCCATGATACTGATGGTTTTTCAGTCTTGTGTAATCACTGCGTGTGATGAGGATAGTAATTACTGAGTAAGGTCAGAGACTGTGTAAGTGTGTGTGAGGCTTTGATTGTACTCCAAGTTAATGATGATTTCTCAGTCTAGTGTAATCAAAGTGTGTAATGAAGTTAGTCATTCATGAGTAAGGTCAGAGCCTGTGTAAGTGTGTGTGAGACTGCGATTGTACTCCATGTTACTGATGGTTTCTCAGTCTTGTATATTCACTGTGGGTGATGAGGTTAGTAATTAATGAGTAAGGTCAGAGCCTGTGTAAGTGTGTGTGAGGCTGTGATGGTACTCAATGTTACTGATGGTTTCCCAGTCTTGTATATTCACTGTGTGTGATGAGGTTAGTAATTCCTGAGTAAGGTCAGACCCTGTGTAAGTGTGTGTGAGGCCTTAATGGTACTCCATGTTACTGATGGTTTCTCAGTCTTGTGTAATCACTGCTTGTGATGAGGATAGTAATTCCTGAGTAAGGTCAGAGCCTGTGTAAGTGTGTGTGAGGCTGTGATGGTACTAGTTTGTTACTGATGTTTTCTAAGTCTAGTATAATCAAAGTGTTTGATGAGGTTAATAATTCATGAGTAAGGTCAGAGCCTGTTTAAGTGTGTGTGAGGCCTTGTTGGTACTCCATATTACTGATGGTTTCTCAGTCTTGTGTAATCACTGCTTGTGATGAAGATAGTAATTCCTGAGTAAGGTCAGAGCCTGTGTAAGTGTGTGTGAGGCTGTGATGGTACTCCATGTTACTGATGGTTTCTCAGTCTTGTATATACTTACTGTGTGTGATGAGGTTAGAAATTACTGAGTAAGGTGTGTAGCTGTGCGTGAGGCTGTGATGGTACTTCATGTTACTTATGGTTTCTCAGTCTTGTGTAATCACTGTGTGTGATGAGGATAGTAATTCCTGAGTAAGGTCAGAGCCTGTGTAAGTGTTTTTGAGGCTGTGATGGTACTCCATATTACTAATGTTATCTCAGTCTAGTGTAATCAATGTGTGTGATGAGGTTAGTAATTCCTGAGAAAGGTCAGAGCCTGTGTAAGTGTGTGTGAGGCTGTGATGGTACTCCATGTTACTGTTGGTTTCTCAGGATTTTGTAATCACTGTGTGTGATGAGGTTAGTGATTCCTGAGTAAGGTTCAGAGACTGTGTAAGTGTGTTTGAGGCTGTGATGGTACTAGGTTGTTACTGATGGGTTATTAGTCTTGTGTTGTCACTGCATGTGATGAGGTTAGTAATTCCTGAGTAAGGTCAGAGCCTGTGTAAGTGTGTGTGAGGCTGTGATGGTATTCCATACTACTGATGGTTTCTCAGTTTTTTGTAATCACTGCGTGTGATGAGGATAGTAATTCCCAAGTTAGGTCAGAGCCTATTTAAGTGTGTATGAGGCAGTGATGGTACTCCATGTTACTTATGGTTTCTCAGTCTTCTGTAATCACTGTGTGTGATTAGGTTAGTAATTCCTGAGTAAGGTAAGAGCCTGTGTAAGTGTGTGTGAGGCCTTTATGGTACTCCATGTTACAGATTGTTTCATAGTCTTGTGTAGTCACTGCGTGTGATGAGGTTAGTAATTCCTGAGTAAGGTCAGAGACTGTGTAAGTGTGTGTGAGGCTGTGATGGTACTAGATTGTTACTGATGGTTTCTCAGTCTTGTGTAGTCACTGCTTGTGATGAGGTTAGTAATTACTGAGTAAGGTCAGAGCCTGTGTAAGTGTGTGTGAGGCTGTGATGGTACTCCATGTTTAGATGGTTTCTCTGTCTTGTGTAATCACTGCGTGTGATGAGGTTAGTAACTACTGAGTAAGGTCAGAGCCTGTGTAAGTGTGTGTGAGGATGTGATGGTACTCCATGTTTACCTGGTTTCTCTGTCTTGTGTAATCACTGCTTGTGATGAGGTTAGTAACTACTGAGTAAAGTCAGAGCCTGTGCAAGTGAGTGTGAGGCCTTGATGGTACTCCATGTTACTACTGATGGTTTCTCAGTCTTGTGTAATCACTGCTTGTGATGAGGATAGTAATTCCTGAGTAAGATCAGAGCCTGTGTAAGTGTGTGTGAGGCTGTGATGGTACTAGTTTGTTACTGATGTTTTCTCAGTCTAGTATAATCAAAGTGTTTGATGAGGTTAATAATTCATGAGTAAGGTCAGAGCCTGTTTAAGTGTGTGTGAGGCCTTGATGGTACTCCATGTTACTACTGATGGTTTCTCAGTCTTGTGTAATCACTGCTTGTGATGAGGATAGTAATTCCTGAGTAAGATCAGAGCCTGTGTAAGTGTGTGTGAGGCTGTGATGGTACTAGTTTGTTACTGATGTTTTCTCAGTCTTGTGTAATCACTGTGTGTGATGAGGATAGTAATTCCTGAGTAAGGTCAGAGCCTGTGTAAGTGTTTTTGAGGCTGTGATGGTACTCCATATTACTAATGGTATCTCAGTCTTGTGTAATCACTGTTTGTGATGAGGTTAGTAATTCCTGAGAAAGGTCAGTGCCTGTGTAAGTGTGTGTGAGGCTGTGATGGTACTCCATGTTACTGATGGTTTCTCAGGATTTTGTAATCACTGTGTGTGTTGAGGTTAGTGATTCCTGAGTAAGGTCAGAGACTGTGTAAGTGTGTGTGAGGCTGTGATGGTACTCCATGATACTGATGGTTTCTCAGTCTTGTGTAATCACTGCGTGTAATGAGGTAGTAATTACTGAGTAAGGTCAGAGACTGTGTAAGTGTGTGTGAGGCTTTGATTGCACTCCAAGTTAATGATGATTTCTCAGTCTAGTGTTATCAAAGTGTGTAATGAAGTTAGTCATTCATGAGTAAGATCAGAGCCTGTGTAAGAGTGTGTGAGACTGTGATGGTACTCCATGTTACTGATGGATTCTCAGTCTTGTATATTCACTGCGGGTGATGAGGTTAGTAATTAATGAGTAAGGTCAGAGCCTGTGTAAGTGTGTGTGAGGCTGTGATGGTACTCAATGTTACTGATGGTTTCTCAATCTTGTATATTCACTGTGTGTGATGAGTTTAGTAATTTCTGAGTAATGTCAGAGCCTGTGTAAGTGTGTGTGAGGCTTTGATGGTACTCCATGTTTCTGATGGTTTCTCAGTCTTTTATATACTTACTGTGTGTGATGAGGTTAGAAATTACTGAGTAAGGTGTGTAGCTGTGCGTGAGGCTGTGATGGTACTTCATGTTACTTATGGTTTCTCAGTCTTGTGTAATCACTGTGTGTGATGAGGATAGTAATTCCTGAGTAAGGGCAAAGCCTGTGTAAGTGTTTTTGAGGCTGTGATGGTACACCATATTACTAATGGTATCTCAGTCTTGTGTCATCACTGTGTGTGATGAGGTTAGTAATTCCTGAGTAAGGTCAGTGCCTGTGTAAGTGTGTGTGAGGCTGTGATGGTACTCCATGATACTGATGGTTTCTCAGGATTTTGTCATCACTGTGTGTGATGAGGTTAGTGATTCCTGAGTAAGGTCAGAGCCTGTGTAAGAGAGTGTGAGGCTGTGATGGTACTCCATGATACTGATGGTTTTTCAGTCTTGTGTAATCACTGCGTGTGATGAGGATAGTAATTACTGAGTAAGGTCAGAGACTGTGTAAGTGTGTGTGAGGCTTTGATTGTACTCCAAGTTAATGATGATTTCTCTGTCTAGTGTAATCAAATTGTGTAATGAAGTTAGTCATTCATGAGTAAGGTCAGAGCCTGTGTAAGTGTGTGTGAGACTGTGATTGTACTCCATGTTACTGATGGTTTCTCAGTCTTGTATATTCACTGTGGGTGATGAGGTTAGTAATTAATCAGTTAGGTCAGAGCCTGTGTAAGTGTATGTGAGGCTGTGATGGTACTCAATGTTACTGATGGTTTCTCAATCTTGTATATTCACTGTGTGTGATGAGGTTAGTAATTCCTGAGTAAGGTCAGACCCTGTGTAAGTGTGTGTGAGGCTGGGATGGTACCCCATGTTACTTATGGTTTCTCAGTCTGGTGTAATCAGTGTGATGAGGTTAGTAATTCCTGAGTAAGATCAGAGTCTGTGTAAGTGTGTATGAGGATGTGATGGTACTCCGTGTTACTAATGGTTTCTCAGTCTTGTATATTCACTGTGTGTGATGAGGTTAGTAATTCCTGAGAAAGGTCAGAGCCTGTGTAAGTGTGTGTGAGGCTGTGATGGTACTCCATTTTACTTATGGTTTCTCAGTCAGGTGTAATCAGTGTGATGAGGTTAGTAATTCCTGAGTAAGATTAGAGTCTGTGTAAGTGTGTTTGAGGATGTGATGGTACTCCGTGATACTAATGGTTTCTCAGTTTTGTATATTTATTGTGTGTGATGAGGTTAGTAATTCCTGAGTAAGGTCAGAGCCTGAGAAATTGTGTGTGAGGCTGTGATGGTACTCCATGTTACTTATGGTTTCTCAGTCTGGTGTAATCAGTGTGATGAGGTTTGCAATTCCTAAGTAAGGTCAGAGCCTGTGTAAGTGTGTGTTTGGCTGTGATGGTACTAGATTGATACTGATGGGTTATTAGTCTTGTGTTGTCACTGCGTGTGATGAGGTTAGTAATTCCTGAGTAAGGTCAGAGCCTGTGTAAGTGTGTGTGAGGCTGTGATGGTATTCCATACTACTGATGGTTTCTCAGTCTTTTGTAATCACTGCGTGTGATGAGAATAGTAATTCCCAAGATAGGTCAGAGCCTGTGTAAGTGTGTATGAGGCAGTGATGGTACTCCATGAAGATTATGGTTTCTCAGTCTTCTGTAATCACTGTGTGTGATTAGGTTTGTAATTCCTGAGTAAGGTAAGAGCCCGTGTAAGTGTGTGTGAGGCCTTTATGGTACTCCATGTTACAGATTGTTTCATAGTCTTGTGTAGTCACTGCGTGTGATGAGGTTAGTAATTCCTGAGTAAGGTCAGAACCTGTGTAAGTGTGTGTGAGGATGTGATGGTACTCCATGTTACTGATGTTATCTCAGTCTTGTGTAATCACTGTGTGTGAAGAGGTTAGTAATTCCTGAGTAAGGTCAGAGCCTGTGTAAGTGTGTGTGAGGCTGTGATGGTACTCCATGTTACTTATGGTTTCTCAGTCAGGTGTAATCTGTGTGATGAGGTTAGTAATTCCGGAGTAAGGTCAGAGCCTGTGTAAGTGTGTGTGAGGCTGTGATAGTATTCCATACTACTGATGGTTTCTCAGTCTTTTGTAATCACTGTGTGTGATGAGAATAGTAATTCCCAAGTTAGGTCAGAGCCTGTGTAAGTGTGTATGAGGCAGTGATGGTACTCCATGTTACTTATGGTTTCTCAGTCTTCTGTAATCACTGTGTGTGATTAGGTTAGTAATTCCTGAGTAAGGTAAGAGCCCGTGTAAGTGTGTGTGAGGCCTTTATGGTAATCCATGTTACAGATTGTATCATAGTCTTGTGTAGTCACTGCGTGTGATGAGGTTAGTAATTCCTGAGTAAGGTCAGAGCCTGTGTAAGTGTGTGTGAGGATGTGATGGTACTCCATGTTACTGATGTTATCTCAGTCTTGTGTAATCACTGTGTGTGATGAGGTTAGTAATTCCTGAGTAAGGTCAGAGCCTGTGTAAGTGTGTGTGAGGATGTGATGGTACTAGATTGTTACTGATGGTTTCTCAGTCTTGTGTAGTCACTGCTTGTTATGAGGTTAGTAATTAGTGAGTAAGGTCAGAGCCTGTGTAAGTGTGTGTGAGGCTGTGTTGGTACTCCATGTTTAGATGGTTTCTCTGTCTTGTGTAATCACTGCGTGTGATGAGGTTAGTAACTACTGAGTAAGTTCAGAGCCTGTGTAAGTGTGTGTGAGGATGTGATGGTACTCCATGTTACTGATGGTTTCTCAGTCTTGTGTAATCACTTCGTATGATGAGGTTAGTAATTACAGAGAAAGGTCAGAGCCTGTTTAAGTGTGTGTGAGGCCTTAATGGTACTCCATGTTACTGATGGTTTCTCAGTCTTGTGTAATCACTGCTTGTGATGAGGATAGTAATTCCTGAGTAAGGTCAGAGCCTGTGTAAGTGTGTGTGAGGCTGTGATGGTACTAGTTTGTTACTGATGTTTTCTCAGTCTAGTATAATCAAAGTGTTTGATGAGGTTAATAATTCATGAGTAAGGTCAGAGCCTGTTTAAGTGTGTGTGAGGCCTTGTTGGTACTCCATATTACTGATGGTTTCTCAGTCTTGTGTAATCACTGCTTGTGATGAAGATAGTAATTCCTGAGTAAGGTCAGAGCCTGTGTAAGTGTGTGTGAGGCTGTGATGGTACTCCATGTTACTGATGGTTTCTCAGTCTTGTGTAATCACTGTGTGTGATGAGGATAGTAATTCCTGAGTAAGGTCAGAGCCTGTGTAAGTGTTTTTGAGGCTGTAATGGTACTCCATATTACTAATGGTATCTCAGTCTTGTGTAATCACTGTGTGTGATGAGGTTAGTAATTCCTGAGAAAGGTCAGAGCCTGTGTAAGTGTGTGTGAGGCTGTGATGGTTCTCCATGTTACTGATGGTTTCTCAGGATTTTGTAATCACTGTGTGTGATGAGGTTAGTGATTCCTGAGTAAGGTCAGAGACTGTGTAAGTGTGTGTGAGGCTTTGATTGCACTCCAAGTTAATGATGATTTCTCAGTCTAGTGTAATCAAAGTGTGTAATGAAGTTAGTAATTAATGAGTAAGGTCAGAGCCTGTGTAAGTGTGTGTGAGGCTGTGATAGTATTCCATACTACTGATGGTTTCTCAGTCTTTTGTAATCACTGTGTGTGATGAGAATAGTAATTCCCAAGTTAGGTCAGAGCCTGTGTAAGTGTGTATGAGGCAGTGATGGTACTCCATGTTACTTATGGTTTCTCAGTCTTCTGTAATCACTGTGTGTGATTAGGTTAGTAATTCCTGAGTAAGGTAAGAGCCCTTGTAAGTGTGTGATGCCTTTATGGTACTCCATGTTACAGATTGTTTCATAGTCTTGTGTAGTCACTGCGTGTGATGAGGTTAGTAATTCCTGAGTAAGGTCAGAGCCTGTGTAAGTGTGTGTGAGGATGTGATGGTACTCCATTTTACTGATGTTATCTCAGTCTTGTGTAATCACTGTGTGTGATGAGGTTTGTAATTCCTGAGTAAGGTCAGAGCCTGTGTAAGTGTGTGTGAGGATGTGATGGTACTAGATTGTTACTGATGGTTTCTCAGTCTTGTGTAGTCACTGCTTGTGATGAGGTTAGTAATTAATGAGTAAGGTCAGAGCCTGTGTAAGTGTGTGTGAGGCTGTGATGGTACTCCATGTTTAGATGGTTTCTCTGTCTTGTGTAATCACATCGTGTGATGAGGTTAGTAACTACTGAGTAAGGTCAGAGCCTGTGTAAGTGTGTGTGAGGATGTGATGGTACTCCATGTTTACATGGTTTCTCTGTCTTGTGTAATCACTGCGTGTGATGAGGTTAGTAACTACTGAGTAAGGTCAGAGCCTGTGCAAGTGAGTGTGAGGCCTTGATGGTACTCCATGTTACTTATGGTTTCTCAGTCTTGTGTAATCACTGTGTATGATGAGGTTAGTATTTACTGAGAAAGGTCAGAGCCTGTTTAAGTGTGTGTGAGGCCTTAATGGTACTCCATGTTACTGATGGTTTCTCAGTCTTGTGTAATCACTGCTTGTGATGAGGATAGTAATTCCTGAGTAAGGTCAGAGCCTGTGTAAGTGTGTGTGAGGTTGTGATGGTACTAGTTTGTTACTGATGTTTTCTCAGTCTAGTATAATCAAAGTGTTTGATGAGGTTAATATTTCATGAGTAAGGTCAGAGCCTGTTTAAGTGTGTGTGAGGCCTTGTTGGAACTCCATATTACTGATGGTTTCTCAGTCTTGTGTAATCACTGCTTGTGATGAAGATTGTAATTCCTGAGTAAGGTCAGAGCCTGTGTAAGTGTGTGTGAAGCTGTGATGGTACTCCATGTTACTGATGGTTTCTCAGTCTTGTATATACTTACTGTGTGTGATGAGGTTAGAAATTACTGAGTAAGGTGTGTAGCTGTGCGTGAGGCTGTGATGGTACTTCATGTTACTTATGGTTTCTCAGTCTTGTGTAATCACTGTGTGTGATTAGGATAGTAATTCCTGAGTAAGGTCAGAGCCTGTGTAAGTGTTTTTGAGGCTATGATGGTACTCCAAATTACTAATGGTATCTCAGTCTTGTGTAATCATGGTGTGTGATGAGGTTAGTAATTCCTGAGAAAGGTCAGAGCCTGTGTAAGTGTGTGTGAGGCTGTGATGGTACTCCATGTTACTGATGGTTTCTCAGGATTTTGTAAACACTGTGTGTGATGAGGTTAGTAATTCCTGAGTAAGGTCAGAGACTGTGTAAGTGTGTGTGAGGCTGTGATGGTACTCCATGATACTGATGGTTTCTCAGTCTTGTGTACTCACTGCGTGTAATGAGGTAGTAATTACTGAGTAAGGTCAGAGACTGAGTAAGTGTGTGTGAGGCTTTGATTGTACTCCAAGTTAATGATGATATCTCAGTCTAGAGTAATCAAAGTGTGTAATGAAGTTAGTCATTCATGAGTAAGGTCACAGCCTGTGTAAGTGTATGTGAGGCTGTGATGGTACTCAATGTTACTGATGGTTTCTCAATCTTGTATATTCACTGTGTGTGATGAGGTTAGTAATTCCTGAGTAAGGTCAGACCCTGTGTAAGTGTGTGTGAGGCTGGGATGGTACCCCATGTTACTTATGGTTTCTCAGTCTGGTGTAATCAGTGTGATGAGGTTAGTAATTCCTGAGTAAGATCAGAGTCTGTGTAAGTGTGTATGAGGATGTGATGCTACTCCGTGTTACTAATGGTTTCTCAGTCTTGTATATTCACTGTGTGTGATGAGGTTAGTAATTCCTGAGAAAGGTCAGAGCCTGTGTAAGTGTGTGTGAGGCTGTGATGGTACTCCATTTTACTTATGGTTTCTCAGTCAGGTGTAATCAGTGTGATGAGGTTAGTAATTCCTGAGTAAGATTAGAGTCTGTGTAAGTGTGTTTGAGGATGTGATGGTACTCCGTGATACTAATGGTTTCTCAGTCTTGTATATTTATTGTGTGTGATGAGGTTAGTAATTCCTGAGTAAGGTCAGAGCCTGAGAAATTGTGTGTGAGGCTGTGATGGTACTCCATGTTACTTATGGTTTCTCAGTCTGGTGTAATCAGTGTGATGAGGTTTGCAATTCCTAAGTAAGGTCAGAGCCTGTGTAAGTGTGTGTGAGGCTGTGATGGTACTAGATTGTTACTGATGGGTTATTAGTCTTGTGTTGTCACTGCGTGTGATGAGGTTAGTAATTCCTGAGTAAGGTCAGAGCCTGTGTAAGTGTGTGTGAGGCTGTGATGGTATTCCATACTACTGATGGTTTCTCAGTCTTTTGTAATCACTGCGTGTGATGACAATAGTAATTCCCAAGATAGGTCAGAGCCTGTGTAAGTGTGTATGAGGCAGTGATGGTACTCCATGTTACTTATGGTTTCTCAGTCTTCTGTAATCACTGTGTGTGATTAGGTTTGTAATTCCTGAGTAAGGTAAGAGCCCGTGTAAGTGTGTGTGAGGCCTTTATGGTACTCCATGTTACAGATTGTTTCATAGTCTTGTGTAGTCACTGCGCGTGATGAGGTTAGTAATTCCTGAGTAAGGTCAGAGCCTGTGTAAGTGTGTGTGAGGATGTGATGGTACTCCATGTTACTGATGTTATCTCAGTCTTGTGTAATCACTGTGTGTGAAGAGGTTAGTAATTCCTGAGTAAGGTCAGAGCCTGTGTAAGTGTGTGTGAGGCTGTGATGGTACTCCATGTTAATTATGGTTTCTCAGTCAGGTGTAATCTGTGTGATGAGGTTAGTAATTCCTGAGTAAGGTCAGAGCCTGTGTAAGTGTGTGTGAGGCTGTGATAGTATTCCATACTACTGATGGTTTCTCAGTCTTTTGTAATCACTGCGTGTGATGAGAATAGTAATTCCCAAGTTAGGTCAGAGCCTGTGTAAGTGTGTATGAGGCAGTGATGGTACTCCATGTTACTTATGGTTTCTCAGTCTTCTGTAATCACTGTGTCTGATTAGGTTAGTAATTCCTGAGTAAGGTAAGAGCCCGTGTAAGTGTGTGTGAGGCCTTTATGGTATTCCATGTTACAGATTGTTTCATAGTCTTGTGTATTCACTGCGTGTGATGAGGTTAGTAATTCCTGAGTAAGGTCAGAGCCTGTGTAAGTGTGTGTGAGGATGTGATGGTTCTCCATGTTACTGATGTTATCTCAGTCTTGTGTAATCACTGTGTGTGATGAGGTTAGTAATTCCTGAGTAAGGTCAGAGCCTGTGTAAGTGTGTGTGAGGATGTGATGGTACTAGATTGTTACTGATGGTATCTCAGTCTTGTGTAGTCACTGCTTGTGATGAGGTTAGTAATTAGTGAGTAAGGTCAGAGCCTGTGTAAGTGTGTGTGAGGCTGTGTTGGTACTCCATGTTTAGATGGTTTCTCTGTCTTGTGTAATCACTGCGTGTGATGAGGTTAGTAACTACTGAGTAAGTTCAGAGCCTGTGTAAGTGTGTGTGAGGATGTGATGGTACTCCATGTTACTGATGGTTTCTCAGTCTTGTGTAATCACTGCGTATGATGAGGTTAGTAATTACTGAGAAAGGTCAGAGCCTGTTTAAGTGTGTGTGAGGCCTTAATGGTACTCCATGTTACTGATGGTTTCTCAGTCTTGTGTAATCACTGCTTGTGATGAGGATAGTAATTCCTGAGTAAGGTCAGAGCCTGTGTAAGTGTGTGTGAGGCTGTGATGGTACTAGTTTGTTACTGATGTTTTCTCAGTCTAGTATAATCAAAGTGTTTGATGAGGTTAATAATTCATGAGTAAGGTCAGAGCCTGTTTAAGTGTGTGTGAGGCCTTGTTGGTACTCCATATTACTGATGGTTTCTCAGTCTTGTGTAATCACTGCTTGTGATGAGGTAGTAATTACTGAGTATGGTCAGAGCCTGTTTAAGTGTGTGTGAGGCCTTGTTGGTACTCCATGTTACTGATGGTTTCTCAGTCTTGTATATTCACTGTGGGTGATGAGGTTAGTAATTAATCAGTAAGGTCAGAGCCTGTGTAAGTGTATGTGAGGCTGTGATGGTACTCAATGTTACTGATGGTTTCTCAATCTTGTATATTCACTGTGTGTGATGAGGTTAGTAATTCCTGAGTAAGGTCATACCCTGTGTAAGTGTGTGTGAGGCTGGGATGGTACCCCATGTTACTTATGGTTTCTCAGTCTGGTGTAATCAGTGTGATGAGGTTAGTAATTCCTGAGTAAGATCAGAGTCTGTGTAAGTGTGTATGAGGATGTGATGGTACTCCGTGTTACTAATGGTTTCTCAGTCTTGTATATTCACTGTGTGTGATGAGGTTAGTAATTCCTGAGAAAGGTCAGAGCCTGTGTAAGTGTGTTTGAGGCTGTGATGGTTCTCCATTTTACTTATGGTTTCTCAGTCAGGTGTAATCAGTGTGATGAGGTTAGTAATTCCTGAGTAAGATTAGAGTCTGTGTAAGTGTGTTTGAGGATGTGATGGTACTCCGTGATACTAATGGTTTCTCAGTCTTGTATATTTATTGTGTGTGATGAGGTTAGTAATTCCTGAGTAAGGTCAGAGCCTGTGTAAGTGTGTGTGAGGCTGTGATGGTACTCCATGTTACTGATGGTTTCTCAGTCTTGTGTAATCACTGTGTGTGATGAGGATAGTACTTCCTGAGTAAGGTCAGAGCCTGTGTAAGTGTTTTTGAGGCTGTGATGGTACTCCATATTACTAATGGTATCTCAGTCTTGTGTAATCACTGTGTGTGATGAGGTTAGTAATTCCTGAGAAAGGTCAGAGCCTGTGTAAGTGTGTGTGAGGCTGTGATGGTTCTCCATGTTACTGATGGTTTCTCAGGATTTTGTAATCACTGTGTGTGATGAGGTTAGTGATTCCTGAGTAAGGTCAGAGTCTGTGTAAGTGTGTGTGAGGCTGTGATGGTACTCCATAATACTGATGGTTTCACAGTCATGTGTAATCACTGCGTGTAATGAGGTAGTAATTACTGAGTAAGGTCAGAGACTGTGTAAGTGTGTGTGAGGCTTTGATTGCACTCCAAGTTAATGATGATTTCTCAGTCTAGTGTAATCAAAGTGTGTAATGAAGTTAGTCATTCATGAGTAAGATCAGAGCCTGTGTAAGTGTGTGTGAGACTGTGATGGTACTCCATGTTACTGATGGTTTCTCAGTCTTGTATATTCACTGTGGGTGATGAGGTTAGTAATTAATGAGTAAGGTCAGAGCCTGTGTAAGTGTGTGTGAGGCTGTGATGGTACTCAATGTTACTGATGGTTTCTCAATCTTGTATATTCACTGTGTGTGATGAGATTATTAATTACTGAGTAAGGTCAGAGCCTGTGTAAGTGTGTGTGAGGCTTTGATGGTACTCCATGTTTCTGATGGTTTCTCAGTCTTTTATATACTTACTGTGTGTGATGAGGTTAGAAATTACTGAGTAAGGTGTGTAGCTGTGCGTGAGGCTGTGATGGTACTTCATGTTACTTATGGTTTCTCAGTCTTGTGTAATCACTGTGTGTGATGAGGATAGTAATTCCTGAGTAAGGGCAAAGCCTGTGTAAGTGTTTTTGAGGCTGTGATGGTACACCATATTACTAATGGTATCTCAGTCTTGTGTAATCACTGTGTGTGATGAGGTTAGTAATTCCTGAGAAAGGTCAGTGCCTGTGTAAGTGTGTGTGAGGCTGTGATGGTACTCAATGATACTGATGGTTTCTCAGGATTTTGTCATCACTGTGTGTGATGAGGTTAGTGATTCCTGTGTAAGGTCAGAGCCTGTGTAAGTGAGTGTGAGGCTGTGATGGTACTCCATGATACTGATGGTTTTTCAGTCTTGTGTAATCACTGCGTGTGATGAGGATAGTAATTACTGAGTAAGGTCAGAGACTGTGTAAGTGTGTGTGAGGCTTTGATTGTACTCCAAGTTAATGATGATTTCTCAGTATAGTGTAATCAAAGTGTGTAATGAAGTTAGTCATTCATGAGTAAGGTCAGAGCCTGTGTAAGTGTGTGTGAGACTGTGATTGTACTCCATGTTACTGATGGTTTCTCAGTCTTGTATATTCACTGTGGGTGATGAGGTTAGTAATTAATCAATAAGGTCAGAGCCTGTGTAAGTTTGTGTGAGGCTGTGATGGTACTCAATGTTACTGATGGTTTCTCAATCTTGTATATTCACTGTGTGTGATGAGGTTAGTAATTCCTGAGTAAGGTCAGACCCTGTGTAAGTGTGTGTGAGGCTGGGATGGTACCCCATGTTACTTATGGTTTCTCAGTCTGGTGTTATCAGTGTGATGAGGTTAGTAATTCCTGAGTAAGATCAGAGTCTGTGTAAGTGTGTATGAGGATGTGATGGTACTCCGTGTTACTAATGGTTTCTCAGTCTTGTATATTCTCTGTGTGTGATGAGGTTAGTAATTCCTGAGTAAGGTCAGAGCCTGTGTAAGTGTGTGTGAGGCTGTGATGGTTCTCCATGTTACTTATGGTTTCTCAGTCAGGTGTAATCAGTGTGATGAGGTTAGTAATTCCTGAGTAAGATTAGAGTCTCTGTAAGTGTGTTTGAGGATGTGATGGTACTCCATGTTACTTATGGTTTCTCTGTCTGGTGTAATCAGTGTGATGAGGTTTGCAATTCCTAAGTAAGGTCAGAGCCTGTGTAAGTGTGTGTGAGGCTGTGATGGTACTAGATTGTTACTGATGGTTTATTAGTCTTGTGTTGTCACTGCGTGTGATGAGGTTAGTAATTCCTGAGTAAGGTCAGAGCCTGTGTACGTGTGTGTGAGGCTGTGATGGTATTCCATACTACTGATGGTTTCTCAGTCTTTTGTAATCACTGCGTGTGATGAGAATAGTAATTCCCAAGTTAGGTCAGAGCCTGTGTAAGTGTGTATGAGGCAGTGATGGTACTCCATGTTAATTATGGTTCTCAGTCTTCTGTAATCACTGTGTGTGATTAGGGTTAGTAATTCCTGAGTAAGGTAAGAGCCCGTGTAAGTGTGTGTGAGGCCTTTATGGTACTCCATGTTACAGATTGTTTCATAGTCTTGTGTAGTCACTGCGCGTGATGAGGTTAGTAATTCCTGAGTAAGGTCAGAGCCTGTGTAAGTGTGTGTTGAGGATGTGATGGTACTCCATGTTACTGATGTTATCTCAGTCTTGTGTAATCACTGTGTGTGAAGAGGTTAGTAATTCCTGAGTAAGGTCAGAGCCTGTGTAAGTGTGTGTGAGGCTGTGATGGTACTCCATGTTAATTATGGTTTCTCAGTCAGGTGTAATCTGTGTGATGAGGTTAGTAATTCCTGAGTAAGGTCAGAGCCTGTGTAAGTGTGTGTGAGGCTGTGATAGTATTCCATACTACTGATGGTTTCTCAGTCTTTTGTAATCACTGCGTGTGATGAGAATAGTAATTCCCAAGTTAGGTCAGAGCCTGTGTAAGTGTGTATGAGGCAGTGATGGTACTCCATGTTACTTATGGTTTCTCAGTCTTCTGTAATCACTGTGTGTGATTAGGTTAGTAATTCCTGAGTAAGGTAAGAGCCCGTGTAAGTGTGTGTGAGGCCTTTATGGTATTCCATGTTACAGATTGTTTCATAGTCTTGTGTAGTCACTGCGTGTGATGAGGTTAGTAATTCCTGAGTAAGGTCAGAGCCTGTGTAAGTGTGTGTGAGGATGTGATTTTTCTCCATGTTACTAATGTTATCTCAGTCTTGTGTAATCACTGTGTGTGATGAGGTTAGTAATTCCTGAGTAAGGTCAGAGCCTGTGTAAGGGTGTGTGAGGATGTGATGGTACTAGATTGTTACTGATGGTATCTCAGTCTTGTGTAGTCACTGCTTGTGATGAGGTTAGTAATTAGTGAGTAAGGTCAGAGCCTGTGTAAGTGTGTGTGAGGCTGTGTTGGTACTCCATGTTTAGATGGTTTCTCTGTCTTGTGTAATCACTGCGTGTGATGAGGTTAGTAACTACTGAGTAAGTTCAGAGCCTGTGTAAGTGTGTGTGAGGATGTGATGGTACTCCATGTTACTGATGGTTTCTCAGTCTTGTGTAATCACTGCGTATGATGAGGTTAGTAATTACTGAGAAAGGTCAGAGCCTGTTTAAGTGTGTGTGAGGCCTTAATGGTACTCCATGTTACTGATGGTTTCTCAGTCTTGTGTAATCACTGCTTGTGATGAGGATAGTAATTCCTGAGTAAGGTCAGAGCCTGTGTAAGTGTGTGTGAGGCTGTGATGGTACTAGTTTGTTACTGATGTTTTCTCAGTCTAGTATAATCAAAGTGTTTGATGAGGTTAATAATTCATGAGTAAGGTCAGAGCCTGTTTAATTGTGTGTGAGGCCTTGTTGGAACTCCATATTACTGATGGTTTCTCAGTCTTGTGTAATCACTGCTTGTGATGAAGATAGTAATTCCTGAGTAAGGTCAGAGCCTGTGTAAGTGTGTGTGAAGCTGTGATGGTACTCCATGTTACTGATGGTTTCTCAGTCTTGTATATACTTACTGTGTGTGATGAGGTTAGAAATTACTGAGTAAGGTGTGTAGCTGTGCGTGAGGCTGTGATGGTACTTCATGTTACTTATGGTTTCTCAGTCTTGTGTAATCACTGTGTGTGATTAGGATAGTAATTCCTGAGTAAGGTCAGAGCCTGTGTAAGTGTTTTTGAGGCTGTGATGGTACTCCAAATTACTAATGGTATCTCAGTCTTGTGTAATCACTGTGTGTGATGAGGTTAGTAATTCCTGAGAAAGGTCAGAGCCTGTGTAAGTGTGTGTGAGGCTGTGATGGTACTGCATGTTACTGATGGTTTCTCAGGATTTTGTAAACACTGTGTGTGATGAGGTTACTGATTCCTGAGTAAGGTCAGAGACTGTGTAAGTGTGTGTGAGGCTGTGATGGTACTCCATGATACTGATGGTTTCTCAGTCTTGTGTACTCACTGCGTGTAATGAGGTAGTAATTACTGAGTAAGGTCAGAGACTGTGTAAGTGTGTGTGAGGCTTTGATTGTACTCCAAGTTAATGATGATATCTCAGTCTAGAGTAATCAAAGTGTGTAATGAAGTTAGTCATTCATGAGTAAGGTCAGAGCCTGTGTAAGTGTATGTGAGACTGTGATGGTACTCCATGTTACTAATGGTTTCTCAGTCTTGTATATTCACTGTGGGTGATGAGGTTAGTAATTAATGAGAAAGGTCAGAGCCTGTGTAAGTGTGTGTGAGGCTGTGATGGTACTCCATGTTACTGATGGTTTCTCAGTCTTGTATATACTTACTGTGTGTGATGAGGTTAGAAATTACTGAGTAAGGTGTAGAGCTGTGCGTGAGGCTGTGATGGTACTTCATGTTACTTATGGTTTCTCAGTCTTGTGTAATCACTGTGTGTGATGAGGATAGTAATTCCTGAGTAAGGGCAGAGCCTGTGTAAGTGTTTTTGAGGCTGTGATGGTGCAACATATTACTAATGGAATCTCAGTCTTGTGTAATCACTGTGTGTGATGAGGTTAGTAATTCCTGAGAAAGGTCAGAGCCTGTGTAAGTGTGTGTGAGGCTGTGATGGTACTCCATGATACTGATGGTTTCTCAGGATTTTGTCATCACTGTGTGTGATGAGGTTAGTGATTCCTGAGTAAGGCCAGAGCCTGTGTAAGTGAGTGTGAGGCTGTGATGGTACTCCATGATACTGATGGTTTCTCAGTCTTGTGTAATCACTGTGTGTGATGAGGATAGTAATTACAGAGTAAGGTCAGAGACTGTGTAAGTGTGTGTGAGACTGTGATTGTACTCCATGTTACTGATGGTTTCTCAGTCTTGTATATTCACTGTGGGTGATGAGGTTAGTAATTAATCAGTAAGGTCAGAGCCTGTGTAAGTGTGTGTGAGGCTGTGATGGTACTCCATGTTACGTATGGTTTCTCCGTCTGGTGTAATCAGTGTGATGAGGTTAGTAATTCCTGAGTAAGATCAGAGTCTGTGTAAGTGTGTATGAGGATGTGATGGTTCTCCGTGTTACTAATGGTTTCTCAGTCTTGTATATTCACTGTGTGTTATGAGGTTAGTAATTCCTGAGTAAGGTCAGAGCCTGTGTAAGTGTGTGTGAGGTTGTGATGGTACTCCATGTTACTTATGGTTTCTCAGTCTGGTGTAATCAGTGTGATGAGGTTAGCAATTCCTAAGTAAGGACAGAGCCTGTGTAAGTGTGTGTGAGGCTGTGATGGTACTACAGTAGATTGTTACTGATGGGTTCTTAGTCTTGTGTAGTCACTGCGTGTGATGAGGTTAGTAATTCCTGAGTAAGGTCAGAGCCCGTGTAAGTGTGTGTGAGGCCTTTATGGTAATCCATGTTACAGATTGTATCATAGTCTTGTGTAGTCACTGCGTGTGATGAGGTTAGTAATTCCTGAGTAAGGTCAGAGCCTGTGTAAGTGTGTGTGAGGATGTGATGGTACTCCATGTTACTGATGTTATCTCAGTCTTGTGTAATCACTGTGTGTGATGAGGTTAGTAATTCCTGAGTAAGGTCAGAGCCTGTGTAAGTGTGTGTGAGGATGTGATGGTACTAGATTGTTACTGATGGTTTCTCAGTCTTGTGTAGTCACTGCTTGTTATGAGGTTAGTAATTAGTGAGTAAGGTCAGAGCCTGTGTAAGTGTGTGTGAGGCTGTGTTGGTACTCCATGTTTAGATGGTTTCTCTGTCTTGTGTAATCACTGCGTGTGATGAGGTTAGTAACTACTGAGTAAGTTCAGAGCCTGTGTAAGTGTGTGTGAGGATGTGATGGTACTCCATGTTACTGATGGTTTCTCAGTCTTGTGTAATCACTTCGTATGATGAGGTTAGTAATTACAGAGAAAGGTCAGAGCCTGTTTAAGTGTGTGTGAGGCCTTAATGGTACTCCATGTTACTGATGGTTTCTCAGTCTTGTGTAATCACTGCTTGTGATGAGGATAGTAATTCCTGAGTAAGGTCAGAGCCTGTGTAAGTGTGTGTGAGGCTGTGATGGTACTAGTTTGTTACTGATGTTTTCTCAGTCTAGTATAATCAAAGTGTTTGATGAGGTTAATAATTCATGAGTAAGGTCAGAGCCTGTTTAAGTGTGTGTGAGGCCTTGTTGGTACTCCATATTACTGATGGTTTCTCAGTCTTGTGTAATCACTGCTTGTGATGAAGATAGTAATTCCTGAGTAAGGTCAGAGCCTGTGTAAGTGTGTGTGAGGCTGTGATGGTACTCCATGTTACTGATGGTTTCTCAGTCTTGTGTAATCACTGTGTGTGATGAGGATAGTAATTCCTGAGTAAGGTCAGAGCCTGTGTAAGTGTTTTTGAGGCTGTAATGGTACTCCATATTACTAATGGTATCTCAGTCTTGTGTAATCACTGTGTGTGATGAGGTTAGTAATTCCTGAGAAAGGTCAGAGCCTGTGTAAGTGTGTGTGAGGCTGTGATGGTTCTCCATGTTACTGATGGTTTCTCAGGATTTTGTAATCACTGTGTGTGATGAGGTTAGTGATTCCTGAGTAAGGTCAGAGACTGTGTAAGTGTGTGTGAGGCTTTGATTGCACTCCAAGTTAATGATGATTTCTCAGTCTAGTGTAATCAAAGTGTGTAATGAAGTTAGTAATTAATGAGTAAGGTCAGAGCCTGTGTAAGTGTGTGTGAGGCTGTGATAGTATTCCATACTACTGATGGTTTCTCAGTCTTTTGTAATCACTGTGTGTGATGAGAATAGTAATTCCCAAGTTAGGTCAGAGCCTGTGTAAGTGTGTATGAGGCAGTGATGGTACTCCATGTTACTTATGGTTTCTCAGTCTTCTGTAATCACTGTGTGTGATTAGGTTAGTAATTCCTGAGTAAGGTAAGAGCCCTTGTAAGTGTGTGATGCCTTTATGGTACTCCATGTTACAGATTGTTTCATAGTCTTGTGTAGTCACTGCGTGTGATGAGGTTAGTAATTCCTGAGTAAGGTCAGAGCCTGTGTAAGTGTGTGTGAGGATGTGATGGTACTCCATTTTACTGATGTTATCTCAGTCTTGTGTAATCACTGTGTGTGATGAGGTTTGTAATTCCTGAGTAAGGTCAGAGCCTGTGTAAGTGTGTGTGAGGATGTGATGGTACTAGATTGTTACTGATGGTTTCTCAGTCTTGTGTAGTCACTGCTTGTGATGAGGTTAGTAATTAATGAGTAAGGTCAGAGCCTGTGTAAGTGTGTGTGAGGCTGTGATGGTACTCCATGTTTAGATGGTTTCTCTGTCTTGTGTAATCACATCGTGTGATGAGGTTAGTAACTACTGAGTAAGGTCAGAGCCTGTGTAAGTGTGTGTGAGGATGTGATGGTACTCCATGTTTACATGGTTTCTCTGTCTTGTGTAATCACTGCGTGTGATGAGGTTAGTAACTACTGAGTAAGGTCAGAGCCTGTGCAAGTGAGTGTGAGGCCTTGATGGTACTCCATGTTACTTATGGTTTCTCAGTCTTGTGTAATCACTGTGTATGATGAGGTTAGTATTTACTGAGAAAGGTCAGAGCCTGTTTAAGTGTGTGTGAGGCCTTAATGGTACTCCATGTTACTGATGGTTTCTCAGTCTTGTGTAATCACTGCTTGTGATGAGGATAGTAATTCCTGAGTAAGGTCAGAGCCTGTGTAAGTGTGTGTGAGGTTGTGATGGTACTAGTTTGTTACTGATGTTTTCTCAGTCTAGTATAATCAAAGTGTTTGATGAGGTTAATATTTCATGAGTAAGGTCAGAGCCTGTTTAAGTGTGTGTGAGGCCTTGTTGGAACTCCATATTACTGATGGTTTCTCAGTCTTGTGTAATCACTGCTTGTGATGAAGATTGTAATTCCTGAGTAAGGTCAGAGCCTGTGTAAGTGTGTGTGAAGCTGTGATGGTACTCCATGTTACTGATGGTTTCTCAGTCTTGTATATACTTACTGTGTGTGATGAGGTTAGAAATTACTGAGTAAGGTGTGTAGCTGTGCGTGAGGCTGTGATGGTACTTCATGTTACTTATGGTTTCTCAGTCTTGTGTAATCACTGTGTGTGATTAGGATAGTAATTCCTGAGTAAGGTCAGAGCCTGTGTAAGTGTTTTTGAGGCTATGATGGTACTCCAAATTACTAATGGTATCTCAGTCTTGTGTAATCATGGTGTGTGATGAGGTTAGTAATTCCTGAGAAAGGTCAGAGCCTGTGTAAGTGTGTGTGAGGCTGTGATGGTACTCCATGTTACTGATGGTTTCTCAGGATTTTGTAAACACTGTGTGTGATGAGGTTAGTAATTCCTGAGTAAGGTCAGAGACTGTGTAAGTGTGTGTGAGGCTGTGATGGTACTCCATGATACTGATGGTTTCTCAGTCTTGTGTACTCACTGCGTGTAATGAGGTAGTAATTACTGAGTAAGGTCAGAGACTGAGTAAGTGTGTGTGAGGCTTTGATTGTACTCCAAGTTAATGATGATATCTCAGTCTAGAGTAATCAAAGTGTGTAATGAAGTTAGTCATTCATGAGTAAGGTCACAGCCTGTGTAAGTGTATGTGAGGCTGTGATGGTACTCAATGTTACTGATGGTTTCTCAATCTTGTATATTCACTGTGTGTGATGAGGTTAGTAATTCCTGAGTAAGGTCAGACCCTGTGTAAGTGTGTGTGAGGCTGGGATGGTACCCCATGTTACTTATGGTTTCTCAGTCTGGTGTAATCAGTGTGATGAGGTTAGTAATTCCTGAGTAAGATCAGAGTCTGTGTAAGTGTGTATGAGGATGTGATGCTACTCCGTGTTACTAATGGTTTCTCAGTCTTGTATATTCACTGTGTGTGATGAGGTTAGTAATTCCTGAGAAAGGTCAGAGCCTGTGTAAGTGTGTGTGAGGCTGTGATGGTACTCCATTTTACTTATGGTTTCTCAGTCAGGTGTAATCAGTGTGATGAGGTTAGTAATTCCTGAGTAAGATTAGAGTCTGTGTAAGTGTGTTTGAGGATGTGATGGTACTCCGTGATACTAATGGTTTCTCAGTCTTGTATATTTATTGTGTGTGATGAGGTTAGTAATTCCTGAGTAAGGTCAGAGCCTGAGAAATTGTGTGTGAGGCTGTGATGGTACTCCATGTTACTTATGGTTTCTCAGTCTGGTGTAATCAGTGTGATGAGGTTTGCAATTCCTAAGTAAGGTCAGAGCCTGTGTAAGTGTGTGTGAGGCTGTGATGGTACTAGATTGTTACTGATGGGTTATTAGTCTTGTGTTGTCACTGCGTGTGATGAGGTTAGTAATTCCTGAGTAAGGTCAGAGCCTGTGTAAGTGTGTGTGAGGCTGTGATGGTATTCCATACTACTGATGGTTTCTCAGTCTTTTGTAATCACTGCGTGTGATGACAATAGTAATTCCCAAGATAGGTCAGAGCCTGTGTAAGTGTGTATGAGGCAGTGATGGTACTCCATGTTACTTATGGTTTCTCAGTCTTCTGTAATCACTGTGTGTGATTAGGTTTGTAATTCCTGAGTAAGGTAAGAGCCCGTGTAAGTGTGTGTGAGGCCTTTATGGTACTCCATGTTACAGATTGTTTCATAGTCTTGTGTAGTCACTGCGCGTGATGAGGTTAGTAATTCCTGAGTAAGGTCAGAGCCTGTGTAAGTGTGTGTGAGGATGTGATGGTACTCCATGTTACTGATGTTATCTCAGTCTTGTGTAATCACTGTGTGTGAAGAGGTTAGTAATTCCTGAGTAAGGTCAGAGCCTGTGTAAGTGTGTGTGAGGCTGTGATGGTACTCCATGTTAATTATGGTTTCTCAGTCAGGTGTAATCTGTGTGATGAGGTTAGTAATTCCTGAGTAAGGTCAGAGCCTGTGTAAGTGTGTGTGAGGCTGTGATAGTATTCCATACTACTGATGGTTTCTCAGTCTTTTGTAATCACTGCGTGTGATGAGAATAGTAATTCCCAAGTTAGGTCAGAGCCTGTGTAAGTGTGTATGAGGCAGTGATGGTACTCCATGTTACTTATGGTTTCTCAGTCTTCTGTAATCACTGTGTCTGATTAGGTTAGTAATTCCTGAGTAAGGTAAGAGCCCGTGTAAGTGTGTGTGAGGCCTTTATGGTATTCCATGTTACAGATTGTTTCATAGTCTTGTGTATTCACTGCGTGTGATGAGGTTAGTAATTCCTGAGTAAGGTCAGAGCCTGTGTAAGTGTGTGTGAGGATGTGATGGTTCTCCATGTTACTGATGTTATCTCAGTCTTGTGTAATCACTGTGTGTGATGAGGTTAGTAATTCCTGAGTAAGGTCAGAGCCTGTGTAAGTGTGTGTGAGGATGTGATGGTACTAGATTGTTACTGATGGTATCTCAGTCTTGTGTAGTCACTGCTTGTGATGAGGTTAGTAATTAGTGAGTAAGGTCAGAGCCTGTGTAAGTGTGTGTGAGGCTGTGTTGGTACTCCATGTTTAGATGGTTTCTCTGTCTTGTGTAATCACTGCGTGTGATGAGGTTAGTAACTACTGAGTAAGTTCAGAGCCTGTGTAAGTGTGTGTGAGGATGTGATGGTACTCCATGTTACTGATGGTTTCTCAGTCTTGTGTAATCACTGCGTATGATGAGGTTAGTAATTACTGAGAAAGGTCAGAGCCTGTTTAAGTGTGTGTGAGGCCTTAATGGTACTCCATGTTACTGATGGTTTCTCAGTCTTGTGTAATCACTGCTTGTGATGAGGATAGTAATTCCTGAGTAAGGTCAGAGCCTGTGTAAGTGTGTGTGAGGCTGTGATGGTACTAGTTTGTTACTGATGTTTTCTCAGTCTAGTATAATCAAAGTGTTTGATGAGGTTAATAATTCATGAGTAAGGTCAGAGCCTGTTTAAGTGTGTGTGAGGCCTTGTTGGTACTCCATATTACTGATGGTTTCTCAGTCTTGTGTAATCACTGCTTGTGATGAGGTAGTAATTACTGAGTATGGTCAGAGCCTGTTTAAGTGTGTGTGAGGCCTTGTTGGTACTCCATGTTACTGATGGTTTCTCAGTCTTGTATATTCACTGTGGGTGATGAGGTTAGTAATTAATCAGTAAGGTCAGAGCCTGTGTAAGTGTATGTGAGGCTGTGATGGTACTCAATGTTACTGATGGTTTCTCAATCTTGTATATTCACTGTGTGTGATGAGGTTAGTAATTCCTGAGTAAGGTCATACCCTGTGTAAGTGTGTGTGAGGCTGGGATGGTACCCCATGTTACTTATGGTTTCTCAGTCTGGTGTAATCAGTGTGATGAGGTTAGTAATTCCTGAGTAAGATCAGAGTCTGTGTAAGTGTGTATGAGGATGTGATGGTACTCCGTGTTACTAATGGTTTCTCAGTCTTGTATATTCACTGTGTGTGATGAGGTTAGTAATTCCTGAGAAAGGTCAGAGCCTGTGTAAGTGTGTTTGAGGCTGTGATGGTTCTCCATTTTACTTATGGTTTCTCAGTCAGGTGTAATCAGTGTGATGAGGTTAGTAATTCCTGAGTAAGATTAGAGTCTGTGTAAGTGTGTTTGAGGATGTGATGGTACTCCGTGATACTAATGGTTTCTCAGTCTTGTATATTTATTGTGTGTGATGAGGTTAGTAATTCCTGAGTAAGGTCAGAGCCTGTGTAAGTGTGTGTGAGGCTGTGATGGTACTCCATGTTACTGATGGTTTCTCAGTCTTGTGTAATCACTGTGTGTGATGAGGATAGTACTTCCTGAGTAAGGTCAGAGCCTGTGTAAGTGTTTTTGAGGCTGTGATGGTACTCCATATTACTAATGGTATCTCAGTCTTGTGTAATCACTGTGTGTGATGAGGTTAGTAATTCCTGAGAAAGGTCAGAGCCTGTGTAAGTGTGTGTGAGGCTGTGATGGTTCTCCATGTTACTGATGGTTTCTCAGGATTTTGTAATCACTGTGTGTGATGAGGTTAGTGATTCCTGAGTAAGGTCAGAGTCTGTGTAAGTGTGTGTGAGGCTGTGATGGTACTCCATAATACTGATGGTTTCACAGTCATGTGTAATCACTGCGTGTAATGAGGTAGTAATTACTGAGTAAGGTCAGAGACTGTGTAAGTGTGTGTGAGGCTTTGATTGCACTCCAAGTTAATGATGATTTCTCAGTCTAGTGTAATCAAAGTGTGTAATGAAGTTAGTCATTCATGAGTAAGATCAGAGCCTGTGTAAGTGTGTGTGAGACTGTGATGGTACTCCATGTTACTGATGGTTTCTCAGTCTTGTATATTCACTGTGGGTGATGAGGTTAGTAATTAATGAGTAAGGTCAGAGCCTGTGTAAGTGTGTGTGAGGCTGTGATGGTACTCAATGTTACTGATGGTTTCTCAATCTTGTATATTCACTGTGTGTGATGAGATTATTAATTACTGAGTAAGGTCAGAGCCTGTGTAAGTGTGTGTGAGGCTTTGATGGTACTCCATGTTTCTGATGGTTTCTCAGTCTTTTATATACTTACTGTGTGTGATGAGGTTAGAAATTACTGAGTAAGGTGTGTAGCTGTGCGTGAGGCTGTGATGGTACTTCATGTTACTTATGGTTTCTCAGTCTTGTGTAATCACTGTGTGTGATGAGGATAGTAATTCCTGAGTAAGGGCAAAGCCTGTGTAAGTGTTTTTGAGGCTGTGATGGTACACCATATTACTAATGGTATCTCAGTCTTGTGTAATCACTGTGTGTGATGAGGTTAGTAATTCCTGAGAAAGGTCAGTGCCTGTGTAAGTGTGTGTGAGGCTGTGATGGTACTCAATGATACTGATGGTTTCTCAGGATTTTGTCATCACTGTGTGTGATGAGGTTAGTGATTCCTGTGTAAGGTCAGAGCCTGTGTAAGTGAGTGTGAGGCTGTGATGGTACTCCATGATACTGATGGTTTTTCAGTCTTGTGTAATCACTGCGTGTGATGAGGATAGTAATTACTGAGTAAGGTCAGAGACTGTGTAAGTGTGTGTGAGGCTTTGATTGTACTCCAAGTTAATGATGATTTCTCAGTATAGTGTAATCAAAGTGTGTAATGAAGTTAGTCATTCATGAGTAAGGTCAGAGCCTGTGTAAGTGTGTGTGAGACTGTGATTGTACTCCATGTTACTGATGGTTTCTCAGTCTTGTATATTCACTGTGGGTGATGAGGTTAGTAATTAATCAATAAGGTCAGAGCCTGTGTAAGTTTGTGTGAGGCTGTGATGGTACTCAATGTTACTGATGGTTTCTCAATCTTGTATATTCACTGTGTGTGATGAGGTTAGTAATTCCTGAGTAAGGTCAGACCCTGTGTAAGTGTGTGTGAGGCTGGGATGGTACCCCATGTTACTTATGGTTTCTCAGTCTGGTGTTATCAGTGTGATGAGGTTAGTAATTCCTGAGTAAGATCAGAGTCTGTGTAAGTGTGTATGAGGATGTGATGGTACTCCGTGTTACTAATGGTTTCTCAGTCTTGTATATTCTCTGTGTGTGATGAGGTTAGTAATTCCTGAGTAAGGTCAGAGCCTGTGTAAGTGTGTGTGAGGCTGTGATGGTTCTCCATGTTACTTATGGTTTCTCAGTCAGGTGTAATCAGTGTGATGAGGTTAGTAATTCCTGAGTAAGATTAGAGTCTCTGTAAGTGTGTTTGAGGATGTGATGGTACTCCATGTTACTTATGGTTTCTCTGTCTGGTGTAATCAGTGTGATGAGGTTTGCAATTCCTAAGTAAGGTCAGAGCCTGTGTAAGTGTGTGTGAGGCTGTGATGGTACTAGATTGTTACTGATGGTTTATTAGTCTTGTGTTGTCACTGCGTGTGATGAGGTTAGTAATTCCTGAGTAAGGTCAGAGCCTGTGTACGTGTGTGTGAGGCTGTGATGGTATTCCATACTACTGATGGTTTCTCAGTCTTTTGTAATCACTGCGTGTGATGAGAATAGTAATTCCCAAGTTAGGTCAGAGCCTGTGTAAGTGTGTATGAGGCAGTGATGGTACTCCATGTTAATTATGGTTTCTCAGTCTTCTGTAATCACTGTGTGTGATTAGGTTAGTAATTCCTGAGTAAGGTAAGAGCCCGTGTAAGTGTGTGTGAGGCCTTTATGGTACTCCATGTTACAGATTGTTTCATAGTCTTGTGTAGTCACTGCGCGTGATGAGGTTAGTAATTCCTGAGTAAGGTCAGAGCCTGTGTAAGTGTGTGTGAGGATGTGATGGTACTCCATGTTACTGATGTTATCTCAGTCTTGTGTAATCACTGTGTGTGAAGAGGTTAGTAATTCCTGAGTAAGGTCAGAGCCTGTGTAAGTGTGTGTGAGGCTGTGATGGTACTCCATGTTAATTATGGTTTCTCAGTCAGGTGTAATCTGTGTGATGAGGTTAGTAATTCCTGAGTAAGGTCAGAGCCTGTGTAAGTGTGTGTGAGGCTGTGATAGTATTCCATACTACTGATGGTTTCTCAGTCTTTTGTAATCACTGCGTGTGATGAGAATAGTAATTCCCAAGTTAGGTCAGAGCCTGTGTAAGTGTGTATGAGGCAGTGATGGTACTCCATGTTACTTATGGTTTCTCAGTCTTCTGTAATCACTGTGTGTGATTAGGTTAGTAATTCCTGAGTAAGGTAAGAGCCCGTGTAAGTGTGTGTGAGGCCTTTATGGTATTCCATGTTACAGATTGTTTCATAGTCTTGTGTAGTCACTGCGTGTGATGAGGTTAGTAATTCCTGAGTAAGGTCAGAGCCTGTGTAAGTGTGTGTGAGGATGTGATGGTTCTCCATGTTACTAATGTTATCTCAGTCTTGTGTAATCACTGTGTGTGATGAGGTTAGTAATTCCTGAGTAAGGTCAGAGCCTGTGTAAGGGTGTGTGAGGATGTGATGGTACTAGATTGTTACTGATGGTATCTCAGTCTTGTGTAGTCACTGCTTGTGATGAGGTTAGTAATTAGTGAGTAAGGTCAGAGCCTGTGTAAGTGTGTGTGAGGCTGTGTTGGTACTCCATGTTTAGATGGTTTCTCTGTCTTGTGTAATCACTGCGTGTGATGAGGTTAGTAACTACTGAGTAAGTTCAGAGCCTGTGTAAGTGTGTGTGAGGATGTGATGGTACTCCATGTTACTGATGGTTTCTCAGTCTTGTGTAATCACTGCGTATGATGAGGTTAGTAATTACTGAGAAAGGTCAGAGCCTGTTTAAGTGTGTGTGAGGCCTTAATGGTACTCCATGTTACTGATGGTTTCTCAGTCTTGTGTAATCACTGCTTGTGATGAGGATAGTAATTCCTGAGTAAGGTCAGAGCCTGTGTAAGTGTGTGTGAGGCTGTGATGGTACTAGTTTGTTACTGATGTTTTCTCAGTCTAGTATAATCAAAGTGTTTGATGAGGTTAATAATTCATGAGTAAGGTCAGAGCCTGTTTAATTGTGTGTGAGGCCTTGTTGGAACTCCATATTACTGATGGTTTCTCAGTCTTGTGTAATCACTGCTTGTGATGAAGATAGTAATTCCTGAGTAAGGTCAGAGCCTGTGTAAGTGTGTGTGAAGCTGTGATGGTACTCCATGTTACTGATGGTTTCTCAGTCTTGTATATACTTACTGTGTGTGATGAGGTTAGAAATTACTGAGTAAGGTGTGTAGCTGTGCGTGAGGCTGTGATGGTACTTCATGTTACTTATGGTTTCTCAGTCTTGTGTAATCACTGTGTGTGATTAGGATAGTAATTCCTGAGTAAGGTCAGAGCCTGTGTAAGTGTTTTTGAGGCTGTGATGGTACTCCAAATTACTAATGGTATCTCAGTCTTGTGTAATCACTGTGTGTGATGAGGTTAGTAATTCCTGAGAAAGGTCAGAGCCTGTGTAAGTGTGTGTGAGGCTGTGATGGTACTGCATGTTACTGATGGTTTCTCAGGATTTTGTAAACACTGTGTGTGATGAGGTTACTGATTCCTGAGTAAGGTCAGAGACTGTGTAAGTGTGTGTGAGGCTGTGATGGTACTCCATGATACTGATGGTTTCTCAGTCTTGTGTACTCACTGCGTGTAATGAGGTAGTAATTACTGAGTAAGGTCAGAGACTGTGTAAGTGTGTGTGAGGCTTTGATTGTACTCCAAGTTAATGATGATATCTCAGTCTAGAGTAATCAAAGTGTGTAATGAAGTTAGTCATTCATGAGTAAGGTCAGAGCCTGTGTAAGTGTATGTGAGACTGTGATGGTACTCCATGTTACTAATGGTTTCTCAGTCTTGTATATTCACTGTGGGTGATGAGGTTAGTAATTAATGAGAAAGGTCAGAGCCTGTGTAAGTGTGTGTGAGGCTGTGATGGTACTCCATGTTACTGATGGTTTCTCAGTCTTGTATATACTTACTGTGTGTGATGAGGTTAGAAATTACTGAGTAAGGTGTAGAGCTGTGCGTGAGGCTGTGATGGTACTTCATGTTACTTATGGTTTCTCAGTCTTGTGTAATCACTGTGTGTGATGAGGATAGTAATTCCTGAGTAAGGGCAGAGCCTGTGTAAGTGTTTTTGAGGCTGTGATGGTGCAACATATTACTAATGGAATCTCAGTCTTGTGTAATCACTGTGTGTGATGAGGTTAGTAATTCCTGAGAAAGGTCAGAGCCTGTGTAAGTGTGTGTGAGGCTGTGATGGTACTCCATGATACTGATGGTTTCTCAGGATTTTGTCATCACTGTGTGTGATGAGGTTAGTGATTCCTGAGTAAGGCCAGAGCCTGTGTAAGTGAGTGTGAGGCTGTGATGGTACTCCATGATACTGATGGTTTCTCAGTCTTGTGTAATCACTGTGTGTGATGAGGATAGTAATTACAGAGTAAGGTCAGAGACTGTGTAAGTGTGTGTGAGACTGTGATTGTACTCCATGTTACTGATGGTTTCTCAGTCTTGTATATTCACTGTGGGTGATGAGGTTAGTAATTAATCAGTAAGGTCAGAGCCTGTGTAAGTGTGTGTGAGGCTGTGATGGTACTCCATGTTACGTATGGTTTCTCCGTCTGGTGTAATCAGTGTGATGAGGTTAGTAATTCCTGAGTAAGATCAGAGTCTGTGTAAGTGTGTATGAGGATGTGATGGTTCTCCGTGTTACTAATGGTTTCTCAGTCTTGTATATTCACTGTGTGTTATGAGGTTAGTAATTCCTGAGTAAGGTCAGAGCCTGTGTAAGTGTGTGTGAGGTTGTGATGGTACTCCATGTTACTTATGGTTTCTCAGTCTGGTGTAATCAGTGTGATGAGGTTAGCAATTCCTAAGTAAGGACAGAGCCTGTGTAAGTGTGTGTGAGGCTGTGATGGTACTACAGTAGATTGTTACTGATGGGTTCTTAGTCTTGTGTAGTCACTGCGTGTGATGAGGTTAGTAATTCCTGAGTAAGGTCAGAGCCTGTGTAAGTGTGTGTGAGGCTGTGATGGTATTCCATATTACTGATTGATTCTCAGTCTTTTGTAATCACTGCATGTGATGAGGATAGTAACTACTGAGTTAGGTCAGAGCCTTTGTAAGTGTGTATGAGGCTGTGATGGTACTCTGTGCTACTTATGGTTTCTCAGTCTTGTGTAATCACTGTGTGTGATGAGGTTAGTAATTCATGAGTAAGGTCAGAGCCTGTGTAAGTGTGTGTGAGGCTGTGATGGTACTCCGTGTTACTAATGGTTTCTCAGTCTTGTATATTCACTGTGTGTTATGAGGTTAGTAATTCCTGAGTAAGGTCAGAGCCTGTGTAAGTGTGTGTGAGGTTGTGTTGGTACTCCATGTTACTTATGGTTTCTCAGTCTGGTGTAATCAGTGTGATGAGGTTAGCAATTCCTAAGTAAGGTCAGAGCCTGTGTAAGTGTGTGTGAGGCTGTGATGGTACTACAGTAGATTGTTACTGATGGGTTCTTAGTCTTGTGTAGTCACTGCGTGTGATGAGGTTAGTAATTCCTGAGTAAGGTCAGAGCCTGTGTAAGTGTGTGTGAGGCTGTGATGGTATTCCATATTACTGATTGATTCTCAGTCTTTTGTAATCACTGCATGTGATGAGGATAGTAACTACTGAGTTAGGTCAGAGCCTTTGTAAGTGTGTATGAGGCTGTGATGGTACTCCGTGCTACTTATGGTTTCTCAGTCTTGTGTAATCACTGTGTGTGATGAGGTTAGTAATTCATGAGTAAGGTCAGAGCCTGTGTAAGTGTGTGTGAGGCTGTGATGGTACTCCATGTTACTGATGATTTCTCAGTGTTCTATCATCACTGTGTGTGATTAGGTTAATAACTCCTGAGTAAGGTCAGGGCCTGTGTAAGTGTATGAGGCTATGATGGTACTCCATATCACTCATGGCTTCTCAGTCTTGTGTAATCACTGCATGTGATGAGGTTAGTAATTCCTGAGTAAGGTCAGAGCCTGTTTAAGTGTGTGTGATTCTGTGATGGTACTCCATGTTACTAATGGTTTCTCAGTCTTGTGTAGTCACTGCTTGTGATGAGGTTAGTAATTCCTGTGAAAGGTCAGAGCCTGTTTAAGTGTGTGTGAGGCCTTGATGGTACTCCATGTTACAGATGGTATCTCAGTCATGTATGATCACTGTGTGTGATGAGGTTAGTAATTCCTGAGTAAGGTCAGAGCCTGTGTAAGTTTATGTGAGGCTGTGATGGTACTCCATGTTGCTGATGTTGTCTTAGTCTTGTGTAATCTCTGCATGTGATGAGGATAGTAATTCCTGGATAAGGTCAGAGCCTGTGTAAGTGTGTGTGAGACTGTGATAGTACTAGATTGTTACTGATTTTTTCTCAGTCTAGAATAATCAAAGTGTTAATGAGGTTAGTAATTCAAGAGTAAGGTCAGAGCCTGTGTTAGTGTGTGTGAGGCCTTGATGGTACTTCATGTTACTGATGGCTTCTTATTCTTGTGAAATCACTGCATGTGATGAGGTTCGTGATTTCTGAGTAAGGTCAGAGCCTGTGTAAGTGTGTGTGAGGCTGTGATGGTACTCCATCTGACTGATGGTTTCACAGTCTTGTGTAGTCACTGCGTGCGATGAGGTTAGTAATTCATGAGTAAGGTCAGAGCTTCTGTAAGTGTGTGTGATGCCTTGATGGTACTCCATATTACTGATGGTTTCTCAGTCTTCTGCAGTCACTGTGTGAGATGAGGTTCGTAATTCCTGAGTAAGTTCAGAGACTGTGTTAGTGTGTGTGAGGCTTTGGTGGTACTCCATGTTACTCATGGTATCTCAGTCTTGTGCAATCACTGCGTGTGATGAGGTTAGTAATTCCTGAGTAAGATAAGAGCCTGCGTAAGTGTGTGTGAGGCTGTGATGGTACTCCATGTTACTGATGGTTTCTCAGTCTTGTGTAATCACTGTGTGTGATGAGGTTAGTAATTCCTGAGTAAGAACAGAGCCTGTGTAAGTGTGTGTTAGGATGTGATGGTACTCCATGTTACTGATGGTATCTCAGTATTGTGTAATCACTGTGTGTGATGAGGTTAGTAATTCCTGAGTAAGATCAGAGCCTGTGTAAGTGTGTGTGAGGCTGTGATGGTACTCCATGTTACTGATGGTGTGTCAGTCTTGTGTAATCACTGCGTGTGATGAGGTTAGTATTTCCTGAGTAAGGTCAGAGCCTGTGTAAGTGTGTGTTAGGCTGTGATGGTACTCCATGTTACTGATGGTTTCTCAGTCTTGTGTAATCACTGCATGTGATGAGGTTAGTAATTCCTGAGTAAGGTCAGACCTCGTGCGCGTGTGCATGAGGCTGCGATGGTACTCCATGTTACCGATGGTCTCTAAGTCAAGTGTAATCATGTGTGTGATGGGGTTAGAAATTCCTGAGTAAGGTCAGAGCCTGTGTAAGTGTGTGTGAGGCTGTGATGGTACTCCATGTTACTGATGGTATCACAGTCTTGTGTAATCACTGTGTGTGATGAGGTTAGTAATTCCTGAGTACGGTCAGAGCCTGTGTAAGTGTGTGTGAGGATGTGATGGTACTCCATGTTGCTGATGGTTTCTCAGTCTTGTGTAATCTCTGTGTTTGATGAGGTTAGTAGTTCCTGAGTAAGGTCATAGCCTGTGTAAGTGTGTGTGAGGATGTGATGGTACTCCATGTTACTGATGGTTTCTCAGTCTTGTGTAATCACTGCGTGTGATGAGGTTAGTAATACCTGATTAAAGTCAGAGCCTGTGTAAGTGTGTGTGTGAGGCTGTGATGGTACTCCATGTTAATGATGGTTTCTCAGTCTTGTGGAATCACTGCTTATGATGAGGTTAGTAATTCCTGAGTAAAGTCAGAGCCTGCGTAAGTATGTGCGATGGCACTGAAATAGCATTCATTAACATATTATTGTAGTGGGACTGCGTGCATAATCGCAGTTGTGATTGCAATAGCAATCCTTTATGAATCAGCCCCATAGAGCATTACTTCTGCCTTCATTAGAGGTAGCTAAGGCTTCTCCCACATCTTCAGGGCAGTGGGTCTGATTCAGCAATGATCACAGTTTCTAATACGTACATAATTGGCCGATTGCTGCGTTCTACATATGCGTGTGCATCGCAGTGCACGTGCACAAACTGGCCACTCGGTTGTACCAATGGTTTATCAGTCTTACTAAATATGATGGATGTGTGTAAGGTAAAGTGGGCGTCCTTATGTAGTGCTTTGAAGGCATAGAAATACTGTAGCAATGGATTTTCATACTATCACAGTTGAACTGCATTGTGCGTAATACCATCCATGACAGCAATAGCAATCCATAGTGTATGAGGCCCAGTGTCCAGGTAGGAACCTCTTACACCTTAGAAAACTGAGAATGAGTATTACATTTACTAAAAGTCAGTTTTGCGTTGCTTCTAAATGTGACAGAAACCAACTCCAGTAGATGTTGTCTATAAACCCACCCCACCAGAACAAGCTTTGCCAAATGGTGAGGGTGCAGCTTGGAAGTTGGATGTAGTAGATGAGGGGTGATTTAATAGAGACATTTTTAGGTTTATTCATTATATTAATTATTAGGGTCTAAAGGGACCCAGATAATTAACATTCTAACTCTATGTGAGCGCTGGAGCAATTAATTATTTCTCTTCCACAAAGACAGCAGATCTGAAAATCAGCTGTGCATAGGGAAGAAGTGGGTTGCAAGCTACAAACAGGAGACAATGCCTTCTGAAAATGGTGAATGCCCCCACAGTCAAGCTCCCGAAATATTGTATTTTCAGAGCTTGATGATTTCTGTCCACATACTAGTGTATGGAGACAACGGGACATTCTGGGACAGGAAGGTAAGTAGGAGATATCTGTGATACTAGTGTATGGGGACAGCGGGCCATTCCGGGAGAGAAAGGTAAGCAGGAGATATATGATACTAGTTTATGGGGACAGAGGGCCATTTCGGGAGTGAAAGGTAAGCAGGAGATATCTGTGATACTAGAGTATCGGGACAGGGAGCCATTCCAGGAGAGAAAGGTAAGCAGGAGATATCTGTGACACTAGTGTATGGGAACAGCGAGCCATTCTAGGAGAGGAAGGTAAGTAGGAGATATCTGTGATACTAGTGTATGGGGACAGCGGGCCATTCCGGGAGAGAAAGGTAAGCAGGAGATATATGATACTAGTTTATGGGGACAGAGGGCCATTTCAGGAGTGAAAGGTAAGCAGGAGATATCTGTGATACTAGAGTATCGGGACAGGGAGCCATTCCAGGAGAGAAAGGTAAGCAGGAGATATCTGTGATACTAGTGTATAAGGACAGCGGGCCATTCTAGGAGAAGAAGGTAAGTAGGAGTTATCTGTGATACTAGTGTATGGGGACAGCAGGCCATTCCGGGAGGGAACGGTAAGTAATAGCTATCTGTGATACCTGTATATGAGGACAGCAGCCATTCCATGAGAGGAAGGTAAGCAGGAGATATCTGTGATACTACTGTATGGGGTGCGGAAAACTAATTTACAAGAAACATTATATTTTACATAATTCCATATTTACATATGCTGTATGGTTAATAATGAATACAGTTCATGAAATTCAATATGGCCATTGTACAGCCATTTTTGCTTTGTACACATTTAAATTTAGAAATTAGATGAGATGTCTGTAAGGCTGCTCCCTGTGGAAGTTGTTTATCTGAAAGTGTGTACAAGTACTTGTCCATTTATGTATAATTATGTGCTAGAGAAATTAAGTGACCAAATATAGTGATGCACAACACCATGATCATCTCATAAAGGAATCTTTTTTCTATTTAACTGCCAAGCACAGGAAGAGACCATTAGAGCAAACTTTGTCTATCTGATGATGTCAGTGTGTGTACAGGGGGCGTATTACCTAAAGACTGTAATATGATATAAAATACTCTGTAATCTAATCAATCATGATTATTGCTGCATTAACCCTGGGGGATATGTGCTCCCAGATAAGGGCTAGATCTATTTATTTAATTTATTAATAAATGACAAATTCTTAAGTATACTGGATTGGAATCCATTATTTTATGCAACAAAGCAGGTAAAACATATGATTAATCAGGTATATTCACTTAGCTGTTGCTTTACAACACCTACCTGTATATCTGTCATTTTCTTCTCTACCTCAACAGTGGGGAGAGGAGTGGCTGTACCTGCTGTCTGGCCAGCAGCTGGAGCCCTACCTCTCAAATTTCGCTGAGTATCAAGACTAAATGTGTATATATATATATATATATATATATATATATATGTATGCATATGTATGTGTACACATGTTTCTGTGCTCCAAGATGTTATGTGAGAGTGAAAGGATACAGGTGAACGGTGGATGTAGCTAAAGTTGAACTCAGAGATGATTTTACATTGTGTGTTGTTGCATTTAAAGTAGGGGTGAGCGGGTTCGGTTTTACTCGGATCTTTTTATTGGCTATCGCCAAACACGTGTTTTGGGTAGCGAATGAAATCGAGCCGAAATTGCGGTAAAGTGGCGATAAGAACCGAGTAAAACCGAGTAAAACCGAACCCGTTCACCCCTAATTTAAAGTAATATTGCTAAAATAGAGTTAAGTGTATTTACATAATGTAAAAGTTTAGAGTGTGGACTGATCACCCACAGCTCAGATTAGAAGTTATGTGTGTAATATTTGTGCAGTGAAGAATATATGAATTATGAATATATGATTTGTGTTTTGGGTGCCTATTTTGTTAGACAGACGTGTCCCTAGAGGTAATACTAAAAATCAGGATTTAGTTCTGGTATTTGCTTGGAGAAAACAGGCGATCATAGAAAGCTTATCCTGACTATTTGCTGTTCTATGAGAAGTAGTGTTAAATGATAAAATGTGTTTTCCAGTGGATGGAAATAGTTTAACTAGGGTAGAATAAATAGTAATAAATAAGATAAATGACAATCACATCTCTTTTAAAAAGCGCAGCATAAAGTGTGAATTTGTAATATTTACATAATTGATATGAGTAATATAAATTAAATGCAGAGATCAGCCCGTGCGCATGTGTAAATCATGTCCTTAAACTCTACACTGTCTTAAACAAATACATATTGTTGGGACGAGCACAGCAGGCTGGAGCTGCTATTCCTATTATTGTGACTATAATGTTTAAAAGCATTCTTAAAATCCTTAAAATAGTGTTACAGATGCTGAATTTTGGATCAGACTGATAAAATACGTACCACCTGTGTATATATATGCTGTGACAATATCTGTGTCAGTTTGAATTAAAATTTACATGGTTAAATAGCTTATAAGTCAAGGATGAAAGAAAAAAAGAAAGTGCAGGCGGATGTTATTATTGCCAAGAGAAAAAAGTGCTTAGAAGTTCAGAATGCTACAAAGAAAAGAACGAAGATGAGTCCGCACTAATGATCAATCTTGTAGTTGTCAAAAAATAATTAGTAGATGATTATAAGAACCAACATACAGGTTAATCGCTTGGACAATCCTAGATAACCAATGGTTGGTGGTGCACCCCTAGACTTTGTGCAGAACACATGAAGAAATACCTTTGCTCGAGGCAAAGGCAGGGGGAAAGACAAATAATGTCTGTGTTGGGGCACTCTTAAGTATGATGTAATAGCCGTAATATGATATGAAAAAGAATATAAAACTTAACCTTTAATAAAGAACCCTAAAAGAAACAGAAAGGGAATCTAGAAATACACTGGGTATGCAAATGAATAAACAATTAACTAATCATCCTAGTCATGGAGTTAGTTAGAATAAAATGTACAAATCAGTCATAAAGATATGTCCAGTGAAATCCATTACAGTTGACGTACTCACTTAACATATATAAATATAAGTAATCTAATCAAAATGATGATAATCAAACTCATGGTACTTAAAATATATCTACAAATTCTAGTCACAAGAAAACATCTATTGTGACACATATAATGACTCTGTTACACAACAAATATCAAAATGTATCATAAGGTGAAAATATTACTGATGCGACCCTCAATAAACAGATTATATTGATCAATTGAAATGATACCACACAGAGAAATAATATGTAAAGTGCTGACTATAGGGATCATCCATAATATTGGAATGATATTGGATAATTAATGTACTCTTAATCCATACACTGATTTGAAAATAGATATCTGTGATCCCATTAACACATATTGATAACCTAAACCAGAAGAATAAAGTAAGACCTTGGGATGAAATTGCGCACATACATTTCTACAGTCACCTGTCTATATCAGAGAGGGGATGAGAGAGTGTCTGATACATTGGTCCCAGGTGAAGAGAAAGGCAACGCTTCTGCTTACTGGGATATCTGAGTGTAACTCTTCTCTGATACAAAGTGCATTGCAGAGGGAGTGACAGAAAAGAAACCCAGATGAGAGAGCTTGTTAGAGGGATAGAGAAGACATGGAGATGTGTGCTATGATAGATCCAGTCTGCACCTGAGAATTAAATGGACTCATGAATTGAGCTGATAGCTCATTCTGGTATAAAATATTGAATATTGTCACCAGAAAATAGGGCTATCTATTTGTTCTACTGGTGCTGGTAAAATAACGGGCACACTTATATAGAGAGACTGAGTAAATAAAGACCGTCTAGTGACAGGTGTGTCATGGGAAAAAGAGGAAGGAAGTAAGTCCTGTGATCATAAAGAAGCGGGGCCCCCTCCAATATCCCCAGTCTATATCAAACGGGAGACGTGAAGAGGGGTAGCCGCCAAGGTCACAGGAGAAAGGAAAGTGACGCCTCTGACAGCAGAGATGTCAGCTGTGTCTCTCCCCTGTTACCAACGGGTATTGCAGGGGGAGTCACCCGCCGATGTCCTCAGTGCAGCAGCACAGTGGAGAGACAGATAGGTACCTGTGGTCTGGAAGGTAGTGAGCAGCACAAATGTGTGGAGGGCAGCATGCAGGCTACAAATGATAGGATGCGCATTTTGCCGGAGGGCTTGGTCACCTGATCGCTGGAGTTTTGCAGTGTCTCCTGTTTTAGCTGTTAAGTGACCAATCACCTTACCATTAGTTTGGAGTGACTGCACCAGCAGCCAATAAAATATAAGCAGGTTAATCAACATATAAGGATGATGGGAGGAGAGAGTATTATTACAAGATGGAATTACCATAAGTAAACAAACAGCGCTTCCTATGCAGGGTTGTTCCAATAAACAAGCTGTCTTTAGGTATATAATACTAAGATAGATAACACTTAATACTTGAAAAGTAATGTGGGAGGATCATCATCCAAACGGAGAATGAACCCAGTACACTAGAGGGATAAAATTGAAGCTATATATAGGAAAAATTACTAAGGACACAATATTGTTAGAAGTGATAATACTAAAAGATATAGATATATATGTAAAATTAATAGAAGGAAATGGACTTAATATTGAATTGAAAAAAATATATATATATAATAACAATAAATCTTGTGAAAGTATAAAAAATAATAAGTGATAAGAGTATATGGTAAATAATAAATATTATTAAAATAATAAATGAAGAAAATATATGAGAAATGAACATAGTGAAAAATAATAAAGTAAAGGTAAGTGAAAAAATAAATAAAATATGTGAACATAAGAATATATCGTAAGTGAAGAGGGATCAGTGAAGCAACTGTATAAATGTGTTTGCTATAATATGGAGCTGAGTTGCTCAGAAGTGAGATGTGAATAAATGATGAAGGTTGTAAAATGAAAAGAAATTAAAAGATGTTGAGTGGCGAAAGGTAGTATGTGTGTGAAAGTATGTCAAAGAAAAAATGGAGAACATAGAAAAATATGGACAGATGTGTGAAGAAATAGAAAGGTAGTGTGCAAATGTGAAAAGAGACTCCAGCACCAAGAGATAAAGGGACATGTCTTGAAATAATCAAGGACGTGTTTAATCAGTCTGTGATGAACACACTGTAATTGATGCTCACATTAGGCCTGTAGTGCAAGTTAATATGTGTTAAGATTTGTGTAATAGAACAAAAATAGAAGAAATGGATAAACACCAATCAATATGTAAGGAGAAAAAAGGGTAGTGTGCATGTATGGACCGAAACTCACATACCAAGGGATATAAGAGACCTGTCTTAAAAAGGACGTATTTCTCAGTCCATGATAAATACACTATAATTGATGCTCTCATTCAAGCCTCTAGGTACTAATGTTCCTATCTTGAAAATCCATTCACTGTTTTGGAGGGCCCTGCTGAGGTCACCACCTCTTAAGCCCAGTCTGATTTTCTCTAGGCAGGACACTTTAAGGTCTTTTTCCCATCTGGAGTGTTTAAGATGAAAGTGTCTTGCCACTGACATAAGTTGCTTCATTATTTGTAAATCTATTTCAGCGTTACGTATATTGCCTAGATGCTCGGAAGTTCTGATTTTCAACATTCTCGTGGTCATCCAGATATTTTTAATATTGCAAGGACAAGTGATACAATAAATTATGTTTGTGGTTTTACAGTTGAAGAGTTCTTTGATTGTGTGTTTTTGGCCAAACTTATCTGTGATAGTCATGATGTTAAGTATATATGGACATATTTTACAGTTCCAACAAGGATGAGTGCCCGTGGTGGAGGGGATTTTGTTAGGAGTCTGAATAAAGTGACTTTTAACTAATTGATCTTTGAGATTGGGTGCCCTCCGCCAACTCTTGTAGACTTTTTCATCCAAACTTTTGGCCAAATCATCATCTGCGCGTAGGATATGCCAATGTTTTTGTACTATATCCCTCGCATTCTTCCATTTATTACAAAAATCTCCAATGAATCTGATGATATTAGTATTTACTTTGGGTTGCTGACCAAAGAGATTCTCTGCCAGTTCTCAGAACTTCATTATTTGCTGTGTTTATCAGACGCTTGCTATATCCTTGTTCTTGTAATCTCAGAGTTAGATCTTTACTCTGGACATCAAAGGACTCTTCTTCTGAGCAGTTACATCTTAGTCTGAGGAATTCTCCTTTTTGGATGTTTTTCAACGTTGGAGGGAAATGGAAGCTGTTCCTATGTAATAAACTGTTAGTGGATGTTTCTTTCCTGTATATCTCCGTACAGATTTCATTATTGGTCCTCTGAAAATTCTGAGGTCCAAAAAGGCAATGCTGTGAAAACTGCAGTTGTATGTTAGTTTAAGGTTCACATTGTTGTTATTCAGATGTGTGACAAAATCATCCAGTTCTTTCTGCGAGCCATCCCATATCAACAGAATGTTGTCAATATAACGCATCCATAGTATTATATGTTGGGTATGGGTATCATTACCGTCTTGAAAGACATGTTCATGCTCCCACCAACCCAGGAAGAGGTTGGCGTATGTGGGTGCACATGCTGCCCCCATCGCCGTCCCCCTCTTTTGGATGTGGAAGCGATTATTGAATAGAAAATAATAGTGATGTAACACAAAATCTAGAAGTACCAACAGGAATTCTTGAAAATGCCATTTACCTTCCATTGTCATAAAATATCTGACAGCTTGTATCCCTATGTTGTGTATAATGGAAGTGTAGAGGGATTCAACATCCAAACTAACAAGGAGGTGTGTGTCCTCCAATGTGACATCATGTATCTTTTTGAGAACGTCGGTTGTATCCCTGATGTATGATGGTAAACTAAGAACATGGTGTCGTAAGTGTACATCAAGGAAACAACTTGCTTTTTCCAAAAGTCCTCCATTTCCTGATACTATTGTCCTACCAGGTGGATTGGTCAGATCTTTATGAACCTTAGGTAGAAGATAGAAGGTCAGGGTTCTGGGGTGGGAAATCCATAAATAATCATATTCTGTTTTAGTAATTGTGCCATTGTAATAGGCCCCATCAATGATTCTGATGTACCTAGCCTTGAAGTTTTCAGTGGGATCGAAAAGGGTGTTTTGATAGCAAGAAACATCCTGAAGTTGCTTATTTACTTCTTTGAGGTATAATTGTAAAGGCCAAAGAATGATGTTACCACCCTTATCCGAAGGTTTTATAACTATATCCTCCCACTCTTCAATTTCTTTTATTGCTTTCTTTTGAAGTAAACTAAGGTTACTTCCTGATTTATGATGTTTTTGCCGTTTATAGAGATCATCAAAATCACGTGATACGAGTTTCAGAAAGACACCAACTACTGGACATATGTTCTCTGATGGAAAGAATGTAGAACATTTTTTACAGATAGGTCTCTGTTGTACTGAGTGTGTATCCGAGTCAGGAGCTAATTCTTCCAATGCTTGGAGTGCCTCTTGTTCAAGCTGTGAAAATTGGTTAACAAAAGTTTCCTCCCAAAAAGTCTCAGGTTTGTTTCCCATTTAAATCTATTAAAATGGTTGTTTGGTGAGAAGGATAACCCTTTGCTCAAAATTTCCATTTGGACTGTACTGAGAACATGGTCAGATAAGTTGATGATTTTTAATGAAGAAGCTGAGGTCTCTATCTCTTGTTGGTTCGTGTTGAGTATCGATTTGGTGAATTTGGTTCCCATCTTTCTTTCCTTCCTGCCCCTCCACCTTGTTTTGTGTTTGCGGGGCGTCCACGGATACCCCTGGCTCCTCCTAAAAAAGTTGTAAAATGTAAAGAATTGTCACTTCTTTGAGTTATTGGGTTTTGAACCTGAAGATAATGATCACTGAGTTCTTCAGTATCTGATATTTCGGCCTCAGAGGAAGTTGGATTATTTTGTTAGGGGCCCGTATTTCTTCCCCTTGTGGTTTATTCCAATGAAAGATATTACCTACCGTAAAGACTCGTCTGTCTCAAATGAATTTATTACGTTTGCATTCGATGATAGTTTTGTCATATTCCTCTAGTTCTTTTTTGATTTTGATGAAACAGGTTTGAAAGGCAGAGTTTTATTCCGACTGTTCAAGTGTCTGACCCAGTTTATCAACTTCTTTCATACACTCATCCAGGATTAAATTGTCATGTTTGATCAGAAAGCCCATTAGTTCATGGGAACACTTGAGTAAAGTATTCTCCCATTCTTTTTGTAGATTTTCCGTGCACAGCTCGAACATTGGAAACAGTTTTGGGTGCAAGCCTCTCGAAACAATTTTTTGTTTGCAGTAGTTCTCCAAACTGATTAGGTCCCAGCTGATTCTGGTTTGTCTTTGAAGAATACGTTTTAATTTAGAGAGTTCATCCTCCCAGCTTGAATTGGTGTCACAGTTAGTTGATTCATTGGAGAAAATACCATCTATATCTTCCAAGCGACGCCTATTGGTGAGTTCAGTTTTAAGACTGAAACTGGTCATACTCTTGGATTAGATTCAACAATTAACAAAATAATGAGACAAAACCTGAATGTAGCTACATACAGTGATCTTCAAGGAATAAGGTTCATATAGCATATTAATCAGGAAGTGAAATTCCTAAGGAGTAGAAACTGTGCTGGACTCTAGAGCTGAGAAAGACTCAGTAACATTAGCTGAACAAAGAAAAGAACGAAGATGAGTCCGCACTTGTGATAAATCTTGTAGTTGTCAAAAAATAATTAGTAGATGATTATAAGAACCAACATACAGGTTAATCGCTTGGACAATCCTAGATAACCAATGGTTGGTGGTGCACCCCTAGACTTTGTGCAGAACACATGAAGAAATACCTTTGCTCGAGGCAAAGGCAGGGGGAAAGACAAATAATGTCTGTGTTGGGGCACTCTTAAGTATGATGTAATAGCCATAATATGATGATATGAAAAAGAATATAAAACTTAACCTTTAATAAAGAACCTTAAAAGAAACAGAAAGGGAATCTAGAAATACACTTGGTATGCAAATGAATAAACAATTAACTAATCATCCTAGTCATGGAGTTAGTTAGGATAAAATGTACAAATCAGTCATAAAGATATGTCCAGTGAAATCCATTACAGTTGACGTACTCACTTAACATATATAAATATAAGTAATCTAATCAAAATGATGATAATCAAACTCATGGTACTTAAAATATATCAACAAATTCTAGTCACAAGAAAACATCTATTGTGACACATATAATGACTCTGTTACACAACAAATATCAAAATATATCATAAGGTGAAAATATTACTGATGCGACCCTCAATAAACAGATTATATTGATCAATTGAAATGATACCACACAGAGAAATAATATGTAAAGTGCTGACTATAGGGATCATCCGTAATATTGGAATGATATTGGATAATTAATGTACTCTTAATCCATACATTGATTTGAAAATAGATATCTGTGATCCCATTAACACATATTGATAACCTAAACCAGAAGAATAAAGTAAGACCTGGGATGAAATTGCGCACATACATTTCTACAGTCACCTGTCTATATCAGAGAGGGGATGAGAGAGTGTCTGATACATTGGTCCCAGGTGAAGAGAAAGGCAACGCTTCTGCTTACTGGGATATCTGAGTGTAACTCTTCTCTGATACAAAGTACATTGCAGAGGGAGTGACAGAAAAGAAACCCAGATGAGAGAGCTTGTTAGAGGGATAGAGAAGACATGGAGATGTGTGCTATGATAGATCCAATCTGCACCTGATAATTAAATGGTCTCATGAATTGAGCTGATAGCTCATTCTGGTATAAAATATTGAATATTGTCACCAGAAAATAGGGCTATCTATTTGTTCTACTGGTGCTGGTAAAATAACGGGCACACTTATATAGAGAGACTGAGTAAATAAAGACCATCTAGTGACAGGTGTGTCATGGGAAAAAGAGGAAGGAAGTAAGTCCTGTGATCATAAAGAAGCGGGGCCCCCTCCAATATCCCCAGTCTATATCAAACGGGAGACGTGAAGAGGGGTAGCCGCCAAGGTCACAGGAGAAAGGAAAGTGACACCGCTGACAGCAGATGGGAGTGATCACTGCATGCCTGTACACTGATAGGAGTGATCACTGCATGCTTGTACACTGGTGGGAGTGATCACTGCATGCTTGTACACTGATGGGAGTGATCACTGCATGCCTGTACAATGATGGGAGTGATCACTGCATGCTTGTACACTGATGGGAGTGATCACTGCATGCTTGTACACTGATGGGAGTGATCACTGCATGCTTGTACACTGATGGGAGTGATCACTGCGTGCTTGTACACTGATGGGAGTGATCACTGCGTGCTTGTACACTGATGGGAGTGATCACTGCGTGCTTGTACACTGATGGGAGTGATCTCTACGTGCCTGTACACTGATGGGAGTGATCACTGTGTGCTTGTACACTGATGGGAGTGATCACTGCATGCTTGTACACTGATGGGAGTGATCACTGCATGCCTGTACAATGATGGGAGTGATCACTGCATGCCGGTACACTGATGGGAGTGATCACTGCGTGCTTGTACACTGATGGGAGTGATCACTGCGTGCTTGTACACTGATGGGAGTGATCACTGCGTGCCTGTACACTGATGGGAGTGATCACTGCATGCCTGTACAATGATGGGAGTGATCACTGCATGCTTGTACACTGATGGGAGTGATCACTGCATGCCTGTACACTGATGGGAGTGATCACTGCATGCCTGTACACTGATGGGAGTGATCACTGCATGCCTGTACAATGATGGGAGTGATCACTGCATGCCTGTACAATGATGGGAGTGATCACTGCATGCTTGTAACTGATGGGAGTGATCACTGCATGCCAGTACAATGATGGGAGTGATAACTGCATGCCTGTACAATGATGGGAGTGATCACTGCATGCTTGTACACTGATGGGAGTGATCACTGCATGCCTGTACACTGATGGGAGTGATCACTGCATGCTTGTACAATGATGGGAGTGATCACTGCATGCCTGTACAAAGATGGGAGTGATCACTGCATGCCTGTACAATGATGGGAGTGATCACTGCATGCTTGTACAATGATGGGAGTGATCACTGCATGCCTGTACAAAGATGGGAGTGATCACTGCATGCCTGTACAATGATGGGAGTGATCACTGCATGCTTGTACACTGATGGGAGTGATCACTGCATGCCTGTACAATGATGGGAGTGATCACTGCATGCCTGTGCACTGATGGGAGTGATCACTGCATGCTTGTACAGTGATGGGAGTGATCACTGCATGCTTGTACACTGATAGGAGTGATCACTGCATGCTTGTACAGTGATGGGAGTGATCACTGCATGCTTGTACACTGATGGGAGTGATCACTGCATGCCTGTACAATGATGGGAGTGAGCACTGCATGCCTGTACACTGATGGGAGTAATCACTGCATGTCTGTACAATGATGGGAGTGATCACTGCATGCCTGTACAATGATGGGAGTGATCACTGCATGCTTGTACACTGATAGGAGTGATCACTGCATGCTTGTACACTGATAGGAGTGATCACTGCATGCTTGTACAGTGATGGGAGTGATCACTGCATGCCTGTACAATGATGGGAGTGATCACTGCATGCCTGTACACTGATGGGAGTGATCACTGCATGCCTGTACACTGATGGGAGTGATCACTGCATGCCTGTACACTGATGGGAGTGTGCCTCTACACTGATGGGAGTGATCACTGCATGCCTGTACACTGATGGGAGTGATCACTGCATGCCTATACACTGATGGGAGTGATCACTGCATGCTTGTACACTGATGGGAGTGATCACTGCATGCCTGTACAATGATGGGAGTGATCACTGCATGCCTGTACAATGATGGGAGTGATCACTGCATGCCTGTACAATGATGGGAGTGATCACTGCGTGCCTGTACACTGATGGGAGTGATCACTGCATGCTTGTACACTGATGGGAGTGATCACTGCGTGCCTGTACACTGATGGGAGTGATCACTGCGTGCCTGTACACTGATGGGAGTGATCACTGCATGCCTGTACAATGATGGGAGTGATCACTGCATGCCTGTACAATGATGGGAGTGATCACTGCAGTGATCACTGCGTGCCTGTACACTGATGGGAGTGATCACTGCATGCTTGTACACTGATGGGAGTGATCACTGCATGCCTGTACACTGATGGGAGTGATCACTGCATGCTTGTACACTGATGGGAGTGATCACTGCATGCCTGTACACTGATGGGAGTGATCACTGCATGCCTGCACACTGATGGGAGTGATGACTGCATGCCTGTACACTGATGGGAGTGATCACTGCATGCCTGTACACTGATGGGAGTGATCACTGCATGCCTGTACACTGATGGAAGTGATCACTGCATGCCTGTACACTGATGGGAGTGATCACTGCATGCCTGTACACTGATGGGAGTGATCACTGCATGCTTGTACACTGATGGGAGTGATCACTGCATGCCTGTCCAATGATGGGAGTGATCACTGCATGCCTGTACAATGATGGGAGTGATCACTGCATGCCTGTTCACTGATGGGAGTGATCACTGCATGCCTGTACACTGATGGGAGTGATCACTGCATGCCTGTACAATGATGGGAGTGATCACTGCATGCCTGTACACTGATGGGAGTGATCACTGCATGCCTGTACAATGATGGGAGTGATCACTGCTTGCCTGTACACTGATGGGAGTGATCACTGCATGCCTGTACACTGATGGGAGTGATCACTGCATGCTTGTACACTGATGGGAGTGATCACTGCATGCCTGTACAATGATGGGAGTGATCACTGCATGCCCGTACAATGATGGGAGTGATCACTGCATGCTTGTACACTAATGGGAGTGATCACTGCATGCCTGTACAATGATGGGAGTGATCACTGCATGCTTGAACAGTGATGGAAAGATAACAGTAGATAAAGAGTGTTACAGATTTTAGTTAAGTGTGGGATGAGCACAGGAGACAGAGCTTTACTGATTTGTGAGGGCATAGGATCTAGAGGAGAGGTAATAAGTAAGTAGGAGGATGAGAAGAGTGTAGATCCTTCATATTCATTAGTGGGGTCAAACGATGAGAACATGCGACTGAGTTCAGGTAGGGAATTACGTAATAGAGTAACAATTTAATATCTAGAGTGGGAAGAACAAACCTTTTACATAATTGTAAACTTTAAAACGGCATGGGGGAGACATCTTGCAGAAAGGAGAAGAGGAAAAAACTTATGATTCTTTAGATAAAAGAGTTTAGAAAAAAATTCAGTTGAAAGTGACGTAAAAATATATTAGGGACAGAAATATGATCCTATATATTTCCTATATACAGAGCAGGATTGTAAACTTTTATCCGGATAAATGGAACTGTAATGGTAATTGTTTTACTTATTTGAATACTGTCAGTGTCTGTATCCACTCTCTCTGTATACCCCTCCCACTATCCCTGTATACCCCTCCCAGTCTCTCTGTATACCCCTCCCAGTCTCTCTGTATACCCCTCCCAGTCTCTCTGTATACCCCTCCCAGATCCAAAGAGCTGCAGTGGGAAATAAAAGTTTTGTTTTAAGTGGATAAGATGCTTATAAGGGGGGTATCCACTAGACGATAACGTTGAACGATTGAACAATAATGATAAAATCATTCGATAATCGTTTGATAATCGTTCAAACATCGTTTGAACATCGTTTGCAAATCGTGCAGTAATTGTTTCTAACGATGTACGATGCGCGCTCCCGCTGGTCGTTTGATCATCTCCTCCATCGACTGAACATGCAGGTCAATTTCACTTGATTGCTTACAAATCGTTTAGACATCGTTTAGACATCGTTTACACATCGTTCATGCTGAATGATCAAACGATGAACCACTATCTGCCCACTATAGCTGAAAGCTCTCAATCACAGATTAAAACAACATAGTTTATTGTTAGATCTTTTTCAAATCGTTCAGAGTGGAAGATCATATTTCAAGGGAAACTTCAAGGGAAAATCGTTAAGAGGTTGGACAGGGATAAAATTGTCTAGTGGATGCCCCCCATAACTCTCTCATTGCATGAGATTGTGCCTGTATTCCTGCATCATAGGTTTCAATTGTACCTCAGCCAAGGGTACTGATAAAAGAAGGTTATGAAATACACTTTTTTATAGATACGCTGCATCTATATAGTGTTTTGAAAAGACGAGTAATATTCTAAAAATGTCACAAGCCGTGTACAATATTTGAAGAATAATCTGCATTTTTTTTGTTCTTACAGAAGACTCGTCCTTATCTAACAGTGATCTGTGGTTATATTGTCATTTGTTTCAAACTTCAGTAAAGGGATACTAAACAATTGTGTTTTTTTGCAGAAGCAAGTTAAAAGTTTAATGGGACAGAATCCAATTGTATACTGATAAATTTAAATATACAGGATGTTGTTTTCCAGCAGGTTGAAGACATTTATATCCTTAAAGGGTGGCATTTATTGCTAAGTTGAATTGCATCTATATGTTTTTCATACTGTTGTTCAGATATTTATGAACATGTTTGCAATAATGAAATATAAAAATATTTTTCAACAATGGAAAGTATCATCAGATCATTCTGACTGGGTTTTCTTTACTGATTATAGCTGTCTCAGACAGATACATAATGTTTTTGGTTACAGGGTATGCATTACAGTGACTACCACATTCAACGTAGTTAGCTGAATGTAATGTACAGCATTGATTATAGCAATTGGAAGCATAGGGGTTACCGCATAGCTTAGAGAACTTTCATTTCACATGCATAAATAGTTAAAGAAGCAATATGTTTACCAAAAATAATTTGCAGTAATTAAGTGTCAGGTACATACTAAACAGACTAATATTATTTCCATGGATAACATATTAGCTGACAGGGAAGTATGAGAGGAAATTTTAAGTAAATATGATGAGCTAGATACAGACATTCAGTTGATGTTTTCTTAAGACTTTCACATTTGAACAATTGAGACAATATCAGGAAAATACTTCTCACAATAAGGTCAATGTTTGGAAATTAAAGCATTTTTATAAAAAGAGAAGATGATAATGGGTATTCGAGTGGAATTAAATATATTACCAGCATTTGTAGAAGGTGTTCATGGGTTAGTACATTTAAGAGCAGACAATATGAATCGCATTGTACAATCATACTGGTATGCTCGAGCCAGAGATAAAGTGAAAATGTGAAAGTTATGTAATTTGGTTGGTAAACAATGTAGAGAAAATGGTACCTACTAAAACATTTTCCAAGTACTACTGATAATTGATTTTATTGAGTTAGCAAAGAAAAAAGGATTAAAGTATGTTCTTGTCAAGGTTTCAGGATGTTTTAAAGTATGTTGTGGACATGTTTTTAGATATTGCAGAGGTTACTGAATGTATAGCTCTGAGATGCTAAGTATGTAAGGTATAATTTACCCAGTGTTACTGTATTGTTATTCAAAGTAATAGGGGAACTCATGTTACAAGGGAAAGTTTTTTAAATAAGTGAAATTATGGGATTAGAATCAACGTTACATGTGTCATATTAGTTAATGGTGTTTTAAAAAATAGATTAGTTAAACTTACAAAAGAGACAGGACTGGCATTGTGTGACGGCCTATATTTGTGCTTCATAGTAATAGAATCACACCTGAACCTTATCTCACTCTCTCCTTATTAGCTGTTTTTTTGTACTACAATCAAGATGTGTTACTAATCCAAAAGACTGATTTGAGATTACAACATGATTTGACTGTTCGATATTTTATACAACTGTCTAAGCAGCTACAACAAGAAGACTTTCGGGGAATCTCAACGGGATATTCAACCAACATCAGCATTTGGTCCAGCAGATGAAATACAGTTCTGGAGACTATGATGGTATGATAAGAAGTTTTGTTACATTCTGGTTCCCTTACAGATCAATGGGATGGTCCTTGGCATGGCAAAGTGATGCTGACAACAGATACAGCTATAAAGATTGCTGAGAAGGACACCTGGATCCACGGCTCACATTGAAAAAGGTCAGAGAGATCCGAGCTTAAAGGGGACTAAAGACTCAGACTCAAGTGCTGATATAAAGACTGAGATATAAAGACTGAGATATAAGGACTAAGTTGCATTTATGAGAATTCTTCAATCAAGATGGAGACGATTGCTTACAATAGACTATGATATAGACTGATGATAAAGAAAACTTTTAATTTTTCTTAGCTGCTTAATGGAAACAATCACAACATTGAAATTATTATTTTTTTTAGACTAATTTTGTTTTGGAGAGAGGGCGAGCGAGGGTTCATGGTCTGGTATGAGTACACATCCAGTAGTGTGGATGATGGGGTTTATTCTGATAAGTCCTTTCCCTCTTTTCTTAGCAGGGAAAAAGATCAGTACCAGGAAGCTGTTTTATCATCTATTAAAAAGTGAATTTGCATTTACTTTACTAAACCACCAGAAGAAAGGTGTATACTATGGTGTATGGATATTACTCAAAAGAATATCCAATTCTTCAAATTATTAATTGATGGGTAAATTATTAAATGCTACTAATAGTTGAATTTGTGCCAGAACCATAATTGAGTTGAAATATACTGAAAATACTAAGATAATTACTATAGAAACATGAGGATTATGTAATTAAAAGTTGTAAAGAAAAAAAGGTTACTGATAATTATAACTTGACAAAACTACTAGTATGAAATTAATTAGACTACACCTCAGATTTGGACTACTGCAGGAATGTTTACTATTCCAAAGCTAGAACACCCCATACAAGTAGGAAATGTTGAGTCAGAATATTGTAATAAAATCATTACTGTGTACAAATCTTATGTTCCTTGTTATACTGAACAATGTAAGGAACATTTTAGAAGTGCTGAATGTACAATGTATTTTCACAATGAGGCATTTGATTATACGCTGCCAGTGATTAGTTAAATTTGTGTTCCAAATAGTGAGCCAGATCATATAGTTCAGACATATTAGGAATGTTAGTTACTGCCATGATATTTGGGTTTGATGTTATTTTCTTGTTACCAGATGATCTTTATTCTAGATGTCGAGAGTATGCTTACAAACGACTGCCAATTAATTTACAATATATTTTCTATTTAGGCAAACTGATACTACAATTTTATGTTATAACTCATAATAATTTGTGATAAGTTGTTTTGCAGGATGCCAGACGTTCTAGAAGAGATATTGATCCAGTGAATAAAAATAAATTTCCCCGAGTGATATTTCAGTGAAACATCATGTTGGTACAACCTTTGCTAACATCCTTACGTATGATAATTGGGGATATTTGTATAATCAACAAGAGATTATTGATATGGCTGAGTTTTATGGACAAATTTATTGACAATGATACTGGACTTTATGATATTATTAGACTTTATAGATATGTTGAATATTTATTAAAAACATTCTGGAATGAACTGTTACTACAGCACCGCCCATAATTGATTAATTAATTGTACAGACTGGAGGATATTGTTGAACTTGTTATACAAATCTTGAAATTCACTGTTGAAATTATTTGACCAATGATACTACAGATGAAGAAGTCATTATTATCAATTACATAAATGAAGCTTATACTATAAAAGAAGAATTTCTATGAATACATTATGATAAAGACTCCAACATGATGTATGATAGTTTTTCATTTTCAGGTTTAGAAAAGTATTTAAAAAAATATTTTATGTACAGACAAAGTTTATTCTTGACATCTTAATCCTGATTTTTCTTATTCTATAGATTTGGCCTATGCTGTATTCAGATGGCTACTTTATAAATGAAAACATACAAGAGATGGAAATGAGATATAGCACATGTTAAAATGTGCTTATCTAAGGGTGGAAATGTGGAAAACTATTTTACAAGAAACATTATATTTTACATAATTCCATATTTACATATGCTGTATGGTTAATAATGAATACAGTTCATGAAATTCAATATGGCCTTTGTACAGCCATTTTTGCTTTGTACACATTTAAATTGAGAAATTAGATGGGTTGTCTTTAAGGCCGCTCCCTGTGGAAGCTGTTTATCTGAAAGTGTGTACAAGTACTTGTCCATTTATGTATAATTGTGTTATTGAGAAATTTAGTGACCAAATATAGTGATGCACAACACCATGATCATCTCATAAAGGAATCTTTTTTCTTTTTAACTGCCAAGCACAGGAAGAGACCATTAGAGCAAACTTTGTCTATCTGATGATGTCAGTGTGTGTACAGGGGGCGTATTACCTGAAGACTGTAATAAGATCTAAAATACTCTGTAATCTAATCAATCATGATTATTGCTGCATTATCCCTGGGGGGTATGTGCTCCCAGATAAAGGCTAGATCTATTTATTTAATTAATTAATAAATGACAAATTCTTAAGTATACTGGATTGGAATCTATTACTTTATTCAACAATGTAGGTAAAAGATATGATTAAACAGGGGATAGCGGCCATTCAGGGAAAGGAAGGTAAGCAGGAGATATCTGTGATACTAGTGTATGGGGACAGCGGCCATTCTGGGAGAAAAAGGTAAGCAGGAGATATCTGTGATACTAGTGTATGGGGTCAGTGGCCATTCCGGGAGAGGAAGGTAACCAGGAGATATCTGTGATACTAGTGTATGGGGACAGCGGCCATTCCGGGAGAGGAAGGTAAGCAGGAGATATCTGTGATAGTAGGGTATGGGGACAGCGGCCATTCTGCGAGAGAAAGTTAAGCAGGAGATATCTGTGATACTAGTGTATGGGGACAGCAGGCCATTCTGGGAGAAAAAGGTAAGCAGGAGATATCTGTGATACTAGTGTATGGGGACAGCAGGCCATTCCTGGAGAGAAAGGTAAGTAAGAGATATCTGTGATACTAGTGTATGGGGACAGCAGGCCATTCTGGGAGAGAAAGGTAAGCAGGAGATATCTGTGATACTAGTGTATGGGGACAGCGGCCATTCTGAGAGAAAAAGGTAAGCAGGAGATATCTGTGATAGTAGTGTATGGGGACAGCGGCCATTCCACGAGAGAAAGGTAAGCAGGAGATATCTGTGATACTAGTGTATGGGGACAGCAGGCCATTCTGGGAGAAAAAGGTAAGCAGGAGATATCTGTGATAGTAGTGTATGGGGACAGCGGCCATTCCGCGAGAGAAAGGTAAGCAGGAGATGTCTGTGATACTAGTGTATGGGGACAGCAGGCCATTCTGGGAGAAAAAGGTAAGCAGGAGATATCTGTGATAGTAGTGTATGGGGACAGCGGCCATTCCGCGAGAGAAAGGTAAGCAGGAGATATCTGTGAAACTAGTGTATGGGGACAGTGAGTCATTCCGGGATAGAAAGGTAAGTATGAGATATCTGTGATACTAGTGTGTGAGGTTCTGGTTTTATTGTGGACCCGGGGTGGTAAAAGGAGCAGACACTGAAGCAGGTTTAAAAGTAAATGTGGAGTTTATAATGAGTGGCTTAACAGACATGAATGTGGTAAAACAGAAGGTCCGGGTATAGCACCAAAGTGCACTTGGGAGCTGTGGTGAGGCAAATAGGAAAAAGTCCAGTTAGTGACTGGCTAATAGAAAATGTAAAGGTAGTGGCAGACAAGAGGAACTGTCCAGGTGGAGACTGATTTCATGAAGACTGAGGAAGAAATATCCAGCAGAGTGTCAGTGGAGGCAAGGTGCAGGGTGAACAGCAGGACTCAGGTACTCAGGGAAGGGGAAGGTAATGGAGGATGCAGGGTAGTCCAGCGGGGTTGGACCAGACAAACAGGCAGGCAGGTCAAATTTCACAGGTAACAGGTGGTGAGCACAGGGAACTCTCTCTCAGCTATGCTGAGAAACACGTTGCACTGGCAATGAAGTGAGACTCAGAACCTCCCTAAATACCAAGTGCTGTGCCGTGACTGGCCAGAGAAAGCAGGTGACAAACCAGAAATAGGCGATCAAATCACATGGCCAGAGGCAAGATGGCGGCGCCCATGCCAAACGGAATGGAAGCACTGCCTGGCCTCACCAGCCCAATGTGACAGCATACCTGCAAAGAACCATGCACAGCCAATGCCCCTCGCCCCACACCAGCACCACCGCCAGATGCCCCCCGCCACAGTGACCTCACAGGTAATACCCATTGACCACCATGCCGAGAAACCCTGGTCATGACAGTACCCCCCCTTATGAGTGGCCTCAGGACACTCACCAGGTCTTCCAGGATGAGCAGAATGGAATTTCCTGATGATTGCGGGACATGGATGTCTCGGGCATCAGTCCAACAGCGCTGTAACCCCTCCAATCTAGGAGATACTGTAGTTGTCCCCTGCGGATATGAGAATCCAGGACCTGGGAGACCTCATACTCCATGCCTCCCTCAGTCTGGATGCGGGGGTTGAACAGGAAGAACCTTGCAAAATTTGTTCAAGATTAGTGGTTTCAGGAGGGAGATGTGGAATGAGTTAGGAATTTTTAGGTAAGCGGGCAACTGTAGGCGATATGCCACAGGGTTGATGATTTCTGTGATGGAGAAGGGTCCGATGAACTGGGGAGCAAATTTCATCAAAGGTACTCTAAGGCAGAGGTTCCGGTAGGACAACCAGACTTGGTCTCCAATTTGCATGCAAGGTACCTTCCTACGTCTCCTATCTGCCTGAAGTTTGTAGCAAAAGGACACCTTCTCCAAATCAATACATACTTGTAACCAATTAGATGCAAATCTTCATACTGTATCCTCCATGGCTGGCACATCAAAGATAGGCAGGCTTCGGAATTCAGGAGTCCGAGGATGAAGACCGTAGATGATCAGAAATGGGGTTTGATTAGTAGAGGAATGGTAGGAGGCATTATGTTCTAATTCCACACATGGTAGCAACTCAGACCAATTGTCTTGGGATGATGACATGAAGATCCTTAGGAAGGTCTCAAGGTCTTGATTAACTCTCTCTGTGGATCCATTGCTTTGAGTGTGATAGGCCGTGGAACAGTTCAACTTTACATGTAGAACAGAACATAGGGCTCTCCAGAATTTAGCCACAAATTGCATACCACGATCAGAAATTATTTCGGTAGGAAGTCCATGGAGGTGGAATATGTGCTGGACAAACAGATGAGCCAAGTCAGGAGCAGTAGGCAGTTTAATTAGAGGTACATAATGGACCATCTTCGAAAATTGGTCTACCACAAACCAGATGGCGGTGTAACCCTGAGAGTTCAGTAAATCCATTACAAAGTCCATGGAGAGATGCGTCCATGGATGTGATGGAATAGGCAGGGACAACAATTCACCAGCTGGGGCTTGATGTGAAGACTTATGTTGAGCACATGAGGTACATGAGGAAATAAACCCCAGTACATCAGCCTTCATGGATGGCCACCAGTAACTTCTTTTTAAAAGTTCCAGAGTCTTCCAAGTACCTGAGTGACCTGCAAAGAGAGAGGAATGAGCCCAGGTGAGGAACTGCTTCCTTAACTCTGGGGCCACAAAGGTCTTCCCATTAGGGGGTTGTATTTGTACGGTGGCAAACATTCTTGATTCCAGCAAAGGGGCACTACGTAGAGTCTCTGAATTGTTGTTACAGAGGAGAGATCTAGACAGAGCATCCACTTTTTTGATTAATAACTCTAGATCAGAAGGTCAGGGTGAACTGGAAACGAGCAAAGAAGATGGCCCATCGAGCCAGACGAGGACTCACACACTGAATATTTTTGAGAAAGAGGAGGTTCCAATGGACAGTGAAGACAGTGAAGGGAAATTTGGCCAATTCCAGTAAGTATCTCCACTCCTTCAGTGCCAACTTCACTGCCAAGAGTTCTTGTTCACCTATGGCATAGTTCCTTTTGGCAGGAGAGAACTTTGTGGAGAAAAACCCACAGGGATGAAATTGGTTGCCTTCATAATGCTGAGAAAAAAAACTGCTCCCACTGCTTCAGATGATGCACCCACCTCTAATAAGAAAAGTCTATCCAGATTCAGTTATCTCAGGACAGGAGCTGTGATAAAGGCTTGTTTCAGAAGCTGGAAGGCAGTCTCTGCTTCGGGTGACCATAGGGGAGGAATGGCGCCTTTATGGGTCAGGGCCGTAATGGGAGCCATCAGTGATGAGAAGCCTTTGAAAAAACGTCTATAAAAGTTGGTGAATCTGAGTAGTCTCTGGATGGCATTCAAAGTTTGAAGTTGGGGCCAATCCAGGATTGCCTGTACTTTCTTGGGGTCCATTTCTGTGCTGGAGCCAGAGGTGACATAACCGAGAAATATCACATTGGGTACACTAAAGACACATTTCAACAGCTTACAGTAGAGGTGGTTTTCCCTCATATGAGACAGCACCTCCTTCACGTGTTTATGATGTTCCTCTGGAGAATATGAGAAAATTCAATATATCGTCCAGATAGACAACAACAGACACGTACAATAAGTCCCGGAATATTTCATTGACAAAGCCCTGAAAGACAGCAGTGGCATTGCACAAGCCGAAAGGCATTACAAGGTATTCGAAATGTCCATCTCTAATATTAAAAGCGGTCTTCCACTCGTCACTTGAGGGAATATGAATGAGATTGTAGGCCCCTCTAAGATCTAACTTGGAGAATATGATGGACCCCTTGACTGTCAAATAATTCTGAGATTAGTGGAAGCGGATATCGATTCTTGACCATTCTATCATTCAAGCCTTGGTAGTCTATACAAGGTCTTAAGCCACCGTACTTTTCGGCAATGAAGAAGAATCCAGCTCCAGCAGGAGAGGTGGAGGGGCGAATAAATCTTTTCTCCAAATTCTCCTGAATGTATTTAGACATAGCTTTGGTCTCCGGTAAGGACAGAGGATAGGTGCGACCACGAGGCGGCATCTTGTCTGGCAATATCAATTGGACAATCCCACTTCTATAAGGAGGTAAGACATTTGCTTGTTGTTCAGAGAAGACATCAGTAAACATTTGATACTCCTTAGGAATTGATGGAGATATTACAGAAGCGGTTTTCCTTACAGGTCATATCTTGGGAAGACAGGATTTCTGACAGTCAGCTCCCCATGAAAGAATTTGCATAGAACACCAGTCTATCTTAGGATTGTGCAGGCATAACCAGGGTAGTCCTAAAATGATGTCTTGAGATGCCTCAGGTATCACTAAGAACTTTAAAGACTCAGAATGGAGTGCTCCAAAAAGGACTAGTACTGGTTGAGTCTCTTTGTTGATGACTCCATTAACCAGAGACTGACCATCTATGGCAATCAAGGAAATCGCATAATGGAGGGATGAACAAGAAATCTGTAGTTTGTCCACTAAGCTGGAGGTTATAAAATTTCCGGCTGCTCCAGAATCTAGTAGAGCAGTAACAAAGGCACGTTTAGGCTTGATATCTATAGCTAAAGTTATGATGAAATCTTTATTATTTGAGAACGGACTCATTACTCCTAACTTGATGTCCCCAGTGTCAGTTAGGAATGGGCGTTTCCCGACTTGCGGGAACAGGAGGCCACCCGGTGACCTGAATCTCCACAGTATAGGCAGAGGGTTTTTAATATCCTTCTCTAATGTTCCTCTTTGGAGAGATGGGTATGGTTCAACTGCATAGGCTCATCATCCATAGGAGGGGGGGCTGGATGGGTAGGCAAGGGAAGGGTGGATGACCTTTGTCTGTCAGACCGATGCTTTTCAGCCTGACGTTCTCTGAAGCATAGGTCGATCTTGTTACAGAGCAAAATTTTGTCATTTAGGTTAGTAGGGAGCTCACGGGTGACCAGATCATCTTTTAGTCAGTCCGAAAGTCCATGCCAAATGGCTGAGGTGAGGGCTTTCTCACTCCACTTGAGCTCTGATGCCAAGATTTGAAACTGTACGGCATATTGGCTGATGTGACAGATTCCTTGTCTCAGAGTCATGATACCGGAAAATGCTGATACAGTATGTCCAGGTTTGTCAAAAATCCTCCTGAATGATGACACAAAGCCTGCATAGTTATCCAGCAGAGTATCTGAACGCTCCCACAGTGGGGCAGCCCATTCCAAGGCCAAGCCGGACAACAGGGAGACAATGTAAGCCACTTTGGTTCTTGCAGTGGAAAAAATATCAGGCTGTAGGGTGAAATGTATATCGCACTGATTGAGGAATCCGCGACAGAGCTTAGGGTTGCCATCAAACTTGCTTGGCATAGGGCGATGTAAGTGGGGAGATGCCCTGCTTCTTGTATTCCCGGACATAGCAGCGGGTGTAGTTGCTGGTACCCCATTGGTGGATATGGAGGTTTGCAGATTATCCTGTCATTTAGACATTTCTTGCAGAAACTGAGCCATTTGGTGCTGCATGGTTTCCAGGTTTTCCAGACAGCCAGCAATGCACCGAAATAAATGTACTCCAGACTCCTGTTCCATGGCCGGATCCATGGGGCCAGTGCAAACTGTGAGGTTCTGGTTTTGTTGTGTACCCAGGGTGGTAATAGGAGCAGACACAGAAGCAGATTTTAAAGTAAATGTGGAGGTTATAATGAGTGGATTAACAGACATGAATGTGGTAAAACAGAAAGTGCGGGTATAACACCAAAGTGCACCTGGGAGCTGTAGTGAGGCAAATAGGAAAAAGTCCAGTTAGTGACAGGCAATGGAAAATGTCCAGGTAGTGACTGGTTAATAGAAAATGTCCAGGTAGTGGCAGACAAGGAGAACTGTCCAGGTGGTGACTGATTAATGAAGAATGCTGACTGAGGAAGAAATATCAAGCAGAATGTCAGGTACTCAGGCAAGTGGAAGGTAATGGAGGATGCAGGGTAGTCCAGCGGGGTTGGAGCAGACAAGCAGGCAGGCAGGTAGCCTTTCACAGGAACAGGTGGTGAGCACAGGGAACTCTCTCTCAGCTGTGCTGAGAAACACGCTGCACTGGCAATGAAGTGAGGCTCTGAACCTCCCTAAATACCAAGTGCTGTGCCGTGACTGGCCAGAGAGAGCAGGTGACAAACTAGGATTGGGCGATCAAATCACATGGCCGGAGGCAAGATGGCAGCGCCCATGCCAAATGGACCGGAAGCACTGCCAGGCCTCACCAACCCAACGTGACAGCATGCCCGCGCAGAACCACATGCAGCCAATTCCCCTTGCCACACACCAGCACCACCGCCAGACACCCCTCGCCAAAGTGACCTCACAGGTGATACCCATCGACCACCATGCCGAGAAACCCTGGTCGTGACAGTACCCCTCCCTTATGGGTGGCCTCAGGACACTCACCAGGTCTTCCAGGATGAGCACAGTGGAATTTCCTGATGAGGGGGAGGCTCATTTGGGGCACTGAGGGTGCTAGACCAGGCCCATGAAGCTGTGGCTGCCTCAAAGGGGGACAGAGTGGAGACAGAGGTGTTCTCTGGCATGGGAGCCTGTGTGGGTATGCTGCAGGAGCCGGAGATTGGATGCCCGGGGAGGGAGTGTTGGGAGGAGGGCAGGAGCATGGCTCTGAAACCGGACTCTGACAGCTTGAGCCCCATTGTTTGCCAGGGGCTGGAGCTCCTCCATTGCAGGGCTGTGTCCTCCTCTTCCTCATCCTCTGTGGAGGAGCTGAGCACAGAGCAGCTGATTAATAAAGTTTCTTTTACACAAGGCACCACACGCTGCATTGCTGCTCTCACTGAGGAGCCTGCCACAGCCACACCACAGCAGGAAGATACGGTAAGTATCTGTGTGGGCTGCGGGGGATGGATGTGGGTGGCGGAGTAGAAGGCGGATGCCTGGAGACACAGAAAAAAGATGGCTGGGGACAGAGAAGGGGGATGGCTGGGGAGAGACAAGGGGGGAAAGGCTGTGGAGAATGAAGGGGGATGCCTGGGGACACAGAAAGGGTTGGCAGAGGACACAGAAAAAAGAATGCTGGGGACCCAGAAAGGGGAAGGCTAATGGCTGGGGACACTGAAGGGGGATGGCTGGGGAGAGAGAAGGGGGAAAGGCTGTGGAGACAGAATATAATTATTCAGAAGGAGGGGGTGCTAGTCCATTATTTTGCAAGGGGCACACAGACCCCTAGATACACCCCTGCTGCAGTTCAAGAGAAAATGGCTGCCCTGCTTGCAATGATTATTTTTTTGTTGTCTGAGGATTTTGTTGTCTGGTGTTTGGTGCCGATATTTATCGAAAACTTTGTGCAAAGATGGAGAAAGTGTTTTGTCGCAAAGAAGCGTGTATGAATGGATGGAGAAGTCGCACAAGAGTCAGCCATGAAGAAGGAGCCGGACGCACGTCCACGACTGATGAGAACATTGAGCGTGCACGTGAACGGATTCTGTTGGATAAATGAGTAACAGTGGATTATGTTGTAAATTATTTACAAATCAGCCGTGGCGCTGTCTATTGATGTCTGATGAAGAGATGAAGACAGCGGTGCATTTGTGGCTCACAGCTCAGCCCCAAACATTTTTAACGAGGGGATACAAAAGCTTGTTGACAGATGGACAAAGGACCTCATTCAGAGGCTCTCACAAAAAGCGAGCGCTCGCACTGAATGAGGTGACCACCCACAGCTTTTGCGAGAGGCAAGGTGATGGTCGCAATTATCGCAACCATCAGGCTTGCGACAAGACCCTTGTGGTAGGGTCTTGTCTGCTGCAAGCCCCAGTGAGCTTCCTGCTCAAAAAGAGCAGGAAGCTCACTACTGACATCACATGTGTAGGGAATGCCTTCAGGAACGCCTCCGTTTGTCCAGCCACCCCCCCTCCCCACCTACAAAACGGGGTGAGCTGTCGATCAACATTTCTCACTCGCTATGGGACTTGCGCACGTGCGTGGCATGTGGGCAATGCCCCACCATCAACTCGCTTGTGAGTGGGTCTGAATGAGGGCCAAAGTGTATTGAAAATCAGGGAGATTATGTCGATAAATAATGTATTTGTCTTTTCTGAAAGTTGATTAGAATAAATTTTACAGCCAGAGTGCATCATTTGTGACTTGAATATTTTATTTTTAAACAATTTCCAGTGTAGATACTGTGGGCCTGATTCAGAGTCGGACGCTATTTGCGGATGCTTGTTCAGGAAAAGGGGCTGGCTATTTAAATTAAGTGCTCGCTCTTTGCGGTCTGTTGACGCCTCTATGTCTGAACGAGTGAACGAAACATGCGCTCACTATTTTGGAAAAAACGCCCTCTGGCCGCTCGCATCATACGTCATCTCCGCTATTTATTTGATTAATCGAGTACATCGAAAGGCGTATGAACTGCTCGCAGTGCTTGTGGTTGGATTTTCCTACCGCAATCATGTGAGCAGTTCAGGCTAAAAGACAACCAAGTGACGCGGTCAATGACGCTGCTTTGTTAATTATGCACACCCTTAAAACGCCCGTTTTGACCGTTTGGCACGCCTGTGTTCGGATCTCCACTCCCCATTTTCAAGCATCTTCCCCTGTTACCACCCACAAACGCCTCATCCTGTCACTCAAATTAGCAGGCATTCGCTTTTTTGCGAGCACACGATTTTTGACCGCACTGACTGGTTTGCTCATGCGTACTACAACCCATACGCATGCGCAGATGTGCGAACATCGCTCAGAGCGAACGAGCGGCCGCTTACGAGCGGCTCTGAATCAGGCCCTGTGGACCTCATTCAGAGTCGGTCGCAGCGGCAGCACGGTTGTACGGCCAACGACCACAAAATCCGATCGTACGGCAGGTTGAGCGTAAACAAAGTGAGGAGGTGCAGTTAGCACTGCACCTCCTCTAGCTACTGACTGATCTGATCGAATGAACGATACAATCGTAGTCAGGCGCTGTCAGTCAGTGTATGCTAATTATGTACTGATGTTTGCGGCCGTATGTGTTGTTTTGATGGTCACATGTCATGTTTACATGGACTATCGATCAGCTTGTTATTAGCTTGTTGTCAATTATCTAATTAAGAGTGTTTAACTTTTGCTGTTCTTTAAAACAAGTTTTTTATCATGTGTCAATAAACTTTATTGTTCATTTCGTGGGTGTTTTCTCCGTTCTCTTTTTTTTCACACAATTTAAAAAACAAAGTAAGATTTATTATCTGTGAATGTACTGTTGATAAGTGTGTTAACTTTAAAAATACATGTGCATTTTGCGTTAGGATCATTTGCACTCTTATGTTTGCAATTGCACACTGCGTGTTGTAGCCAATCAATTGTGACCTTATTTTTCGGGCCACATGATTAAAGGATTGGCCAATAGTGTTTTTTTTTGGAAACTGAGTAAATATTTTAACAAATCATCTTTTTTTTATCCCATGTATATTTCATGTTTTCTGAAAAATCGGCCATTGCCATCATGAGAGCCGCGGCCGTTACCCATCGGGAATTGCTGATCCTAGTGCAGATAATGGACAAGCGGATTACGACCGCACAGCCGCCCATTTCCAACCGCATAAAATGGGCGGCCTATGCGGAGGTGAGGCGAGCCCTTAGAAGTGCGGGATACAGGTGCAATATAGCGCAATTAGAGAGGCGCTGGTCAGATCTGCGCCGCTGGTCACCTGTCCATTTGCAGAATTTGCGGGCGCGACTACGCAGATGTAAGTATGCGTTTGTATAAATGTAATAATTAGTGAACTGTTAAAAATGTATGTTCCTTTTACAATTCTTTTAGTCAATGTTAAAAAACCCTCCTGTATGTTGTCCCTATTGTCCTGAATGTGTAAAGTGTACTTGTATTGTGTAGCCGAAATTGAAAACGAAACATTTTTTTTTTATCTTTAAATTTTAGAAACACAGCGGAGACAGAGAAGGGCACGCAGAATTGGAGGAAATGCAGGTCCCAACCTGCAGCCCTCCCCCTCACCTTCCCCATCCGCTCAACCTAGCCCTCCCTCCCCACCACCATACTCCCCCAGTAACCCTCCCTCCCTCTTCCAATACTCCCGAGTATTCCTCCCTCCCTTGCCAACTCATCACAAATATCCTCTCCCTTTGATGTAAGCCACTCTATTTCCCCTCCCACCATTCCCGTAACTCCAAATTACTCCCCATCTCCTGCAGCATCTCCGGCACCATCTACATCGGGGGATTTGCTACACCACTCTGATGGTATGTGTTTTGTAATGTTTTTTTTTTTTGGTGTTGTTGTTATCCATGTTTTTGTAAACATTTTTGGGCGTTGGTTTTTTTTTTAAATTTCAGTATGGGTGTCAAAATCATTGACTGTTGTTCAAAATTTCGAACTTATGTTTTGTGCCTGGGCCTTTTTTTTGGGGGGGGACCACAAAAATGTATGCCTTTTGGGCTTTTCAAAATCTAATTTTTTTTTTTAAATGATTACATTTGGATTAGTATTTTATATGTAAAAAAAACATGTCACAGAACTTGGCAAGGTGCTAGGTACCAGACTACCCTTATTAATGTTGTGCACACTGTGTTTAAAATGTACTAAGATGTAACTTCATTAGGAAAAGTGATGTTTGCCATAGCAAACAAACACATTGTATTTTTGGATTATCAGGAACATTCTAGAAGTGAATATGTGCATTGTGTTTTAAGGATATGGCCATCATGACTTAAGAATACACCTCCCATTATTTTTTACATCATCATAGGGTTTTTTGGCTTATGCCACATAGTTAGGGTTTCCAATTGTTTTTACACCACAAAAGTATCAACATATTAATAAAGTTGTGTGGATAAAACTTTCAAACACACCCTAACATCATTGTGTTTAACCACTTTTTGGGACATTGAATAATGTGTAATGTTCAAATGTTGGTAATTTTTAATAAGTTTTTAAACTAAAAAAGATGTTTCTGTCCACAGATCTAACCCACATCCTGGTGCAAATTAGGGAGGAGCTGAGAACCACAAGTGGACATTTATTGCAGACTTACTGCTGCCTCCAATGCATTGTTGTGAGTTTGGAGCAATTGTAGTTTTTGTTTTTCATCTTTGGACATTTTACAAATTATTATATTACATTAAAGTTTTTGTTGATCAAACATTTGTCCTCTTTCTTTGAACAAATTAAAGGGTGTAATTCAGCATTTCAAATACTTTGTGAACAAAGCTGAGTGCCTTTCCATAGTGAAAGAAATTAAAAAATGTTTTGGTAAACCTTAAGAACATTTGCAGTAATGTTGTTTAAAAAATTTTTGGGGGGTTGGCCTACATTATCCACCTCAAAATGGCTTTCCCAAAAAAATTATACAACATTTTTTTTTAATGCAAAAAATGTATTCAATAACAAACATGTTGCCAACAGGCTTTTACTCGTAACAAACATTTCATCACAGAATCACACATAACAAATGTCCTCAGGGTTTTGCCAAAGAAAATATCTGGCTTAGTCAGACATAAACAACAATCAAAAATATTTGGAAAAACATACAAATTAATAAAAGAAAAGGCAAATTAACAAAACATGTTGGGGTATATCCAGGCTAAATTTGTTAGTTGTCCAAAAACAGTACAGGGTATTGCCAATGGGTTCCATTAGTTTTGCAGTTTTGGAAAGTGTTGTGATTTTGTTGGTAGGAAAAAAAAAAAAAATTAGGTACACCTTAAAATTAGGGGTGAGCGGGTTCGGATTTCTGAAATCCGAACCCCCCCCGAGCCCCCCCGATCCGAGGCCGATCCGAGTCAGGCTCGACTTTTCCCGCCTGACTCGGATGTGAAATCAAGGCAAAACGTCATCATCCCGCCTTCCGGGTCTCGCGGGTTTAGGATCCTATATAAGGTACCCGCGTCGGCGCCATTTTCTCACTCGACTGTGGACAGTGAAGAGGGAGGGTGGGAGTTAGGGCTGGCTGGGCTGTGTAGTGTAGTGTTGAAGTGTAGTGTAGTGCTGTGTAGTGTTGTGCTGTGCTGCGCTGTGCTGCTGTTGTCTATAGGGGCCGCGTCCACTACTTCAAAGTCCATAGGGGCTGGCTGGACTGTGTTGTGCAGTCAGTTGTCCATAGGGGCTGTGTTCACTCCAAAATCCTGTGCAGTGTCCCAGTCCTAAATGGGTGCTGTAGTGTTGTCCAAGGGGTGCTTTGTCCATCAGGGGTGCTCCCCCCAAGTGCTAAAAAAAAATATTTTTTCTGTGTTTGTGAATTGTGTGCACTGTGGCTGCACGTGCATCAACAAAGGAGCAGCGCGAAGCATGCGCCTGTGTCCCATAAGTAAAAGGCCGGCTGGCTTGTCCATTAAAGGGTGCTGTGACCCCCAAAGGGCACTCCAAACAAAATAAAAGAATATTTTCTGTGTTTGTGAATTGTGTGGGCTGTAGCTGCACATGCATCAACAAAGGAGCAGCGTCAAGCGTGCGCCTGTGTCCCATAAGTAAAGGGCCGGCTGGCTCATTTCTTAAAGGGTGGTGTAACCCACAAAGTGCACTAGTCTCCAACAAAAATAAAAAATTATTTTCTGTGTTTGTGTGCACCTTAGCCGCACGTATATATCAATATAACATAAATGGAGGACCAAACTTTCTCCGATAAAAATAAAATAGGGAAAGATCAAGAACCACTTCCTCCTAGTGCTGAAGCTGCTGCCACTAGTCATGACATAGACGATAACATGCCATCAACGTCGTCTGCCAAGGCCGATGCCCAATGTCATTGTAGAGGGCACATACAATCCCAAATGACAAAGTTCAAGAAAATGACCTTGAAAAAAACATTTAAATCATCTGAAGAGAATCGTAAACTTGCCAATATGCCATTTACGACACAGAGTGGCAAGGAACGGCTATGGTCTTTCTCTATGTTTATGACTAGTGGTTCAGCTTCACATGACTATGGAAGCCCTCCTCCCGCTAAAAAATTCAAATGAGTTAAGTTGACAAAAGCACAGCGAAGAACTGTGCGTTCTAAGGAGATATCACAAATCCCCAAGGAGAGTCCAAGTGTGGTGGTGGTTGCGATGCCTGACCTTCCCAGCACTGGACGGGAAGAGGTGGCTCTTTCCACCATTTGCATGCCCCCTGCAAGTGCTGAAAAGAGCACCCACAGTCCACTTGCTGATATGCAAATTGAAGATGTCACTGTTGAAGTACAACAGAATGAGGATACTGGTGTAGCTGTCTCTGAGGAGGAAGTTGGTGAGGTGGATTCTGATGGTGATGTGGTTTGTTTTAAATCAGGCTCCGGGGGAGACAGTTGTTGTCCGTGGGATGAAAAAGCCCATCGCGGTCATGCCTGGGCCGAAGACCAACTGTCTTGCCATATGTACCATATGTAAAGGTGAAATAAGTAGGGGTAGGGACGTTAACCACCTAGGAACATCCTCCCTTATACGGCACCTGCAGTGCGTTCATAAAAAGTTACTCTCAAGTTCAGAAACTTTGGCTAAGACCGTAAGCAGTCCAGGGACACCTAAATCCCATTTTCCTGTTTTATCCAAGGAATCGGTGGATGAGGAGGATGAGGACGACATCTTGCCTCCATAGAGCCAGTTTGTGCAGGGACACATTAATTGCCAGCTTGTTTTGTGGGGGTCCAAACGAACCAATAATTTCAGCCACAGTCATGTGGCAGACCCTGGCACTGAAATGATTGGTTTATTAAAGTGTGCATGTCCTATTTATACAACATAAGGGTGGGTGGGAGGGCCCAAGGACAATTCCATCTTGCACCTCTTTTTTTTCTTTGCAGTATGTACTGTTTGGGGCCTAGTTTTTCAAACTGCCATCCTGTCTGCCACTGCGGTGTCACTCCTAGATGGGCCACGTGTTTGTACCGCCCACTCATGTCGCTTAGCATAGTCATCCAGCTACCTCGGTGCAATATTTTGGCCATAAAAACAATATTGTGAGGTGTGAGGTGTTCAGAATAGACTGGAAATGAGTGGAAATTAAGGTTATTGAGGTTAATAATTGTATAGGAGCAGAAAAACCCACAAATTCTGTGATTTAAGCTGTTTTATGCTTTTTTTCAAAAAAATACAGATCCAAAACACAAAACCCAGAACCCAAAACATGGAAGGGTGGTTTTGGCAAAACCAATACAGATCCAGAACATGAAGAAAGATCCAGATCCAAAACACAAAACACGAAAAGTGGCCGGTGCTCACCCCTACTTAAAATACATTTGCACTAAGTGTAAAAAACAAATTAAATGTAAATATTCTTACCTAAAAAAAAGTCTAACAATAGAATTGCATCTGCCCCCCCGACAGCATCACAACACCTTCCTCCGGGGGCCATCCCCTGGAAGGCATCCCCTGGCTGCATGGGTACTCGACTCCTTATTGCAATTTTGTCTAAAATCCCACACAGGACCACAATGCGAGAAACCATATCCGGCAAGTACATGAGTGCACCACCAGAGTGATGGAGACACCGGAACCGGCCCTTTAAAAGGCCAATACAGCGCTCCACCACCTGCCTGGTGGCAGTAAACGCAGCATTATATTGAATTTGTGGCCCTGGTGTGGGAGTCAAATAAGGAGTCAGCAGCCAGGGTGTGCAAGGATATGCACTGTTATCTGATGGAAATGGGACACCAAAAGATAAATAAATTGACCATGAAAACATGTTTACACTATTACTATAGCTACACACTGGATTTTTACTTACCAAGAAGCCACGCATCACCAGCTTGCAGTGTGCTTAATTTTGACCAAATCCCTGAATGCTGGATCACGTACGCATCATGGCTGCAGCCTGGGAATTTGGCATTCAGGGAGAGGATCTGGAGGGAGGCATCACATAGCACCATTACATTTAGGGAATGGAAATGTTTACGGTTCCTATATATTTGTTCCCTGCATGCAGGGGGCTGAAGTGCTATGTGAGTGCCATCCACTACCCCTATGACGTGTGGAAAGCCTGCAATTTAAAAAAACTTCTGCTTTACCACATCAAGGGCTTCCGTATCCAAAGGCATACTAATAAAATGTGCTATATGATTGAAGAATGCATCTAGCACATGCCTGAGGATCCATGAAAATGAGGGGGTGGGAGAGGCCACCCACCAGCCCCACAGTGGTTTGGAAGGACCCTGAGGCACAGAAATGTAACACCGCCAACAACTGTGTAAGTGGTAATATTGCTGTTGGAATGTGAATCTGACTTTCTAGATCATTCTTTATTATTGAAAGAGTGTCTAGGATAATATTTGGAGGCAGGCAATAAGTGGTTACAAACACATCATCAGGCATTCCAAAAAGGGTGACACATGTTCTATATTTCTTGGACCTTGCACATCTCCTATGCCTACACCCAGGAGAAGGTTGAGGAAGGTTGGTGGGGGGCAACATGGCCACTATTAGCTGTCCCACATCGCTCTGTAATGTTAAAATATTAAAAAAAAAGGGTTTTAGAGAATGGATTTTGATTATTTGGTCCAAAATTCTTAGCTTTATAATAAGGGTGCATATTCTTACAGGGTCGGGCAGTCCTATCTTCGGAAATCCCTACAGGTGTATTTGGTGTACGGTTGTTGTTTTTCTGGGAAGAAAAATAAATTATTTATTTTTTTATAAAAAAACAATATTATTAAAACAATTAACTTTTAAATTGGGCAATATTAATTGTTTTTAAATTTATTTTTTTCTTTTCCCAAAAAAAAAAGCATTATTAAATGTAAAAAATACTGCAAAAAAACTACATCATTAAAATAAACAAACTTTTAGGTTTGTATAAATAGACCCTTACCTGATTCAAGTACAACCTGGACTGTTAAACACCTTAAAAAAATTTAAAAAATCATGATAAAATTTTTATTAATAATGTACTTTTTTTTGTTTATAGAACAAAATTTAAATAAACAAAAAATGCAGTAGGCTGGAACACTTACTTGAGTTTTCAAATAACATTGGTTTTTAAGCCTACAAAAGCACGGCCACCCAAACACAACAAGTAACCGGGTTTCGTAAATGTATGCACCAAACAAATTTCTAAATAAAAAGCCACCACCCAAAAAAAAAAGAAAAATAAAACCACCACCAAAAAAAATACTAAATAAAACCACCACCCAAAAAAAATAAAAATAAAACCACCACCCAAAAATAAAACACCACCAAAAAACAAAACAAAAAAACACTCAAACAACACACACAAGCACCACACAAACAACACACAAGCACCACTCAAACAACACACACAAGCACCTCTCAAACAACACACACATGCTTCTATCAAACAACACACACAAGCACCTCTCAAACAACACACACAAGTACCTCTCAAACAACACACCCAATCATCTCTCAAACAACACACACAAGCACCTCTCAAACAACACACACACGCAACACTCAAACAACACACACAAGCACCTCTCAAACAACACACACAAGCGCCACTCAAACAACACACACAAGCACCTCTCAAACACACACAAGCACTTCTCAAACAACACACACAAGCTTCTCTCAAACAACACACACAAGCACCTCTCAAACAACACACACAAGCACCTCTCAAACAACACACACAAGCAACACTCAAACAACTCCAAACAATGTAACCAATAAAAATCCATTCCTGCACCACAAATCACTCCAACTACAACCCACAAGTAAGGGAACATTTGGCTTTGCCTAAAATAAAGAAAAAAAAAACACAATTATTGAATCATGTAGGATTCATGCATTGTACTTAGGCAAATAAGGATGCATGAGTAACCAATCCAGGGATGCGCTCTCATCTAGCCCAACCCATGCAGTGATTACGGAATGCAGGAAAGTTGTGCATTTGTACTTAGGCAAATAAGGATGCACGTGTAACCAATCCAGGGATACGCTCACATCTAGCCCAACCCATGCAGTGATTACGGAATGCAGTAAAGGTGTGCATTTGTACTTAGGCAAATAGGGATGCACGGGTAACCAATCGAGGGATGCGCTCACATCTATAAAAAAGTCTGCACAAGCAGTATTCTTCATGCTCTCTCTCAGGTTTGAAAAATGTCAAGTGAGGAGCATGGTGAGCAGAGGCCAACTGAGCCAGGTAAGTGCGAATCACATTTTTTAAACAACACAAGAACAGTTCATATTTCCAAAAATATACTTTTTTTATTTTATCTAATTTTAAAAATGTTGTAGGTGCTGGGAATCCAATTCCACCACTAGAGGAGGAGGAGGCGGGCCCAAGCAGGCCAAGGCCAAGAAACCCTCCATTTTCACGGATCGAGCTTGAGACATTGGTGACCATGACAATGGATAACCTTGTCCATGCCCCAAGAAATATGGGTGCTGGAGCCAAAGACAGGATTTGTGAGGAGATATCCTGGGCTGTTAATGCTGTGGGGACAACCCACAGAACCATGAAAGTCGTGAAAAAATGGTAAGAAAATGATATTGTGAGTGTACTGAAGTCAAAAGCGAGATCTTATTTTCAAAAACTAACCCTTAAAAAATGCAAAATCACATTGACAGCTGGACTGATTTTAAGTACCAACTGATAAGGAAGCTACGGAGAAGGGTGGACCATGCTGCTGGGAAAGGTGGTGGTCCCATCCCTGAGGAGCTGGCTCAGGGATGTGTGACAGAAGAGGGATGTGTGACGGAAGAGGAGATAGTCGACGTGTCCACTATGGACACTGACATGGCCGACTTCAATGCTCCACATGTGCAAGACTCAAAAAAGTATAAAGCTAAAACGTGTATGCATTTTTTTTTAAAAGAAAAATACTAATGTTTTTTTTTTCTTTTTTTTTTCCAGACTCAGAGGAGGTAGTGCCTACTCCTGAGGTCAGGTCTGGGTCCAGCACAGATTGAGACTCTGCAGGGGAGGATCCAAGTAGTCCATCTGGGGACCCTGTGGAGTCTACTCCAGGGCAACCATCAGACCGAGCAGTGCCTCTCCTCACCAGGTTGGTTTCCCAAACTCAGGAGAACAGATGTGTTCTTCTGAGGATGGAGACCATTGCTGGGGCCCTAGATCGTTTGGCCAATACCCAGGAGCAGGCAAACCCACCTGTCATGATGGAGCGAGACTCCCTTCCTCCCAGGACCACCACCTCTTGCAGCCCAACAGCCAGCCCCACAAGTATGGAGAGCCCTATGCCTAGGCCAGAGGAAATCCCAACTACCTCTGGCCAGGCCAGTCAGCGTGTTACACGCCAGTCGGCTGTCCGTAGCTTACTTCTTCCTCCGAGCCAGCCCAAATGACGAAAGAAGCCCTGGATATCTCCTCCCTCACCTGTTGTCCAGTCCCCATATTTCTTGTCACCAATGTCTCAAGCTCTTTTTTTTTTATTAAATATTTTTGTTCTGTTTTTTTTTTTTTTTTATTATTATTATTTAAATTATATGCAAATGTTGCCCTAACAATTGTTAGTTAAATTGTGCTGAAAGGCGAATTTCAAAAAAATAAAATAAATTTTAACAAAAATGTCTATATTTCACTATATCAATGTATACAAGGTTTAAAAAGTATGGTATCTGAAAAGGCTGCTATGCAAAACTCAATGCTAGATCTTTAAAAAACTGTTTTAAAAAAATAAGTTTAAAAAGCACAAAGAAACATTTGTGTTACGAATTCCCTAATGCACACGCAAGTGAAATCATTTCAAGGTAATTAGTAGTGTTAATAGTTACAATGCAGCAATCTTAGCTGCTTGGTTTGTGTGGTTCCAATTAGAAACATTGCAAGTAACATCGGATTAACGATTGTACTGTTGTGGCTTATGGACGCTTCTTGCCTACCTTAGCCTGGACGATCAGCCTGTTCGTAGAGGGACGTTGTCATGCATTCGCAATTCTTGGTCATACGAAGCAGATAATTTATGCACTCCCCTAACATGCCTGGAAACACTGAAGAACGCCTCCACTTGCAGACTATCACCCTCGTATACTCCCACAAACGGTCTTTCCTGTCAATCAACATTAGCAATCCACTTCCGTGTCGGAAGCCCTACGACCAACACTATTTTTCATCGGTAGAGCTCGTACGCACATGCGCACTGCTAGCCGTGCGCAGACGCAGAAAGAAAAACATCGTATGCGTACGACCGTGCGGCCGCTACGACCGACTCTAAATGAGGTCCTGTATCCATTGAGCATCAATCCTATATGGGGTAACATTACTGTATTTTTAATTTTGCAATAATAAAACAGAAAGGAATCTCAGACATTCCTGTCAGTTTGCAGTCTATTAATGTGGCAGATTAGCTGTCAGTTTTTGGCCGGTTTGCAAACTGATGCTTAGTAAATCTGCGGTTTGTATAATTGTCTAAGTAAAATAATCGATAGTTGGTCCGATGTTCTAAAGTGTTGGTTTGGTTTTCCATTGGTTTTGCCCTTAGTAAATGGTCAGATTGCAAAACTGACAGAAAATCCCCCCCCCAAAAAAATATGACACTGAGGGCCTGATTCAGACCCGGTCGCTAAGGTGCGATCGCTCGCACCCGTATTGAGCGATAAAATGCAAAAAGCAACGTACACTTGCAAAGACCAAACAAACAGCAGCACGCCCAGCCAAAATATAAACCACCCACCGTAGTCTGCAAGCAAACATTACCTCTCTGCATTCACTGCTGATGTCTGCGGACTCTTCATTCCACATCCTATATACCCAAAGATTTGCTTTCATACGATGTACTTGGCTAAGCAAACGATATGCGTCTGCTAATATCTTGTTATGTGTATGTAATTATAGTTTGATTGCAGTTTGTTTGTTTTTTGGGGGGGGTTGGTTTTGAATCTTAAACTTGCTTTGCCTATTTTTTGTTGTTTATTCTCTTAAAGAAACACACGTCTCTAATTTTTATTTTTTTAACCTTTTATTTTATTATTACTCTGCAATATACTGTATGTGTATCTGTTAAATATATACATTAATCTGTATCTCTGTATGTATATATACATATATATCATTCAATATAGATATAGATATATATATATATATATATATATATATATATATATATACACACGAGGGTTGTTCAAAAAGTAATGCCTAAATGCTCACAACTCACATTTTATTCTAAAGATTTGAAAATTTTCAGTAAATACTTTGGTCTTAGTAACAGAATGACTCTACTCAAAAAAATCACCATCTGCCCTCAAACATTTTCTCCACCTCTCAACCCAAACTGCGAATCCACTTTGCAAAAATTCCAGTGTTTGGTGTGTGACCCAGGAACATATAGTGTTTTTAACAACCTCTATGTCCTCAAAATGTTGACCCCAGAGACAGTACTTGAGAGGGCCAAACAGATTAAAGTCAGAAGGGGCCAAATCAGGACTGTGTGGTGGATGTGGCATTATTGCCCAACCCATTTTGGCAATGGCCGCAGATGTTGCCATCGAAGTGTGAGGTCTGGCACTGTCGTGGTGTAAGATGACATTTGACAGTGGAATTGTTGACCTTTTTTTGCAGATGGCTTCTTTCAGCTTCTTAAGTGTAATAATGTATCAATCACTGTTGATTGATTGGTTTGGTTCCAAGTAATCAATGAGAATAACACCTCGGCATCCCAGAAGAATGTGGCCATGACTTTGTTTATGGATAGCTGTGATTTAAACTTTTTTGGCATAGGTGAACTTAGGTGTTTCCATTGCTTTGATTGGGCCTTTGTTTCTGGGTCATAAAGGAATACCCAGGTCTCATCTCCTGTAATGACATTTTCCAAAAACTTCTCAGGGTTGGCTTCAAAGTTGGTCAAAAGGTCATTGCACACTTCCATCCTCTGGGCCTTATGATCCCTGGTTAATTGCTTTGGAACCCATTTAGCACACACTTCATGATATCCCAAATCATTGATTAGTGTTTCTACAGTGTCATGGCTACATTCAAGTTCATCACCGACATCTCTGATGGTCACACGATGGTCTTTCTGAATCATGGTATCGACTTTGCATCAGTTCTCTGCTGTCACTGCAGATGATGGTTTGCCACCACGAGGTTTGTCGCACATGGACGATTCTCCCGATTGAAAATGCTTCATCCACCTTCTGACATTGCTATAGTCAATTGTACGCTCACCATACACTTTTTCAGTCTTCTGTGGATTTCTCTAGCACTGCAGCCTTATTTTTCAAGAATTTCAATGACGGCTCTTTGTTTTCATCTTGGATTCCATGGGATTTCTTGGACTACCTAAACAAAACTACATATATAGCTAGCAGACATATTAAACTACAAACTGACAATGTTGCATATTATTTCAGAGTTATGAGCATTTAGGCATTACTTTTTGGATAACCCTCATATGTAGAGATATTTTTAGATAAAAAATGTACCATAAATCTGCTCTTAACTGTCACTATATAGGCTTCTTTTTAAAATGTAATTTGCTATTTCAATGTTTGCAAGTTTGTTTCTTTTTTTTCCGTTGTATTATATTTTATTAATAAACCAGTGTATGTATCAATGTGTATATACTGTATAGGGATACATTTTGCAATGTTTGGTTTGTCTATGCATTCACTGCCTGCCAGTAATCTCCCACGTATGTGAATTACCAGCTTCATTCCCTATTTTTTTCTTTTATGTTTTAATACTACAGACATACGTCCAGAAACTTGTGTTTGGGGTACTTTTTTGGAACATTATTAACTGTAATGTGCAGCTTAATCAGTACCAATATCTATATTGGTATAATAAATGCAACATTTTGGCAACAAAGTTTTTAATATTTTTAAAGGAAATCAATCTGAAAAAAATTAACTTAAATGTGAAATTAAATTATAAAGCCCTCCTCATGCGGGCTATGAAGTCCCCCAATACAGCCACACACTGGGCCATGATGTCCAGCTCCCTCCGGACTACAGCGGCCAAGCTTTCCTGTGGCAGATCTGAAAATAAAACAAAAAACATGTGTTTAAAAAAAACAAACACAAACAACAGTTTAGACCATCACCCACCGATGCTTCCTATGATACACCCAGCACTGCAAAGTATGTGACATTGCTGGCTTTGAAATGGCTTTGTTTTTGTTTAAACACCATCTGCACAATTTACCTGATAGCAATACTGACATTTGAAAAGTGGTCTGTAGGCTGTATTATGTTTAAAATACAATTTAACAAACAACAAGTTTGTACAATGAAATGGCTCATTTCAACATACATGTTGAAATTATTTTAGGAAAAAACAAATGTGCTTTGAATGTGTGTGTGAATGTTTTTTTAGGTCTTACATTTACCTTCAGAGGCCGCCCAGTTTGATCCTCCTGAACTGGTGAGTGAGGAAGCTGGTCCAGGGGAGGACGGGTGGGAAGAAAGAGCAGGGGACAGAGTGGAGGAATGGTGGGAAGAGAGAGCAGCGGAGGGAGGGGAGGACTGGTGAGAAGAGAGCAGGGGAGGGAGCGGAGGACTGGTGGTAAGAGAGAGCAGGGTAGGGAGTGGAGGACTGGTTGGAAGAGAGAGCAGGGGAGGGAGTGGAGGACTGGTGGGAAGAGAGAGATAAAAGGACGGAGAGAAGGACTGGTGGGAAGAGAGCAGGGGAGGGAGCAGAGGACGGGTGGGAAGAGAGAGCAGGTAAGGGAGTGGAGGATTGGTGGTAAGAGAGAGCAAGGGAGGGAGCAGAGGACTGGTGGGAAGAGAGAGCAGGGGAGGGAGCGGAGGACTGGTGGGAAGAGACAGCAGGGGAGGGAGCAGAGGACTGGGGGGAATAGAGAGCAGGGGAGGGAGCGGAGGACTGGTTGGAAGAGGGAGCAGGGGAGGGAGTGTAGGACTAGTGGTAAGAGAGAGCAGGGGAGGGAGCAGAGTACTACTGTGAAGAGAGAGCAAGGGAGGGAGTGGAGGACTGGTGGGAAGAGAGAGCAGAGGAGGGAGTGGAGGACAGGTGGGAAGAGAGAACAGGGGAGGGAGCGGAGAACTGTTTGGAAGAGAGAGCAGCAGAGGGAGCATAGATCTGGTGGAAAGAGAGAGCAGGGGAGGGAGTGGAGGACTGGTGGGAAGAAAAAGCAGGGAAGGGAGCGGAGGACTGGTGGGAAGAGAGAGCAGGTGAGGGAGCGGAGGACAGGTGGGTAGAGAGAGCAGGGGAGGACTGGTGGGAAGAGAGAGCAGGGGAGGGAAGGGAGGACTGATGGGAATAGAGAACAAAGGAGAGAGGGGAGGACTGGATGGAAGAGAGAGCAGGGAAGGGAGCGGAGGACTAGTGGGAAGAGAGAGCAGGGGAGGGAGCAGAGGACTGCTGGGAAGAGAGAGCAGGGGAGGGAGCGGAGGAATGGTGGGAAGAGAGAGCAGGGGAGGACTGGTGGGAAGAGAGGGCATGGGAGGGAGGGGAGAACTGGTGGGAAGAGAGAGCAGGGGAGGGAGCCGAGGAAGGGTGGGAAGAGAGGGCAGAGGAGGGAGTGGAGGACAGGTGGTAAGAGAGAGCAGGGGAGGGAGCGGAAGACTGGTTGGAAGAGCGAGCGGGGGAGGGAGCGTAGGACTGGTGGTAAGAGAGAGCAGGGGAGGGAGCGGAGGACTGGTTGGAAGAGAGCAGGGGAGGGAGTGTAGGACTGGTGGTAAGAGAGAGCAGGGGAGAGCAGAGGACTGGTGGAAAGAGAGAGCAGGGGAGGGAGTGGAGGATTGGTGGTAAGAGAGAGCAGGGGAGGGAGCGGAGGATGGGTGGGAAGAGAGGGCAGAGGAGGGAGCGGAGGATGGGTGGGAAGAGAGGGCAGAGGAGGGAGTAGAGGACTGGTGGTAAGAGAGAGCAGGGGAGGGAGCGGAAGACTAGTTGGAAGAGCGAGCAGGGGAGGAAGCGTTGGACTGGTGGTAAGAGAGAGCAGGGGAGGGAGCAGAGGTCTGGTTGGAAAAGAGAGCAGGGGAGTTAGTGTAGGACTGGTGGTAAGAGAGAGCAGGGGAGGGAGCGGGGGATGGGTGGGAAGAGAGGGCAGAGGAGGGAGTAGAGGACTGGTGGTAAGAGAGAGCAGGGGAGGGAGAGGAGGTCTGGTTGGAAGAGAGAGCAGGGGAGTTAGTGTAGGACTGGTGGTAAGAGAGAGCAGGGGGGAGCGGAGGACTGGTGAAAAGAGTGAGCAGGGGAGGGAGTGGAGGATTGGTGGTAAGAGAGAGCAGGGGAGGGAGTGGAGGTTTGTTGGTAAGAGAGAGCAGGGGAGGGAGAGGAGGACCGGTGGGAAGAGAGAGCAGGAGAGGGAGAGGAGGATAGCTGGGAAGAGAGAGCAGGGGAGGGAGTGGAGGATTGTTGGTAAGAGAGAGTAAGGGAGGGAGCGGAGGGCTGGTGGGAAGAGAGAGCAGGGGAGGGAGCGGAGGACTCGTGGGAAGAGAGAGCAAGGGAGGGAGCAGAGGACTGGTGGTAAGAGAGAGCAGGGGAGGGAGTGGAGGACTGTTGGGAAGAGAGAGCAGGGGAGGGAGCAGAGGACTGGTGAGAAGAGCATGGGAGGGAGCGTAGGACTGGTGGTAAGAGAGAGTAAGGGAGGGAGCGGAGGACTTTTGGGAAGAGAGAGCAGGGGAGAGGTCAGATGACTGGTGGGAAGAGAGATCAGGGGAGGACTGGTGGGGATAGAGATAGCATGGGAGGGAGGGGAGGACTGGTGGGAAGAGAGAGCAGGGGAGTACTGGTGGGAAGAGAGAGCAGGGGAGGGAGTGGAGGACTGGTGGGAAGAGAGAGCAGGGGAGGGAGCGGAGGACTGGTGGTAAGAGAGAGCAGGGGAGGACTGGTCAGAAGAGAGGGCATGGGAGGGAGGGGAGAACTGGTGGGAAGAGAGAGCAGAGGAGGGAGGGGAGGCCTGGTGGGAAGAGAGAGCAGGGGAGGGAGGGGAGGCCTGGCTGAAACAGAGAGCTTTGGAGGGAGTGGAGGATTGGTGGTAAGAGAGCAGGGGATGGAGTGGAGGATGGCTGGGAAGAGAGAGCAGGGGAGGGAGTGGAGGTTTGTTTGTTAAGAGAGAGCTGGGGAGGGAGCGGAGGACTGGAGGGAAGAGAGAGCAGGGGAGGAAGTGGAGGACTGGTGGGAAGAGAGAGCAGGGGATGGAGCAGAGGACTGGTGGGAAGAGAGAGCAGGGGATGGAGTGGACGACTGGTGGGAAGAGAGAGCAGGGGAGGTAGCGGAGGACTGGTGGGAAGAGAGAGCACGGGAGGGAGCGTAGGACTGGTGCTAAGAGAGGGTAGTGGAGGGAGTGGAGGACTGGTGGGAAGAGAGAGCAGGGGAGGGATCGGAGCACTAGTGGGAATAGAGATCAGGTGAGGACTGGTGGGGAGACAGATAGCATGGGAGAGAGGGGAGGACTGGTGGGAAGAGAGAGCAGGGGAGGACTAGAGGGAAGAGAGAGCAGGGGAGGGAGTGGAGGACTGGTGGGAAGACAGAGCAGTGGAGGGAGCAGAGGACTGGTGGGAAGAGAGAGAAGTGGAGGGAGCGGAGGACTGGTGGAAAGAGAGAGCATGGGAGGACTGGTGAGAAGAGAGGGCATGGGAGGGAGGGGAGAACTTGTGGGAAGAGAGAGCAGGGGAGGCCTGGTGGGAAGAGAGAGCAGGGGAGGGAGGGGAGGACTGGTGAAAAGAGAGAGCAGGGGAGGGAGCAGTGGATTGGTGGTAAGAGAGAGCAGGGGATGGAGTGGAGGATGGCTGGGAAGAGAGAGCAGGGGAGGGAGTGGAGGTTTGTTGGTAAGAGAGAGCTGGGGAGGGAGCGGAGGACTGGTGGGAAGAGAGAGCAGGGGAGGAAGTGGAGGACTGGTGGGAAGAGAGAGCAGGGGATGGAGCAGAGGACTGGTGGGAAGAGAGAGCAGGGGATGGAGTGGACGACTGGTGGGAAGAGAGAGCAGGGGAGGGAGCGGAGGACTGGTGGGAAGAGAGAGCACGGGAGGGAGCGTAGGACTGGTGGTAAGAGAGGGTAGTGGACGGAGTGGAGGACTGGTGGGAAGAGAGAGCAGGGGAGGGATCGGAGCACTAGTGGGAAGAGAGATCAGGGGAGGACTGGTGGGGAGAGAGATAGCATGGGAGAGAGGGGAGGACTGGTGGGAAGAGAGAGCAGGGGAGGACTAGAGGGAAGAGAGAACAGGGGAGGGAGTGGAGGACTGGTGGGAAGACAGAGCAGTGGAGGGAGCAGAGGACTGGTGGGAAGAGAGAGCAGGGGAGGGAGCGGAGGACTGGTGGAAAGAGAGGGCATGGGAGGACTGGTGAGAAGAGAGGGCATGGGAGGGAGGGGAGAACTTGTGGGAAGAGAGAGCAGGGGAGGCCTGGTGGGAAGAGAGAGCAGGGGAGGGAGGGGAGGACTGGTGAAAAGAGAGAGCAGGGGAGGGAGCGGAGGATTGGTGGTAAGAGAGAGCAGGGGATGGAGTGGAGGATGGCTGGGAAGAGAGTGCAGGGGAGGGAGTGGAGGTTTGTTGGTAAGAGAGAGCTGGGGAGGGAGCGGAGGACTGGTGGTAAGAGAGAGCAGGGGAGGGAGCGGAGGACTGGTGAAAAGAGAGAGCAGGGTCGGGAGCGGGGGATTGGTGGTAAGAGAGAGCAGGGGATGGAGTGGAGGATGGTTGGGAATAGAGAGCAGGGGAGGGAGTGGAGGTTTGTTGGTAAGAGAGAGCTGGAGAGGGAGCGGAGGACTGGTGGGAAGAGAGAGCAGGGGAGGAAGTGGAGGACTGGTGGGAAGAGAGAGCAGGGGATGGAGCAGAGGACTGGTGGGAAGAGAGAGCAGGGGATGGAGTGGACGACTGGTGGGAAGAGAGAGCAGGGGAGGGAGTGTAGGACAGGTGGTAAGAGAGAGCAGGGGGGGAGCGGAGGACTGGTGAAAAGAGAGAGCAGGGGAGGGAGCGGAGGATTGGTGGTAAGAGAGAGCAGGGGATGGAGTGGAGGATGGCTGGGAATAGAGAGCAGGGGAGGGAGTGGAGGTTTGTTGGTAAGAGAGAGCTGGGAGGGAGCGGAGGACTGGTGGTAAGAGAGAGCAGGGGAGGGAGCGGAGGACTGGTTGGAAGAGAGAGCAGGGGAGGGAGTGTAGGACTGGTGGTAAGAGAGAGCAGGGGGGGAGCGGAGGACTGGTGAAAAGAGAGAGCAGGGGAGGGAGCGGAGGATTGGTGGTAAGAGAGAGCAGGGGATGGAGTGGAGGATGGCTGGGAAGAGAGAGCAGGGGAGGGAGTGGAGGTTTGTTGGTAAGAGAGAGCTGGGGAGGGAGCGGAGGACTGGTGGGAAGAGAGAGCAGGGGAGGAAGTGGAGGACTGGTGGGAAGAGAGAGCAGGGGATGGAGCAGAGGACTGGTGGGAAGAGAGAGCAGGGGATGGAGTGGACGACTGGTGGGAAGAGAGAGCAGGGTAGGGAGCGGAGGACTGGTGGGAAGAGAGAGCACGGGAGGGAGCGTAGGACTGGTGGTAAGAGAGGGTAGTGGAGGGAGTGGAGGACTGGTTGGAAGAGAGAGCAGGGGAGGGATCGGAGCACTAGTGGGAAGAGAGATCAGGGGAGGACTGGTGGGGAGAGAGATAGCATGGGAGAGAGGGGAGGACTGGTGGGAAGAGAGAGCAGGGGAGGACTAGAGGGAAGAGAGAGCAGGGGAGGGAGTGGAGGACTGGTGGGAAGACAGAGCAGTGGAGGGAGCAGAGGACTGGTGGGAAGAGAGAGCAGGGGAGGGAGCGGAGGACTGGTGGAAAGAGAGAGCATGGGAGGACTGGTGAGAAGAGAGGGCATGGGAGGGAGGGGAGAACTTGTGGGAAGAGAGAGCAGGGGAGGCCTGGTGGGAAGAGAGAGCAGGGGAGGGAGGGGAGGACTGGTTGAAACAGAGAGCTTTGGAGGGAGCAGAGAACTGGTGGGTAGAGAGAGCAGGGGAAAGAGCAGAGTACTGGTGGGAAGAGAGATCATGGGAGAACTGGTTGGAGGAGAGCAGGGGAGGGAGAAGAGGACTGGTGGTAAGAGAGAGCAGGGGAGGGAGCAGAAGAGTGGTGGGAAGAGAGAGCAGGGGAATTAGCAGAGGACTGATGGGAAGAGAGTGCAGGGGAGGGAGTGGAGGACTGGTGGAAACAGAGAGCAGGGGAGGGAGCAGAGGACTGGTGGGAAGAGAGAGCAGGTGAGGGAGCGGAGGACTGGTGGGAAGAGAGAGCAGGGGAGGGAGCGGAGTACTGGTGGGAAGAGAGAGCATGTGAGAGAGGGGAGGACGGGTTGGAAGAGAGCAGGGGAGGGAGAAGAGGACTGGTGGTAAGAGAGAGCAGGGGAGGTAGCAGAGGACTGATGGGAAGAGATTGCAGGGGAGGGAGTGGAGGACTGGTGGGAAGAGAGAGCATGGGAGGGAGCATAGGACTGGTGGGAAGAGAGCATGGGAGGGAGTGGAGGACTGGTGGGAAGAGAGAGCAGAGGTGGGAGCGGAGGATGGGTGGGAAGAGAGGGCAGAGGATGGAGTAGAGGACTGGTGGTAAGAGAGAGCAGGGGAGGGAGAGGAAGATTGGTTGGAAGAGAGAGCAGGGGAAGGAGTGCAGGACTGGTGGTAAGAGAGAGCAGGAGGGAGCGGAGGACTGGTGAAAAGAGAGAACAGGGGAGGGAGTGGAGGATTGGTGGTAAGAGAGAGTAGGGGAGGGAGTGGAGGATGGCTGGGAAGAGAGAGCAGGGGAGGGAGTGGAGGTTTGTTGGTAAGAGAGAGCAGGGGAGGGAGCGGAGGACTGGTGGGAATAGAGAGCAGGGGAGTAAGCGGAGGACTGGTGGGAAGAGAGAGCAGCGGAGGGAGCAGAGGACTGGTGGTAAGAGAGCAGGGGAGGGAGTGGAGGTCTCGTGGGAAGAGAGAGCAGGGGAGGGAGCGGAGGACTTGTGGGAAGAGAGAGCAGGGGAGGGAGCGGAGGACTGGTGGGAAGAGAGAGCAGCGGAGGGAGCATAGGACTGGTGGTAAGAGAGCAGCGGAGGGAGCAGAGGACTGGTGGTAAGAGAGCAGGGGAGGGAGTGGAGGTCTCGTGGGAAGAGAGAGCAGGGGAGGGAGTGGAGGACTTGTGGGAAGAGAGAGCAGGGGAGGGAGCGGAGGACTGGTGGGAAGAGAGAGCAGGGGAGGGATCGGAGGACTGGTGGGAAGAGAGATTGGGGGAGGACTGGTGGGGAGAGAGATAGCATGGGAGGGAGGGGAGGACTGGTGGGAAGAGGGCAGGGGAGGGAGAAGAGGACTGGTGGTAAGAGAGAGAATGGGAGGGAGCAGAAGACTGCTGGGAATAGAGAGCAGGGGAGGTAGCAGAGGACTGATGGGAAGAGAGTGCAGGGGAGGGAGTGGAGGACTGGTGGGAGGAGAGAGCAGTGGAGGGAGCAGAGGACTGGTGGGAAGAGAGCATGGGAGGGAGTGGAGGACTGGTGGGAAGAGAGAGTAGGGGAGGAAGCAGAGGAATGGTAGGATGAGAGAGCGGGGGAGGGAGCGTAGGACTTGTGGTAAGAGAGAGTAGTGGAGGGAGTGGAAGACTGGTGAGAAGAGAGAGCAGGGGAGGGATCGGAGGACAGGTGGGAATAGAGATCAGGGGAGGACTGGTGGGGAGAGAGAGCAGGGGAGGGAGTGGAGGACTGGTGGGAAGACAGAGCAGGGGAGGGAGCAGAGGACTGGTGGGAAGAGAGAGCAGGGGAGGGAGCGGAGGACTGGTGGAAAGATAGAGAGGGGAGGACTGGTTGGAAGAGAGAGCAGGGTTGGGAGCAGATGACTAGTGGGAAGAGAGAGCAGGGAAGGGAGCAGCGGACTAGTGGGAAGACAGAGCAGGGGAGGGAGCAGAGGACTGCTGGGAAGAGAGAGCAGGGGAGGGAGCGGAGGACTGGTGGGAAGAGAGAGCAGGGGAGGACTGGTGGGAAGAGAGGGCATGGGAGGGAGGGGAGAACTGGTTGGAAGAGAGAGCAGGGGAGGGAGCAGAGGATGGGTGGGAATAGAGGGCAGAGGAGGGAGTGGAGGACTGGTGGTAAGAGAGAGCAGGGGAGGGAGCGAAAGACTGGTTGGAAGAGCGAGCGGGGAAGGGAGCATAGGACTGGTGGTAAGAGAGAGCAGGGGAGGAAGCGGAGGACTGGTTGGAAGAGAGAGCAGGGGAGGGAGTGTAGGACTGGTGGTAAGAGAGAGCAGGGGAGAGCAGAGGACAAGTGAAAAGAGAGAACAGGGGAGGGAGTGGAGGATTGGTGGTAAGAGAGAGTAGGGGAGGGAATGGAGGATGGCTGGGAAGAGAGAGTAGGAGAGTGAGTGGAGGACTGGTGGGAAGAGAGAGCAGAGGAGGGAGCGGGGGACTGGTGGTAAGAGAGCAGGGGAGGGAGTGGAGGTCTGGTGGGAAGAGAGAGCAGGGGAGGGAGCGGAGGACTTGTTGGAAGAGAGAGCAGGGGAGGACTGGTGGGAAGAGAGAGCAGGGGAGGGAAGGGAGGACTGATGGGAATAGAGAACAAAGGAGGGAGTGGAGGACTGGTGGGAACAGAGAGTAGGGGAGGGAGCAGAGGACTGCTGGGAAGAGAGAGCAGGGAAGGGAGCGGAGGACTGTTGGGAAGAGAGAGCAGGGGAGGACTGGTGGGAAGAGAGGGCATGGGAGGGAGGATAGAACAGGTAGGAAGAGAGAGCAGGGGAGTGAGCGGAGGATGGGTGGGAAGAGAGGGTAGAGGAGTGAGTAGAGGACTGGTGGTAAGAGAGAGCAGGGGAGGAAGCGGAAGACTGGTTGGAAGAGTGAGCAGGGGAGGAAGCGTAGGACTGGTGCTAAGAGAGAGCAGGGGAGGGAGCGGAGGACTGGTTGGAAAAGAGGGCAGGGGAGTTAGTGTAGGACTGGTGGTAAGAGAGAGCAGGGGAGGGAGCAGAGGACTGGTGGGAAGAGAGAGTAGGGGAGGGAGCGGAGGACTGGTGGGAAGAGAGAGAGCAGGGGAGGGAGGGGGGGACTGGTGGGAAGAGAGAGCAGGGGAGGGAGCGGAGGACTGGCGGGAAGAGAAAGGAGGGGAGGGGAGGACTGGTGGGAAGAGAGAGCAGGGGAGGGGAGTACTGGTGGGAAGAGAGAGCAGGGGAGGGGGGTTGTTGGCCACGCCCTCTATGTGCTCTTCTGCTTTGCACTAAAAGATAGTGGGTTTGAAATTTTAAATGTGTTACGATTTGCAAAGCATTACAAAATTGACCAAACAAATCACTTTAAATGTGTGTGTTGTTTTTTTAAGCCAGCAATAATCTAAATCTTTAATCAAATATTTGTCACACTATATATATATTTCTATATCTATCTATCCATCCATCCATCTATATATATATATATATATATATATATATAATCTATCTATCTCTTACATACATTCACATTCTAAGTCTGAGAGTGAGTGGATGAGATAATGAGATCTTTTCCCGCCTGACGGATCTGAAATCGAAGCAAAACGTCATCATCCCGCCTTCCGGGTCTCGCGGGTTTTGGATTCTATATGAGGTACCCGTGTCTTCACCATTTTCTCACTCGACTGTGGACAGTGAAGAGGGAGGGTGGGAGTTAGGGCTGGCTGGGCTGTTTAGTGTAGTGTAGTGCAGAGTAGTGTTGTGCTGTGCTGCTGTTGTCCATAGGGGCTGTGTCCACTCCAAAGTCCTGTGCAGTGTCCCAGTCCTAAAGGGGTGCTATAGTGTTGTCCAGGGGGTGCTCTGTCCATCAGGAGTGCTCCCCCCAAGTGCAAAAAAAATATATTTTTTTTCTGTGTTTGTGAACTGTGTGCACTGTGGCTGCACGTGCATCAACAAAGGAGCAGCGCCAAGCGTGCGCCTGTGTCCCAATAGTAAAGGGCCGGCTGGCATGTCCGTTAAAGGGTGCTGTAACCCCCAAAGTACACTCCAAATAAAATAAAAAAATATTTTCTGTGTTTGTGAATTGTGTGCGCAGTAGCAGCACGTGCATCAACAAAGTAGTGCCAAGCGTGCGCCTGTGTCATAAGTATTTATTTTTTTGTTTGTAGTGTACTTTGGGGGTTACAGCACCCTTTAACGGACAAGCCAGTCGGCCCTTTACTAATGGGACACAGGCGCACTCTTGGCGCTGCTCCTTTGTTGATGCTGGTGCAGCCACAGTGTACACAATTCACAAACACAGAAAATATTTTTTTATTTTGTTTGGAGTGCACTTTGGGGGTTACAGCACCCTTTAACAGTCAAGCCAGCCGGCCCTTTACTTATGACACAGGCGCACGCTTGTCACTACTTTGTTGATGCACGTGCGGCTACTGCGCACACAATTCATAAACACAGAAAAAATATTATTTTTTTAGCACTTGGGGGGAGCACCCCTGATGGACAGAGCACCCCCTGGACAACACTACAGCACCCCTTTAGGACTGGGACACTGCACAGGACTTTGGAGTGGACACAGTCCCTATGGAGAACTGACTGCACAACACAGTCCAGCCAGCCCCTATGGACTTTGAAGTAGTGGACACAGCCCCTATTAACAACAGCAGCACAGCACAACACAGCCAGCCCCTATGGACTTTGAAGTAGTGGACAACAGCAGCACTACACTACACTACACTACACTACACAGCCCTAACTCCCACCCTCCCTCTTCACTGTCCACAGCCGAGTGAGAAAATGGCGCCGACGCGGGTACCTTATATAGGATCCAAAACCCGCGAGACCCGGAAGGCGGGATGATGGCGTTTTGCTTCGATTTCAGATCCGAGTCAGGCGGGAAAAGTCGAGCCTGACTCGGATCGGCCTCGGATCAGGGGGGGCTCGGGGGGGTTCGGATTTCAGAAATCCGAACCCGCTCACCCCTAATGTATATATATATTATAGAGAGTGAGAGAGTTAATGTGTACTTTTTAGCTTTAGCATATGTGTTGAGGAGATCCAGCTGCCTCCTGAGCACATTTTCAAAATTTAGAAGCATTATATAGATCCAATGCAAAATAATGATGGTTGCATTTTCCTGACATTTGACAAACAAGTAATAATATTTAGACTTTAAAGAAACAAGACAATAATCACACTAGAAATAAACTATAAATTAATTTTTTTTTTAAAATCATATTCCCTGAAAGATTTGGGCACAACTTGGTTGCGGAAGATCCCCCTCCACATTTCCTCACCACCTACCTCAGGGGCATCATCCTCTGGCATGGCTTCCTCAGACAGGAAAGGCACACGACTCCTGATGGCGATGTTGTGAAATATCCCATACATGATCGCTATCTCAGACACCCTAGCCGGCGAATACATAAGGTCACCACCAGGCCAGTGTAGGCAACAAAATTGGCCCTTTAACAGGCTGATACAGCGCTCTACAACCTGCCTGGTGGCTATAAGCGCGTTATTATATTGCGTTTGTGGTCTTGGTGTGGGGACAACATAAGGAGTCAGAAGCTATGATGTGCAAGAATATCCACTGTCTCCTGCATTGTTTTGATAAAAAACAAACAAAAAAATAACATAAAAAAACAATAAACGTTAAAAGGTAACAAATTTAATACAAAAACTTCCCCATTTCCATGCATCATGGACAATTTATGCCAGATCCCTGATTGTCAGATGACAAAGGAGTCATGTTCACTGCCCACAAATTTTGAATTCAGGGAAGGATCTGGAGGGAGGCATCACATACCACCATTACAATCAGAGAATGGAAGTGCTTACGGTTCCTAAAAAATTGCTCCTGGGCAGCTGGAGCCACAAGTGGAATGTGAGTGCCATCCACTACCCCTATCACGTGTGGGAAGCCAGCAATAGACATAAACTGCTGCTTCAACACACCAGGAGTTTCCATATCCAAAGGCATACTTATACATTGGCTGATGCGACAAAGAAAAGCCTGAAATACGCGCCTCAGGATCCTAGAAAATTATGGCCTGCATATCCCAACTACCACAGCCAGTGGTTTGAAAGGACCCTGAGGCACAGAAATGTAACACCGACAACAACTGGGTGAGTGGTGGTATTGCTGTAGGAATGTTTGTTTGACGTTCTAGATCACTGTCTATTATCAAGAGAGTATCTAGGAGAACCTGGGGTGGTAAACTATATTGCCGCAAAACAACATCATCCAGCAGTACAAACAGGGTGACAAGTGTTTGAATTATCTGTGGCCTTGCACGCCTATGCTGCCTAGGCCTTGGAGGATGAACAGATGGGTAGGGGTGAGACAGTACAGAGTTTATCATTTGTCCAACAGTGATCTGAAAATGTAAAAAAAAAATCCTGGTGAACTTCCAAATGAAAAGTAAAATAAAAAACTTAGCTTTAGTGGTTTTTGCATAAATCTTACTGGGGTTGCATTGGACATTTTCATAGTGTTACTAAAAATAAGCACAAATATACATTTTCAAAAAATTACATAAAAAAAACTTAAATAAAAAAACATTACATGGTAAGATAGTGACACTGGAAAATATAAGCCAATATAAAACAAACACAAAACCAGTCAATATGTTACCCTGACATGCAAGCACAACATGACTTTTGGCATTTGCAAAAGTAAGGTCACATAACAACTTACCTGCTCCAAAATAGGCAACAGTAATCCTTATAAAGCAAGCATAAATATTCACCAGACATCATAGAACGCACACCTAAAAAAAGTAAAAACGTACCCTTAAATAGCGTGTCAAAAAATCGCCAAGCGTACACAGCTGTTGTCATGTAGGCTAAACCTGAAAGTGAAATTTGTAAATGTTTGGTTTGTTACAGACGCTCGGGATGTGGAGAATAGGGACGAGCCAACACCAGAGGAGGCTTAGGCAGCCGGCACTCTCTAGGAAGGAGATGGAGGTTTTAATTGGTTTGGCCATGGACCACATAGTCCATGCACCAAGAAATATGGGGGCAGCAGAAAAAGAATGCATCTGGGCGGAGATTGCCAATGCTATCATCTTGGAGGGGGCCTTCGTCCGGAGTGCTTGAGAAGTAAAGAGACGGTAAGTTTGTCAAACTCAGTAAATTGTTGCTAAAGTAAATTTCAAAATTATGAAGTTAGTTGTTTAAAACATTAATAAACAAACATTCACAGATAGACTGGCTTCAAGTACAGGCTGAAGTGAAAGATGGCGGATAGGGAGGCCCATGCCAGGGGAACAGGTGGTGGGCCCACCCCAGAGTCCCTCGAATTCACTGCATTAGAGGAAATGGGACTGGGGTGTATTGAAGAGGAGGAGGTGTTCGGTGTGTCCAACATGGACACTGACATGACTAACATTATAGCCCCGCATGGGGTTTTGATATTTTTTTTTTGTTTGTTATTTTACACATTGTAGCGTTGATTTTGGGCCACATTAATATAGTCAATATTGTTTAATTTGTGATTTTCTTCTATTTTTTTTATAGAACAACGTGATGCTAAGTCTGCTCCTGAGTCTATTTCTGAGCCCATCCTGTCAGGAGTGTTTGCAGGGGATGATGCAACACTTACACCTGCAAACCCCACTCCTAAAGCCCGAGGTCCTTAACACCGAGCTATTGTATGAAACACACCGGAGCACCGCCATCTTTAAAAATTTAGAGGCAGGCTTGATGAGAATGGGCGAGGCCCAGGAGCAGACAGATGGGGCCCTCAAACAGATGACTGGGGCCCTGGAATGGCCCTGGAGCAGGCCAACATAATCAACAGCAATGCCATGCGAGGACCTCTGGAATACCAACAGCCAGCCCCGACCCTATGGTCAGGGTCGACCCTAATCCCCCAAATCCACTTTACACCAGGCCAGTTGGCATAAGATCTACATTGGTTTACTGCTTCAACATATCTTACCACCTTGATAGCTTACTTAACTTAGGCTATAAAATCAATAAAGACACGGACACCAGAGCTTGGCTAAAAGGTCACAGCTTTTATTTATAGATTAATCAATCAACCTAACCAGGGTGGCCAAGAGACGCTGCAAACTCAGTTCTAGCTTTCAACCTTGATCAAATACTCGGAGGACGACTTAAACGTCCTCCCTCTAGACGTACTAACGATGTGAGAGTCTCACATCCCTCTTGGGCCAATCCGAGGTGCTTCCGTACAGCCAGCACCTGGGTCCCCCCGCACAGAGAAGGACAAATTCACCAGGGGCAACGAGGGTCAGTGCCCCCACAAAGTTGTCTTACGCCACCTAAAGCCACTGAGTTGCAGCGTACTCCCGCCAAAGCCAGGCCCTAAGAGAGACTGGCCCGCCACCCAAAACGAAAACTAGCCTTTCACAAACAAAGCTGTACCCAAAGCATTCAGATGCACACCATCATTCCGAAATAAAACTTCCCAAGCTCACCCACCAGAAAAACCATGACTAAATCCCACTCCATCAATGGACTAAACATGCCTTGTAAACGCGCCATTCACTTTCTTACGAGCCCTCTCCAATGCACCATGCTTACGCACCTCACTCCACTTCAAATGAGTCATCATTTCAGACCACACCATCGGAACAGTCAGCCATCGCAAACGCATCTCATCCAAAACTTCACAAAGCCTCTCAATTAACGCGACACTTTTCAACTGACCCACATCGTTGCCTCCAACATGCAACACTAAAAATTTTGGGATTCCCCACTCCGACACTGATGACACAATCAAAGCCAACACCGACTCAACGCGCAATCCTATCAAACCAATCCATCGAATACTAAAACCACTAGGCCATCAGGCCAGACTCTGGGCCAACACATGTTTTTCCGCCCAAAAGATATAAGAGTGGCCCACAAGCCACACCTGTCCATCCTCCTTTCCAAAATCTGTGGAAAAGAGAAAACCTTAACCATGAGAACCACACCAAACCCAAGACCAACAACACAACTTAATCAAACACATAGCAACTGACTAGCAGGGATGCATGTAAGTGGGGAAAACAGGAACCCGAGTGAAGAAGAAAAACTAAAAAACCTACCCGTGAACCAAATTGGGCCAGATCATGGCTAACGGGAGGAAAAATTAAAAAATCCCTTCACACCCCCAACTGTTGAACGCTAGCCGTTCAATGATTGGCGGGTAAGCAACGTTTTCGGGTTAAAGCAAGGTGCGCATCTATAACTTCCCGCAACACACTTATTCCTAAAAGCAGCCGATTTCCAGCGCCCTACCTGCTGAATAAACTCTGCAGACACCCCGTATAGAGCAGCGCAAGTAGCAGCACCAATACGAAATGAATAGGTACCATAATCTGAAGGATTTACCCTTGACTCCATTAAACCCGTCCTAAAGCCCGCTGTGAAGTGGTACTTAGCGAGGGGTGTGTGGTATGCATGCAGTAACCATTGAGGCGGGCGTAACTCCATGTACTGTGAAGCTAAATGAACCGGACAAATAATCACGTCCCGATGCTGATTTAAGTAACCCACTTACCCCTTCCGGTTTGATCGGTTTCAGAGAATCGAAGCTTGCAAGGCACAGCCGAATCTCTAAAAGCGATATCCTAACAAAAACCCAAAGGAACTAAATGCGTTATTGAAAGCTAACAACTCACTAACCCTAAAAAAGCTCCAAAAAATGTAGCTGCAAAAGCAAGGCGAAACGGAGAAGCCTAAACCTATCAGAATAAATCTTCCCCATAACTGTAACAAATCGGACAAAAGCTGCAATTCAAACTGGTACACGGGAGTAGCGCGAGGGTGCCCCCTTCAGCCAACCCCTCCCAGCCTTCACTAGCACAAAAGACCTGGTGGGATAGTGAAAAACCTTTAGCCTGCAACAGAAGGAGACCCCCGCAAGAGCAGACCCAGTAGAAGCCCTGGATCTACCTTGTTGATATCTAACCCAAACAAAGGAAGAAATCAAATCTTCCGGCTACTAACCCTCCATCTCCAGAAGTGCACAATGTGTGTGCACCAAGTACGCCAAGCGTCCGAGTAAGCCCTGAAAGTAAATGGGGTGAGCGATTGCAACGCCAAACCCTCTAAGCTGGCCTGATGATCTGCCACACAAAAGAGGGGCACACCAAACCAACATCAGAAGCCAACGGGACAAGCGCTCGGAGGCATGCAAATTGAAAACTAGACAAAGCATCAGCAATCTCATTAAATATACCTGGTACGTGCCTAGCTCTAAATCTGATATTAGCCTTGAGGCAGCGCAAAACTAAATGTCAAAGCAAACGAAAACACAAAAGGTGTGGATGAACGCTGGTTGCTGCTGGCGTGAACCACATCCAGATTGTCGCACCAAAATATTACATGACAGTTGCTAAGTCGCGCGGACCAGAGTTCAACTGAAATGACAATTGAGAACAGTTCCAACAGCAGCAAGTTACTTGTCCAGCCCTCCTCGCGACAATCAAATGGCCATGGGGCAGCACACCCTACACCATTGAAAAAGATCCCAAAAACCGGACGACCCAGCCGCATCAGTAAAAAGTTGCAATATGCTGTTCGCCACAGGAGGTGATGACCAAATACGTTCGCCATTAAATTGTAACAAAAACCTGTTTCGATGTAGAAGATCCTCCTTTATCTCAGCCGACAGGCAACATGCTGACACGGCCATGCCGACCCGGCTGTGGCCCTCTCCAATTTTCTGAAAAATACTCTACCCATGGGAATGATCTGGCAAGCAAAATTAAGGAACCTAGAAGTGATTGAACTCTACGTAACCTAACTGAGTTTGCTGCTGAGCAAACTGCCATAAGTTCCAGCAATTTTTCTACTTTGTCACGCGGTAGCCTACAACAACCGGCCGCTGTATCTATCTCGATTCCTAAAAATGATAAGCAAAACACCGGACCCTCCATCTTCTCCTGAGCCCTAGGAACCCCTAAAACTTGGAACAACGCCTGCGCAGAAAAAAGGAGATCAGAACAAACGTCACTATCTTCTGGACTTATGAAGAGAAAATCATCCAGATAGTGTGCTATGCCCGACTGACCTGTACCGGCATGAAGACCCCATTGAAGAAAGGAGCTGAATTTCTCAAAATAAGCCCAGGAAACCCGCTAATCCATAGGCAAACATTTATCTACAAAATAACCCGAATCCAACCGAAAACCCCTGAATTGCATGGCTTCGAGATGCATCGGCAACAAATGAAATGCAGCTTCTATGTCTAACTTCGCCAATCAAAGCGCCATGAGCAAAAATGCGCTCTAAGCCTAAAGTATCATCGAAAGATTGATACACAACCCTGAACAACTCTCAGGTATGGCGTCGTTTATGGAACAGCCCTGAGGATATAAGATGTTGTATAAAACGGAAATTACCTGGCACTTACAGGGACCACACCCACAGGGGATATACAGAGGTTATGCAAAGGAGGACAGGGAAAGAAACCCTCCATCCTCTCCTTGAAAACCTCCGCACCCACTTTATCCCTCAACTCCCCCGGAAAATCCCTGGCGGAGCGAAAGTTCTGTGATGCCTAAATACCAACGGCCCTATTATAGGTAAACAAAAACCATATGAAAAAACCTTCTAACAAAACAAAGCATCTTCCCTACATGGATATAACCTTACCCATCTAGTAAGAGAAGCCAAACATATTAGATATCTAGCTTTGACCAATTCCCTTGTGGCCTATGCCCGCCATACCTCTACGTCCTTAAACCCAAACGGAATGACGAGAGCACCGTCATGTTTCTTCCTAAATTGAGAGTCATATTCGCGCCACGCCAAATCGCGAGACCGGACGAACATGCACAGCATCATAAATAAAAATCTGATAGTGTCTACATGCTCTTCCGCCCTGGTCTCAAAGTAACACGCCGCAAAATGAGCATGCCCTTAAACATGTGTTAAAGAAGCAAAAGGCATCCTACCAAAGCCCCCCGTCCTATTAGCCTTAGTGAAAACCTTTTTCATTACAACCGTGAGCGACCAAAGGTCCGCGAATGTTCCTCTACGAATCCTGCCTTTGACACTTTTACGCAAACCCCGGAGTACCGCAGTATTTGCACATTGGACTGTGACCGCACCTGCTTCCTGCGCCTTAACCCCTGTCTCATCATCCTCCCTAGCACGCAACCTGACTTTTTAGCCAAAACGCCGCGCTACCATTCTAGCAATCTTACGGGGGCATGCAGGGGAACCAGAAGAGTGCAATAAGGATGAAGAAGAATCAGAAAAAGACATAGCAGTTTCATAATCACCAGAACCGGATGGCCCAGGAACCGCCTCGCCAGCTTTACCTCTTGACGCCTCCCCTGTCTCGGTCACCGGGGTCGACTCGTCTTGACCCAGAACAGGCAACAAAGGACCAAACATACACCACTCCGGATAGACCGCTCACAACATCGGAACCTAAAACTGATGAAGACGGGTGAGGCACCGGCAACTTGGACAAAGTAGCAGTTACAGGTGGAGGCGACAGGACCAAAACAGGAGGGCGAATGTGTGGGCCACGATTAGGAGATAACTGACTGGACCTGTACATATACGGGGGGCAATGGCACTGTGTTTGGGATGGGAAGTGGAAGTGGTGGCTGAAGAGGTGGTGCGGCAGGGGGGGGTAAAATTGCAGAGGAGGCAAGCAGAGGCAAAGAAATTGGGGTTGCTGCAAAGCTTAAGGATAGGATATGGAAGATGCCGCCAATTGTGACGCATAACGGGAGGTTGGAGGGGCTACTGCAAAGGAAGCTAAAATGAGAGGAGCTACGCCTGAGCTCCAGGATGCCTGACTCCAAGAAGGGCCGGCCATGGTAATGGGTGTAGATGTAGTGAACACAGTTGCCTGACTACTCGCTGCAGTGTACCAAGGGGGCTGAAAAGGGGGCCTGTGACACAAAACTAAAAGGCACCCCAACACTATGCGTGGGGAGCCAATAGGCGGTGTTAAGTGCATGGGCACACCGCCGGGCACCTGACTGGCAGTGCCAGCAAAGTAGGGGGAGCTTCTACCTAAAATGGCCGCCGGCTGAAAGATGGCCGCCGGACCCGCCGCGTGAGCCAGACCGGAGGGACCACCTGTGAACAGCAATGCAAGGGATAAGATGCGGAGATTAAAACCCGGCACCCGCACCAGCATAGGGCCAAGTGAAGATGCCGGCATGTGACTGATGAGAACTGAGGTAGAAGCAGGCGCCGGGTGGCGCGCAAGAGCGGCCCCCGCGATGGAAGGGGAAATATGGTGGTGAACCGGAGGTGGCGCCTTGGCTGCGAACAGCGAAGATGACGGAGGAGCGGCAGTGATAGCGGCGGGGGATGAGAAGGTAAGAGGCGCGGGGTTGGTACTGCGGGCTCTCTAGGGGGGGACTGTTCTGGTGCCAAAATAACGGCATGGATTGGAGAAGGAGGGAGGGGTGAGGGGGAAGCCGGGCTTGCAGCAGGCCCGCTTGAAGAGGGAGAGCTCGCACCTGAGGAGGCAGAGGCAGCGGCTGCTGGGGGATTGCCTGTGGAAATAGTGAATCCGTCCAGGGACGCCATGAGGAGGGCTGCCGATGAAATGGGAGGTGACACGCGGGAGGGAGCCGCGCACAGCGGGCATGAAAAATATGTAAACTGGATGGGAGGGGGAGCAGAGCGACGGGGCTGGGACCTGATGAAACTAACAGAGGGACAGCTGGCTAGCAGATGGGCTCACTGGTGTAAAATAGGACAGATGAACATAGTACTATCAAATGCACCAAAATATACTCAGCTTTTAAGAAGATCCACTACAAAGAGACTGGGCTGAGCTCTAGCAGCCCTTTAAATAGTCCCAACCTAACTCCTCCTTTCAACAAATCCCATAGGATAATCCAACCATCTGACATACTCACATTTACCCAGCAACAAGGCTGTCATAAACACCAACACCCAGCAGAAAACCAGCAATCTTATCTATCCTCAATTCTATACAAATTTTGTCTTCCTTAGTACATCCCTTCAGCCTAGGGCCAGAAAGGCCAAAAAATGACAGCATTGGCAATCTTGTGCTGCCCCCATATTTCAACCATCAAAACCTCCCTCTCCTTCCTTGAGAATTGTATAATTTATTTTGTTCTATAGTTTATCATGTGTATTTGAACATTATGTGTTTTAGAATGTTTCCAATACCAAAAATGTGAAAAAATAAATCAAACAACAAACAAAAAAAAATCTTCAGACTCATGTTTTAAAAATAATTATTTAGAGTAGACTAAGGGTTAAATTTAGAAAGTGAGAGTTTTTAGAAGTGAGTTTTAAAAGTGATGTTGCCCATAGCAACCAATCAGATCCTACTTAACATTTAACTAGCATCTTCTAGAAGATAGTAGCTAGAATCTGATTGGTTGCTATGGGCAATATCACTTTTAAAACTCATTTCTAAAAACTCTCACCTTAGAAAATGTACCCCTAATACATCAATAGAGGCTAACGTAGCAATGGTTAGGTGAAGAAATAATTATACATACATTTGTTTAAAAGATTAGTTTTTAAACTTAGACATTTACAGCTGTGTTGTTTTAGTTTAATGGACACCGAGAAATAGTGGAAAAACAAATGTATAACATTCACACACACATATACACACACATACACATACACACATACACACACACACATACACACACATACACACACACATTCACATACATACATAAACACACATACACACACATACATACACACATACACACACATACATACACACACATACACACACACACACATTCACACACATACATACACACATACACACATACACACACACACACACATTCACACACATACACACACATTCACACACACATACACACACACATACATACACACATACATACACACATTCACACACAGCACAGATGGTGTAATGGTTAGCATTACTGCCTCACAGCACTGAGGTCATGGGTTCAATTCCCACCACGGCCCTAACTGTGTGGAGTTTGTATATTCTCCCTGTGCTTGCGTGGGTTTCCTCCGGGTACTCCAGTTTCCTCCCACATTCCAAAAATATACTGGTAGGTTAATTGGCTCCCAACAAAAATTAACCCTAGTGTGTGTGTGTGTGCGCGCGCATGTGATAGGGAACATAGAGTGTTAGCTCCACTGGTGCAGGGACTGATGTAAATGGCCAACTATTCTCTGTAAAGCACTACAGAATATGTGTGCGCTATATAAAATAACTGGTAATAATAATAATAAATAATAATACATTAAAACATAAATAATAATAAAAAAAAACAGGCAGGTTTTCCAATAGTACAAAGTAAAGAATCAGATACACCAGGTGGATCAGTAAAGTGGTGAAGTGATGTGATTGCAGTTGTACACGTATGCAGACTATCACCAGTGATTGCTTTCTCACCACTTAGCAAACATCGGTACTGTCGAAGCCGGATAATTGGCTGAGACAGGATCGGTTTAAAATTAAATCTGCACAACGCCATTTTGCGAATGGCAATAAGATGCCATTTTGCGACTGGCCGCCCAGCGCCATTTTAGTGGATCTCGTCCATTCTAAGAACATACGGCGATGCTATTATTTAGCATTGTGCGATTCCCACACAATTGAAAGAAGTTAAAAGTCCTCACCATATAAATACAGACAGTCACTAAAACATATATAATGAGTAACCCTGCAAAACACGTACCATGGTGTACTCCACAAACACGTAGTCGCACAATGCTAACTAGCGTCTTTTCTCAATACCCCAATACTTACACACTGCACACTTACATAGAAAGGTTCACTAGCATTAAAGTATAATATTCAAGGTTTATTCAGTAATTATTAATGTTGTGAAATAAATGTAATTTGATATCTAAGGTTTAGTACATGGTAAGCAGACCGTGTTTGGTGTTGTACTGATCCACTGTGTCTTTGCAGATTTCCGGTACCATCGGTGAGAAGATCGCAAAATGTGTCTGCAAACTATGGACTATAGAGAGTTAAACATTAAAATGTACTCTGTAATGTAACCAGCTTAGATTTATTATGCAGCAGGAAAAAGGACACAAAGGGTTGCTGGAGGCTGGATTGTGTCCATTCGAATTGACCTATGAACTATACTGTAACAGAAGAACCAGGAAGTAGAACCAATGGAATCATGCCAAACTGTTCTATTGTATTGCATATCTCTGTAAGAGTATATATGTGGGCTCTCTAAACCTGGATGCCAGTCTGCTTGCTTTGCTGTTGACAGAAGTTTCTATTTTGATGCCGGTATCTGGGTCCAGAGCGCGTGCGTATGTAACAACTGTACCTTGGGTCTGTACAATTTATTTGCACTAATTGTATTTAGATCACAGCATGTAACCTTCTGTTTTTATTTTGAATTATAACTTTTTGTGCTTTGGAACCACACTCAAAGTCTGAAAGCATTTATTTCATGTGCGACTCATAACACTAAATAGCGACAATTTCAGATGGTATAGACAGGCAGGAAGCAATAGTACCATGATGTCAGGACGTGAGCTACTCGCAGAGTTGTGGTTGACCTCACCCTACCTTAGGAAATGCATACCTCTCGCTCGTTCGCTCTGTGCTTCGTCTGCTATTAATGTAGTCGCAAGCGTGTAATGTATGCACGCCTCTTAAATGGCATTTGGACGACTGGGCACACCTGTGTTCTCACCTCCACTCACCCATTCACAAGCACCTTCCCCTGTTACCACCCACAAACTGTCTGTCACTCAAAGTAGTGACCTGAAAGTGGCTTACTAGCAACCAAAATCAGATCGCAAAGACTGGCTTGCGCACGCGCACTGCAAATTATACACATGCGCAGATGGGAAAAAAAATGCTCAGAACAAGCGAGCGCAAATTAGTAACTGGGTGTGAATCAGGCCCTTAGTGAATTTACCTCTGAGTTGCTGGGATGTCATTGTATGTTACATCCCCTAACATGCATGATGGGTACAGTGAAGACAGATACACACGTGTGCATTAGGCTTCTCCCTGAGGAAACCTTTGTAGAGAGAGATTTTATTTCTCTACCACTGACACGGCCACGACATTTGCTGATTACATTAAAGGAGATCCGATACGTCCTGCCAATTACATCTGTGAAGTGACCACCTCTTATTGGTAATTACAGCTGTGAAGTGACCACCTCTTATTGGTAATTACAGCTGTGAAGTGACCACCTCTTATTAGTAATTACAGCTGTGAAGTGACCACCTCTTATTGGTAATTACAGCTGCGAAGTGACCACCTCTTATTGGTAATTACATCTGTGAAGTGACCACCTCTTATTAGTAATTACAGCTGTGAAGTGACCACCTCTTATTAGTAATTACAGCTGTGAAGTGACCACCTCTTATTGGTAATTACATCTGTGAAGTGACCACCTCTTATTGGTAATTACATCTGTGAAGTGACCACCTCTTATTAGTAATTACAGCTGTGAAGTGACCACCTCTTATTGGTAATTACAGCTGTGAAGTGACCACCTCTTATTGGTAATTACAGCTGTGAAGTGACCACCTCTTATTGGTAATTACAGCTGTGAAGTGACCACCTCTTATTAGTAATTACAGCTGTGAAGTGACCACCTCTTATTGGTAATTACAGCTGTGAAGTGACCACCTCTTATTGGTAATTACATCTGTGAAGTGACCACCTCTTATTGGTAATTACAGCTGTGAAGTGACCACCTCTTATTGGTAATTACAGCTGTGAAGTGACCACCTCTTATTGGTAATTACAGCTGTGAAGTGACCACCTCTTATTCGTAAATACAGCTGTGAAGTGACCACCTCTTATTAGTAATTACAGCTGTGAAGTGACCACATCTTATTGGTAAATACATCTGTGAAGTGACCACCTCTTATTGGTAATTACAGCTGTGAAGTGACCACCTCTTATTAGTAATTACAGCTGTGAAGTGACCACCTCTTATAGGTCATTACAGCTGCAAAGTGACCACCTCTTTTTGGTAATTACATCTGTGAAGTGACCACCTCTTATTAGTAATTACAGATGTGAAGTGACCACCTCTTATTGGTAATTAAGGCTGTGAAGTGACCACCTCTTATTAGTAATTACAGCTGTGAAGTGACCACCTCTTATTGGTAATTACATCTGTGAAGTGACCACCTCTTATTGGTAATTACAGCTGTGAAGTGACCACCTCTTATTGGTAATTACAGCTGTGAAGTGACCACCTCTTATTAGTAATTACAGCTGTGAAGTGACCACCTCTTATTGGTAATTACATCTGTGAAGTGACCACCTCTTATTGGTAATTACATCTGTGAAGTGACCACCTCTTATTGGTAATTACAGCTGTGAAGTGACCACCTCTTAATAGTAATTACATCTGTGAAGTGACCACCTCTTATTGGTAATTACAGCTGTGAAGTGACCACCTCTTATTAGTAATTACAGCTGTGAAGTGACCACCTCTTATTAGTAATTACATCTGTGAAGTGACCACCTCTTATTGGTAATTACAGCTGTGAAGTGACCACCTCTTATTGGTAATTACAGCTGTGAAGTGACCACCTCTTATTGGTAATTACATCTGTGAAGTGACCACCTCTTATTGGTAATTACAGCTGTGAAGTGACCACCTCTTATTGGTAATTACAGCTGTGAAGTGACCACCTCTTAATAGTAATTACAGCTGTGAAGTGACCACCTCTTATTGGTAATTACATCTGTGAAGTGACCACCTCTTATTGGTAATTACATCTGTGAAGTGACCACCTCTTATTGGTAATTACAGCTGTGAAGTGACCACCTCTTATTAGTAATTACAGCTGTGAAGTGACCACCTCTTATTAGTAATTACAGCTGTGAAGTGACCACCTCTTATTAGTAATTACAGCTGTTAAGTGACCACCTCTTATTAGTAATTACAGCTGTGAAGTGACCACCTCTTATTAGTAATTACATCTGTGAAGTGACCACCTCTTATTAGTAATTACAGCTGTGAAGTGACCACCTCTTATTGGTAATTACAGCTGTGAAGTGACCACCTCTTATTAGTAATTACATCTGTGAAGTGACCACCTCTTATTGGTAATTACAGCTGTGAAGTGACCACCTCTTATTAGTAATTACATCTGTGAAGTGACCACCTCTTATTGGTAATTACAGCTGTGAAGTGACCACCTCTTATTAGTAATTACATCTGTGAAGTGACCACCTCTTATTTGTAATTACAGCTGTGAAGTGACCACCTCTTATTAGTAATTACATCTGTGAAGTGACCACCTCTTATTGGTAATTATAACATGTCAGATATTAGATAAAGCGCTGGTACATGGGCTCTTATCACACATGTGCTCATTTTACTTCTGCCTTTCTACACTGGATGGCCACTGCGTATGCACAATGCAGAAAGGGCCACAATGCATATAGTGATCTCCTGCTGCCCAGTGAGGAGGGATCTAGCAGGTTTGTCACATTGAGGGAATCTTGGGAATCTTATTACCGTCCCCATAGAAAACTACGGGGGCAGCTGCTGCGGTAGCTGGCATACAGAAAGCAGGAGACATCTCTAATGGAATCGATATTCGATATCCGGCAGCACCTAGCCGACCACAGCAGAGTTCCAGGCAGTGGAAGCCCGACAGCGCTGGAAATCCCAATCATGGATAGGTAAGTACTATCTAACCTAACCTAACCCCCTAACCCTAACCATCCTCAGGGGTGCCTAACCCTAACCTCTCCCCCAAGTGCCTAACCCTAATCCCCCCTCTAAGTGCCTAACCCTAACCCCCCCCTTCCCCACTGCCTAAACCTAAGTCCACCCGGGGAGGTGCCTAACCCTAAGTCCCCCCCGGGGGTGCCTAACCCTCCTTCCCCCTAGCCTAACCTTAACCTTCCCGGGGGGGGCCTAACCCTAACCCCCCCTTCCCCACTGCCTAAACCTATGTCCCCCCCGGTGGTGCCTAACCCTCCTTCCCCCTAGCCTAACCTTAACCCTCCCAGGGGGGGCCTAAGCCTAACCCCCCCCCTTCCCCACTGCCTAAACCTAAGTCCCCCCCGGGGGTGCCTAACCCTCCTTCCCCCTAGCCTAACCTTAACCCTCCCGGGGGGTGCCTAACCCTAAGTCCCCCCCGAGTGCCCCCCGGGTGCCCTAAACCTAACCCCCCCCCTCAGCGGCTGTCCACTCGCAGCGCCCGGCATCGCTGTGATCGGGATGCCGGGCGCTGGTCTCCCGGTGTCTGGGAAATGTCAGGCGTCTTCATCTAGACACCCGGCATTTCCCCCTCGCCGGGATATGACAGTAGAGAAGCCTTAATACAGGCAGCCGGCTTCCCGATTGTATACCTCTCTAATACCTACTACTTGCTGTATTGGTACGTATAGGGGATACTTATTTCCAGCCTTAGACATGTGGACACAGCTGTTTCCGCATATTTTAAAGGCAGAATTGATTAATAATTAAGCCCCAATAGCTACTGCAGAACTTTCTGTAAGAGTAATAGAAGCCTCTATATATGTCTGTTTCCTTCGGATTCCTTATTAGAGCCGAGAAGATTAATCTGAGGCCGCCAGACAGACATGGAGCGGCGCTGGCAAGGGAGAGAATAATGAATCAGAAAGTGAAATTAGCCGTAGAAAAGAGCAGAGAACGCAGCGCAGTTCCTATTATAAAGGCCATCCGTATTTCTGCTCCTAATGCAGCATCCGTGGAAGAGAAACACGATGTCCTTTGAGTACTGTTGGGAGATGGAGGCCGGAAAGTGCTAATAGCGGCCTCTATGGCAACAGAGCTGCATAATGAGCCGAGAGCAGGGCACAAAGTCATCGCAACAAGTTGTCTCACTCCTGTAATAAGTAGAATAATGTTCTCCAGCTCCCAGAGCCATGGATGTACAGCTCCCAGAGCCATGGATGTACAGCTCACAGCAGGACATGGGGCAGGTTATCCATTGGAGCTGTACAGGCTTATACTCTGCAGGCTATTGAAGCCGGAAAACCTGGCTTGTTTCAGTTCATGTCCCATAGAGGTGAAGGAAAAAAACATGCAATGATTCCATGCTGTAATAGCCATAAATGTGCACAGCCATGCGTTCCAACTGCTGCACGTGTGAGGGATAGAGTAGTGCATGGACCCCGTGTTTTGGTGCCCCTATTTAGACCCGTATTCAATTAGACATAATGTTTTCGCTGATGATGGCGAAATCCAGCCTTCACCGTCATCAAGTCTTTTGAAAACTTTTCGGCAAAAACGGCTTTTTGACGCTAATTGCATACGAGCCATTGTTTTAAATATATATATATATATATATATATATATATACACCTATGCATAATATATATATATATATATATATATATAAATATATATTTTATAAGAACATTGGACGTTATTCAGACCCGGTCGCTAGCAGGCGTCCGCTCGCTGCTGCCATTGTTCGCTAAGCTGCGCAAGTGCGCATGTGTATGCATCGCAGTCCGAGTGCGCAAACTACTCATAGCGGACAGGAGAGGCAGTTTGTGGGTGGTAACAGGGGCAGGACACTAATAACGGGGGTGTGGAGGTGCGAACGCAGGCGTGCCTGATTGTCTCAACGCCATTTTAGAGGCTTGCATAATTAACAGGCAGCGTCATAGTACACGTCACCAGCCTTTTTTTTACACTGAAGTCCTCACAGTGCTTGCAGTATGGTAGAGGCAACCATAAGCGCTGCGATCGCTTCTGATGGTCCTCGATGTACCAATGTTTTAATACACTTCTTGGAGATGACGTGCGCTAGTGGGCATCTCACCATCCACTAATGGGCATCTATAGACTCAAAGTGATCGCTCACCAAGACATAGTGGGCGTGCTTATGCCTTGCTGTGACGTCACTTAGCTGAATTTGCATATGCAGGGAGAGAGCGGCTGCACCTAGCGACCGGGTCTGAATCAGGCCCATTGTATCTGTATGTTTCACGCTGGCACAAACACTACTGAGCCAATTTTCATGGAAACTGCATTATTTTATGGTGGAAGCTCCTAGAAATATCCTGCACTTTGTGTCATCATGATCAGTTAAGTTAAAGCTGAGCAATAAGAAAAAGGAGGATGATAAACTGAGGTCTGGTTGGCAGTGTCACCAAACATCAAACAATAATACCGCAGCTAAGTTGCTAATGCACACAAAAAATAAACACACTTGTAATTTTTTTTAAACTGGGCACCCCCTCTGGACAACACAGCACCCCTTTATGGACTGCAGCCCTAGCCCCATGATGGACAGGACAACAACACAGCAGCAGCCCTTATGTATAACACAGCAGCAGCCCCTTGATTGACAGGACAAATGACAGCAGCTGCAGCAACCACTGAAGCCCCCCTTTATATAAGGCAGCCACAGCCCCTTTCTGGAGAGCACAGTAGCAGCCTTCAGTCCTAGACCCCGACAAAACAAGTTGGACAACACACTGACACAGACAGTGATAGCGACACATCTGTTCTGTTCACCATCCACAGTCGGAGTAAAAATGGCGCCAATCACCAGGTCCTTTACAGAATCCAAAACCAGTGAGAATCCAACAGCGGGAGGATAACGTTTTGCATCGTTTTGAGATCCAAGTCAGCTGGGAAAACACGAGTCGGTCTTGGATCCGACTCGGAAATGCAATGTTCGGTTCTCTAGTCTGTGCAGAGGGCACACAGTGACATTGGTGATATACAGTATGTGTGGCACCATGCACGTGGCCGGTAAGGGGTTGGGGGAGAGCTTTGGGCCTGTGGTCAGATAAACAGGTTTAGACTACATAGCAGTCTGTGCACAGAGCACACAGTGACATTGGTGAGATAGGTGTGGCACAATGTGTGTGGCTGGTAAGGGGTGGGGGGAGAAATGCTTTGGGCCCGTGGTCACATGTATAGGATAGGCTACATAGCAATCTGTGCACAGGGCACACAGTGACATTGGTGAGATAGATGTGGAACCATGTGTGCGGCTGGTAAGGGGTGGGGGGAGAGTTGCTTTGGGCCTGCGGTCACATGAATAGGATAGGCTACATAGCAGTCTGTGCATAGGGCACATAGTGACATTGGTGAGATAGGTGTGGCACCAAGCATGGGGCGGGTAATGGTTGGGGGGAGAGATGCTTTGGGCCCGCGGTCATATGAGTAGGATAGTCAACATAGCAGTCTGGGCACAGGGCACACAGTGACATTGGTGGGATAGGTGTGGCACCATGCGTGTGGCCGGTAAGGTGTGGGGGGAGAGATGCTTTGGGCATGCGGTCACATGAATAGGATAGGCTACATAACTGTCTGTGGACAGGGTACACAGTGACATTGGTGAGATAGGTGTGGCACCATGTGTGTGGCTGGTAAGGGGTGGGGGAGAGGGGTTTTGGGCCCGTGGTCACATGAATTGGATAGGCTACATAGCAGTCTGTGCACAGGGCACACAGTGACATTGGTGTAATAGGTGTGGCACCATGTGTGCAGCCAGTAAGGGGTGGGGGCAAGGTGCTTTGGGCCTGCGGTCACATGAATGGGATAGGCTACATAGCAGTCTGTGCACAGGGTACACAGTGACTTTGGTGAGATAGGTGTGGCATCATGCATGTGGCCGGTAAGGGGTGGGGGAAGAGGGTCTTTGGGCCCATGGTCACATGAATAGGAGAGGCTACATAGCAGTCTACGCACAGGGCACACAGTGACATTGGTGAGATAGGTGTGGCATCATGCGTGTGGCCGGTAAGGTGTGGGGGGAGAGATGCTTTGGGCCTGTGGTCATATGAATAGGATAGGCTACATAGCAGTCTGTACACAGGGCACACAGTGACATTGGTGAGATAGGTGTGGCACCATGTGTGTGGCTGGTAAAGGGTGGGGGGAGAGGGGCTTTGGGCCTGCGGTCACATGAATAGGATAGGCTACATAGCAGTCTGTACACAGGGCACACAGTGACATTGGTGAGATAGGTGTGGCACCATGTGTGTGGCTGGTAAGGGGTGGGGGAAGAGGGGCTTTGGGCCCATGGTCACATGAATAGGATAGGCTACATAGCAGTCTGTGCACTGGGCACACAGTGACATTGGTGAGATAGGTGTGGCACCATGTGTGTGGCCGGTAAGGGGTGGGGGAGAGGGGCTTTGGCCTGCGGTCACATGAATAGGATAGGCTACATAGCAGTCTGTGTACAGGGCACACAGTGACATTGGTGTAATAGGTGTGGCACCATGTGTGCAGCCAGTAAGGGGTGGGGGCAAGGTGCTCTGGTCCTGCGGTCACATGAATGGGATAGGCTACATAGCAGTCTGTGCACAGGGTACACAGTGACATTGGTGTAATAGGTGTGGCACCATGTGTGCAGCCAGTAAGGGGTGGGGGCAAGGTGCTCTGGTCCTGCGGTCACATGAATGGGATAGGCTACATAGCAGTCTGTGCACAGGGCACACAGTGACGTTGGTGTAATAGGTTTGGCACCATGTGTGTGGCTGGTAAGGGGTGGGGGCAAGGTGCATTGGGCCTGCGGTCACATGAATGGGATAGGCTACATAGCAGTCTGTGCACAGGGTACACAGTGACATTGGTGAGATAGGTGTGGCACCATGCATGTGGCCGGTAAGGGGTGGGGGAAGAGGGTCTTTGGGCCCATGGCCACATGAATAGGAGAGGCTACATAGCAGTCTACGCACAGGGCACACAGTGACATTGGTGAGATAGGTGTGGCACCATGCGTGTGGCCGGTAAGGTGTGGGGAGAGAGATGCTTTGGGCCTGTGGTCATATGAATAGGATGGGCTACATAGCAGTCTGTACACAGGGCACACAGTGACATTGATGAGATCGGTGTGGTACCATGTGTGCGGCTGGTAAGGGGTGGGGGGAGAGGTGCTTTGGGCCTGCGGTCACATGAATAGGATAGGCTACATAGCAGTCTGTACACAGGGCACACAGTGACATTGGTGAGATAGGTGTGGCACCATGTGTGTGGCTGGTAAGGGGTGGGAGAAGAGGGGCTTTGGGCCCATGGTCACATGAATAGGATAGGCTACATAGCAGTCTATGCACAGGGCACACAGTGACATTGGTGAGATAGGTGTGGCACCATGTGTGTGGCCGGTAAGGGGTGGGGGAGAGGGGCTTTGGGCCCGTGGTCACATGAATAGGATAGGCTACATAGCAGTCTGTGCACAGGGCACACAGTGACATTGGTGTAATAGGTGTGGCACCATGTGTGTGGCTGGTAAGGGGTGGGGGGAGAGGTGCTTTGGGCCTGCGGTCACATGAATAGGATAGGCTACATAGCAGTCTATGCACAGGGCACACAGTGACATTGGTGAGATAGGTGTGGCACCATGTGTATGGCCGGTAAGGGGTGGGGGAGAGGGGCTTTGGGCCCGTGGTCACATGAATAGGAAAGGCTACATAGCAGTCTGTGCACAGGGCACACAGTGACATTGGTGTAATAGGTGTGGCACCATGTGTGTGGCTGGTAAGGGGTGGGGGGAGACGTGCTTTGGCCTGCGGTCACATGAATAGGATAGGCTACATAGCAGTCTGTGCACAGGGCACACAGTGACATTGGTGAGATAGGTGTGGCACAATGTGTGCAGCCAGTAAGGGGTGGGGGCAAGGTGCTTTGGGCCTGTGGTCACATGATTGGGATAGGCTATATAGCAGTCTGTGCACAGGGTACACAGTGACATTGGTGAGATAGGTGTGGCACCATGCGTGTGGCCGGTAAGGATTGGGGGAGAGGTGCTTTGGGCCCATGGTCACATGAATAGGATAGGTTACATAGCAATCTGTGCACAGGGAACACAGTGCCTTTTGTTGAGATAGGTGTGGCACTATGTGTGTCTGGTAAGGGGTGGGTGGAGAGATGCTTTGGGCCTGCTGTCACATAAATAGGATAGGCTACATAGCAGTCTGTGCACTGGGTACACAGTGACATTGGTGAGATAGGTGTGACACCATGTGTGTGGCTGGTAAGGGGTGGGGGAGAGGGGCTTTGGGCCCATGGTCACATGAATAGGATAGGCTATATAGCAGTCTGTGCACAGGGCACACAGTGACAATGGTGTAATAGGTGTGGCACCATTTGTGTGGCTGGTAAGGGGTGGGGGGAGAGGTGCTTTGGCCTGTGGTCACATGAATAGGATAGGCTACATAGCAGTCTGTGCACAGGGCACACTGACATTGGTGAGATAGGTGTGGCACCATGCGTGCGGCCGGTATGGGGTGAGGGTCTTTGGGCTCATTGTCACATGAATAGGATAGGCTACATAGCCTTCTATGCACAGGGCACACAGTGACATTGGTGAGATAGGTGTGGCACCATGTGTGTGGCTGGTAATAGGTGGGGGGAGAAATGCTTTGGGCCCGTTGCCACATGAATAAGAAAGGCTACATAGCAGTCTGTGCACAGGGCACACAGTGACATTGTTGAGATACGTGTGGCACCATGCGTGTGGCCAGTAACTGGTGGGGGGAGAGATGCTTTGGACCCGCAGTGACATTGGTGAGATAGGTGTGGCATCATGCGTACGGCCGGTAAGCGGTGGGGGGAGAGGGGCTTTGGGCCCATGGTCATATGAATAAGAAAGGCTACATAGCAGTCTGTGCACAGGGCACACAGTGACATTAGTGAGATAGGTGTGGCACCATGTGTGTGGCCAGTAAGGGGTGGGGGGAGAGAGGGGCTTTGGGCCCACGGTCACATGAATAGGATAGGTTACATAGCAGTCTGTGCACAGGGCACACTGTGACATTGGTGTGAGTGGTGGGTGAGTACATTGATTCCATTAGTCTATACAGCTCTACTGGTCATGAAGGCCACTCCCGCGACAGCTCCCCTATACAAAGCAATACAACTATAACATCTGAAATAATATATTATAAATTATTAACAGAAGCAATTTAATTGTGGGCGAAGCTGCGGGTATCAGCTAGTTTGTACCTTATATTATATGTACTGTACTATATATTTATATATATACATTACATACATATACATATTAGCGATGTGCTCTGACCCTCGTGTTTTAGTTATGGATCTGGATTCATCTTCACATTTTGTTTTCAGTTTTGCAATGCCACTTTCCCATACTTTGGTTTTGGATCTGTTTTTTTTTTTTTTTTTTAAATGTATAAAAAGTTTTTAAAAACATCTAAAAATCATATTATGTATTTCAATACAAAATCCAAAATTCCGATTTAAAATCCGAATTCTGAACTGCAGGAAGATTTGAACCACAGATTTCTGGAGAACTGAACCACACATTTCTAATATACAGTATATACTGTATATATTAAAGGTGTGCCAAGCCCTCGTGTGTTTTTGTTTTGGATCTGTATGTTTATTTAAAAATATGATAAAATCAGCCAAAATCAAATGATTGTCCCTACAGTATTATTTAACCTCAATGACATTTATTTCCAGTCAATTTTGACCACCTCACAAATATTGTTTTCATCCAGTTTATGCCAAAAGGTTGTACTGAGCTAGCTGTCTGACAAATAAGCTAAGCGACAGCAGTTGGCAGCAGCACACGGGAAAGGAAAGGAAAATTATGAGGGAGGAGGGGAGGCAATTGCAGAGAAAATTTACTCATTCACATCAGTCCATGCTCCAGTGGAGTTCTTCGGTAGTTCAGAATTTTTTTAAAATCTTTTTTTAAAAAATTCTGAAGGGGCATGCAAAAGATGCTGTCTGTGGGCCGAAATCATTTTCAACATTCATCAACCACATGTTGAAGATTTCAGTGGCTGTGGCAGTTCTACTTCCAACATGGCACATCTAGGAAATAAAGTGGCAGTAACTTTTAATTAATGAAGAACTAGATCAGTGACCCGAGAGAGGTAGAGTATGTATGTAGTGGAATGTAGAAAAAGGAATGATTGATTAATTGGTAATCCAAGCCCAGGCTGGAGTTTTCCCTCCAGGCTCGGATTCAAAATCAAAGCAAAGCGCCATCATCACAGTGTTGGATTTCACAGATTTTGCATTTAAGTCCCTCTCATGGTGATTCAGTAGCCATTTCATACAGAGTTTCCAGGGCAGAGATTAATTAATAATTACAACTGGGTGAACATGTCCCATGTTTTGCTCACACAGTAAACTTGGTGGTTCAGAATTTTTTTCACAATGAAAGGACCATACAGGAGATGTTGTCTGTGGCCATAAACATTTTGGGGAATATTTTTGGCATTGAGCAACCATATGTCGAAGATTTCAGCGGCTGTGACAGTACAACTTCCAACATGGCAAATTTAGGAAACAGAGTGGCAGTGACAGACAGGATGGCAGTTTAATCAACTAAAAAATTTAATCAATACCCAAACAGCACATAACTTCAAAGAAAAAATGTGCAAGATAGAATTATTCTTCGGCCCTTCCACCCACCCTTATATTGTATATAGGACATGCACAGTTTAACAAACCAATCACTTCAGTGACAGAGACTGGCAATGGTGGCTGAAGCGATTGGTTAGTTTGGGCCCCAACAAAACAAGCCACCAATGGGCAGCTGGCATTGCTGGCAATGATCTCTCTGTGCACAAACTGGCATTACAGAGGCAAGACGTCACCATCATCCTATTCCTGACCCTCATCAGTGTGTACATCATCATCATCTTCACACAATATTAATTTTTCCCCGCTGGAATCCACCATTACAGCCTCAGGTGCCTCTGTAATTTTTGGGTGTAATTGTTGGTAGAGGTCTTCCTCGTGGAAGTTGTAGCTCCTTTTGATGGACATCATCTTTTCCACATTTTGGGGAAGTAGCCTCCTACGCTGATGACTGACAAGGTTCCCGGCTGTGCTGAAATCTCTTTCTCAGTACTGTCCCTTTGGCGCTTGCAGAGGGACAGAGATTTACATATTTACGCATATCTCCGATGAGTAATGATTGGCGCATGCGCAGGACTTACACTGTAGATCTTGCTGCGACATCGGTAGCAGTGCCCCAAAAGCTGCAGCGTAATCGTCATGCTGCTGACATTTGGGGATGGCAAAGGGGAGCCAGATAATGTGGCCATTGGGCCCCGTTTCCTGGGTATGCTGCGGTCAGTAGCTACGTCCTTGGTAGTAGCTTCATGGCCCCGGCAGCGTGATTTCACCGGAGATCTGACCTGAGCGTTACTCCGATGTCCAATGTTATACGGAGGACTGATGCTGCATCTTTGGTAGCAGCCATTGGATCACAGGACCCGTCATTGGGCGTCCTCAACATACTTTACTACCGCCTCTGCGTGGCGAGACTCAGCTGCGCTGCCACTAATGTCACTCTCAATCAGGCCCTAAATTCACTAAAATACAAGTGCACACACATACACATCAGTGTTACACAAGCACATACACAGCAGTATTATACAAGCACAGACACATACACACCAGTGTTATACAATCACAGGCACATATACACCAGTGTTACACAAGCGCACGCACATACACACCAGTGTTATACAATCACAGGCACATACACACCAGTGTTATACAAGCACCTGCACATACACACCAGTGTTATACAAGCACAGGCACATACACACCAGTGTTATACAAGCACAGGCACATACACACCAGTGTTATACAAGAACAGGCACATACACACCAGTGTTATACATGCACATACACACCAGTGTTACACAAGCGCACGCACATACACACCAGTGTTATACAAACACAGGCACATACACACCAGTGTTATACAATCACAGGCACATACACACCAGTGTTATACAATCACAGGCACATACACACAAGTGTTATACAATCACAAGCACATACACACCAGTGTTATACAAGCACACGCACATGCACACCAGTGTTATACAATCACAGGCACATACACACCAGTGTTATACAATCCAAGGCACATACACACCAGTGTTATACAAGCGCACGCACATACACACCAGTGTTATACAATCACAGGCACATACACACCAGTGTTATACAATCACAGGCACATACACACCAGTGTTATACAAGCGCACGCACATACACACCAGTGTTATACAATCACAGGCACATACACACCAGTGTTATACAATCACAGGCACATACACACCAGTGTTACACAAGCGCACGCACATACACACCAGTGTTATACAATCACAGGCACATACACACCAGTGTTATACAATCACAGGCACATACACACCAGTGTTATACAAGCGCACGCACATACACACCAGTGTTATACAATCACAGGCACATACACACCAGTGTTATACAATCACAGGCACATACACACCAGTGTTATACAAGCACACGCACATACACACCAGTGTTATACAAGCACAGGCACATACACACCAGTGTTATACAAGCACAGGCACATACACACCAGTGTTATACTATCACAGGCACATACACACCAGTGTTATACAAGCACACGCACATACACACCAGTGTTATACAATCACAGGCAGGCACATACACACCAGTATTATACAATCACAGGCACATACACACCAGTGTTATACAAGCACAGGCACATACACACCAGTCTTATACAAGCACATACACACCAGTGTTATACAAGAACAGGCACAAACACACCAGTGTTATACAAGCATCTACATATACACACCAGTGTTATACAAGCACCTGCACATACACACCAGTGTTACACAAGCGCACACACATACACACCAGTGTTATACAATCACAGGCACATACACACCAGTGTTATACAATCACAGGCACATACACACCAGTGTTATACAATCACAGGCACATACACACCAGTGATATACAAGCACACGCACATGCACACCAGTGTTATACAATCACAGGCACATACACACCAGTGTTATACAATCCAAGGCACATACACAACAGTGTTACACAAGCGCACGCACATACACACCAGTGTTATACAATCACAGGCACATACACACCAGTGTTATACAATCACAGGCACATACACACCAGTGTTATACAAGCGCACGCACATTCACACCAGTGTTATACAATCACAGGCACATACACTCCAGTGTTATACAATCACAGGCACATACACACCAGTGTTACACAAGCGCACGCACATACACACCAGTTTTATACAATCACAGGCACATATACACCAGTGTTATACAATCACAGGCAGGCACATACACACCAGTGTTATACAATCACAGGCACATACACACCAGTGTTATACAAGCACACGCACATACACACCAGTGTTATACAAGCACAGGCACATACACACCAGTGTTATACAAGCACAGGCACATGCACACCAGTGTTATACTATCACAGGCACATACCCACCAGTGTAATACAAGCACACGCACATACACACCAGTGTTATACAATCACAGGCACATACACACCAGTATTATACAATCACAGGCACATACACACCAGTGTTATACAAGCACAGGCACATACACACCTGTGTTATACAAGCACACACACATACACACCAGTCTTATACAAGCACATACACACCAGTGTTATACAAGCACAGGCACATACACACCAGTGTTATACAAGCACAAGCACATACACACCAGTCTTATACAAGCACACGCACATACACACCAGTCTTATACAAGCACAGGCACATACACACCAGTGTTATACAAGCACCTACACATAAACACCAGTGTTATACAAGCACCTACACATACACACCAGTGTTATACATGCACATACACACCAGTGTTATACAAGCACCTACACATACACACCAGTGTTATACAAGCACCTACACATACACACCAGTGCTATACAAGCACCTACACATACACACCAGTGTTATACATGCACATACACACCAGTGTTATACAAGCACCTACACATACACACCAGTGTTATACAAGCACCTACACATACACACCAGTGTTATACATGCACATACACACCAGTGTTATACATGCACCTACACATACACACCAGTGTTATACAAGCACAGGCACATACACACCAGTGTTATACAAGCACAGCACATAAACACCAGTGTTATACAAGCACAGGCACTTACACACCAGTGTTATACAAGCGCACGCACATACACACCAGTGTTTTACAAGCACCTGCACATACACACCAGTGTTATACAAGCACATGCACATACACACCAGTGTTATACAAGCACAGGCACATACACACCAGTGTTATACAAGCACAGGCACATACACACCAGTGTTATACAAGCACCTGCACATACACACCAGTGTTATACAATCACAGGCACATACACACCAGTGTTATACAATCACAGGCACATACACACCAGTGTTATACAAGCACAGGCACATACACACCAGTGTTATACTAACACAGGCACATACACACCAGTGTTATACAAGCACACGCACATACACACCAGTGTTATACAAGCACCTGCACATACACACCAGTGTTATACAAGCACAGGCACATACACACCAGTGATATACAAGCACAGGCACATACACACCAGTGTTATACAAGTGCACGCACATACACACCAGTGTTTTACAAGCACCTGCACATACACACCAGTGTTATACAAGCACATGCACATACACACCAGTGTTATACAAGCACAGGCACATACACACCAGTGTTATACAAGCACAGGCACATACACACCAGTGTTATACAAGCACATGCACATACACACCAGTGTTATACAAGCACAGGCACATACACACCAGTGTTATACAAGCACAGGCACATACACACCAGTGTTATACAAGCACCTACACATACACACCAGTGTTATACAAGCACCTACACATACACACCAGTGTTATACAAGCACATACACATACACACCAGTGTTATACAAGCACATACACATACACACCAGTGTTATACAATCACAGGCACATACACACCAGTGTTATACAAGCATCTACATATACACACCAGTGTTATACAAGCACCTGCACATACACACCAGTGTTATACAAGCACAGACACATACACACCAGTATTATACAAGCACAGGCACATACACACCAGTGTTATACAGTACAGGCACATACACACCAGTGTTATACAATCACAGGCACATACACACCAGTGTTATACAAGCACAGACACATACACACCAGTGTTATACAAGCACAGGCACAAACACACCAGTGTTATACAAGCACAGGCACATACACACCAGTGTTATACAGTACAGGCACATACACACCAGTGTTATACAAGCACCTGCACATACACAACAGTGTTATACAAGCACAGGCACATACACACCAGTGTTATACAAGCACAGGCACATACACACCAGTGTTATACAAGCGCACGCACATACACACCAGTGTTATACAAGCGCACGCACATACACACCAGTGTTATACAAGCACAGGCACATACACACCAGTGTTAAACAAGCACAGGCACATACACACCAGTGTTACAAAAGCACAGGCACATACACACCAGTGTTACACAAGCACCTGCACATACACACCAGTGTTATACAAGCACCTGCACATACACACCAGTGTTATACAGGCACATACACACCATTGTTATACAAGCACCTGCACATACACACCATTGTTATACAAGCACCTACACATATACACCAGTGTTATACAAGCACCTGCACATACACACCAGTGTTATACCATCACAGGCTCATACACACCAGTGTTATATAAGTGCACACACATACACACCAGTGTTATACAAGCGCACGCACATACACACCAGTGTTATACAATCACAGGCACATACACACCAGTGTTATACAAGTGCACCTGCACATACACACCAGTGTTATACATGCACATACACACCAGTGTTATACAAGCACCTACACATACACACCAGTGTTATACATGCACCTACACATACACACCAGTGTTATACAATCACAGGCACATACACACCAGTGTTATACAATCACAGGCACATACACACCAGTGTTATACAAGCACAGGCACATACACACCAGTGTTATACTAACACAGGCACATACACACCAGTGTTATACAAGCACACGCACATACACACCAGTGTTATACAAGCACCTGCACATACACACCAGTGTTATACAAGCACAGGCACATACACACCAGTGTAATACAAGCACAGGCACATAAACACCAGTGTTATACAAGCACAGGCACATACACACCAGTGTTATACAAGCGCACGCACATACACACCAGTGTTATACAAGCACATGCACATACACACCAGTGTTATACAAGCACAGGCACATACACACCAGTGTTATACAAGCACAGGCACATACACACCAGTGTTATACAAGCACAGGCACATACACACCAGTGTTATACAAGCACAGGCACATACACACCAGTGTTATACAAGCACCTGCACATACACACCAGTGTTATACAAGCACAGGCACATACACACCAGTGTTATACAAGCACAGGCACATACACACCAGTGTTATACAAGCACAGGCACATACACACTAGTGTTATACAAGCACCTTCACATACACACCAGTGTTGCACAGGCACATACACACCAGTGTTATACAAGCACAGACACATACACACCAGTGTTATACAAGCACCTACACATACACACCAGTGTTATACAAGCACCTACACATACACACCAGTGTTATACAATCACAGGCACATACACACCAGTGTTATACAAGCATCTACATATACACACCAGTGTTATACAAGCACCTGCACATACACACCAGTGTTATACAAGCACAGACACATACACACCAGTGTTATACAAGCACAGGCACATACACACCAGTGTTATACAAGCACAGGCACATACACACCAGTGTTATACAGTACAGGCACATACACACCAGTGTTATACAGTACAGGCACATACACACCAGTGTTATACAAGCACAGGCACATACACACCAGTGTTATACAGTACAGGCACATACACACCAGTGTTATACAAGCACAGACACATACACACCAGTGTTATACAAGCACCTGCACATACACACCAGTGTTATACAATCACAGGCACATACACACCAGTGTTATACAAGCACAGGCACATACACACCAGTGTTATACAAGCACCTACACATACACACCAGTGTTATACAAGCACCTGCACATACACACCAGTTTTATACAAGCACCTGCCCATACACACCAGTGTTATACAAGCACAGGCACATATACACCAGTGTTTTACAAGCACCTGCACATACACACCAGTGTTATACATGCACCTGCACATACACACCACTGTTATACAAGCACAGGCACATACACACCAGTGTTATACAAGCACAGGCACATACACACCAGTGTTATACATGCACCTGCACATACACACCACTGTTATACAAGCACAGGCACATACACACCAGTGTTATACAAGCACAGGCACATACACACCAGTGTTATACAAGCACAGGCACATACACACCAGTGTTATACAAGCACAGGCACATACACACCAGTGTTATACATGCACATACACACCAGTGTTACACAAGCGCACGCACATACACACCAGTGTTATACAAGCACAGGCACATACACACCAGTGTTATACAATCACAGGCACATACACACCAGTGTTATACAAGCACAGGCACATACACACCACTCTTATACAAGCACAGGCACATACACACCAGTGTTATACAAGCACAGGCACATACACACCAGTGTTATACAAGCACAGGCACATACACACCAGTGTTATACAAGCACAGGCACATACACACCAGTGTTATACAAGCACCTGCACATACACACCAGTGTTATACAAGCACAGGCACATACACACCAGTGTTATACAAGAACAGGCACATACACACCAGTGTTATACATGCACATACACACCAGTGTTACACAAGCGCACGCACATACACACCAGTGTTATACAAACACAGGCACATACACACCAGTGTTATACAATCACAGGCACATACACACCAGTGTTATACAATCACAGGCACATACACACAAGTGTTATACAATCACAAGCACATATACACCAGTGTTACACAAGCGCACGCACATACACACCAGTGTTATACAATCACAGGCACATACACACCAGTGTTATACAAGCACCTGCACATACACACCAGTGTTATACAAGCACAGGCACATACACACCAGTGTTATACAAGCACAGGCACATACACACCAGTGTTATACAAGAACAGGCACATACACACCAGTGTTATACATGCACATACACACCAGTGTTACACAAGCGCACGCACATACACACCAGTGTTATACAAACACAGGCACATACACACCAGTGTTATACAATCACAGGCACATACACACCAGTGTTATACAATCACAGGCACATACACACAAGTGTTATACAATCACAAGCACATACACACCAGTGTTATACAAGCACACGCACATGCACACCAGTGTTATACAATCACAGGCACATACACACCAGTGTTATACAATCCAAGGCACATACACACCAGTGTTATACAAGCGCACGCACATACACACCAGTGTTATACAATCACAGGCACATACACACCAGTGTTATACAATCACAGGCACATACACACCAGTGTTATACAAGCGCACGCACATACACACCAGTGTTATACAATCACAGGCACATACACACCAGTGTTATACAATCACAGGCACATACACACCAGGGTTACACAAGCGCACGCACATACACACCAGTGTTATACAATCACAGGCACATACACACCAGTGTTATACAATCACAGGCACATACACACCAGTGTTATACAAGCGCACGCACATACACACCAGAGTTATACAATCACAGGCACATACACACCAGTGTTATACAATCACAAGCACATACACACCAGTGTTATACAAGCACACGCACATACACACCAGTGTTATACAAGCACAGGCACATACACACCAGTGTTCTACTATCACAGGCACATACACACCAGTGTTATACAAGCACACGCACATACACACCAGTGTTATACAATCACAGGCAGGCAAATACACACCAGTATTATACAATCACAGGCACATACAGACCAGTGTTATACAAGCACAGGCACATACACACCAGTGTTATACAAGCACAGGCACATACACACCAGTCTTATACAAGCACATACACACCAGTGTTATACAAGAACAGGCACAAACACACCAGTGTTATACAAGCATCTACATATACACACCAGTGTTATACAAGCACCTGCACATACACACCAGTGTTACACAAGCGCACACACATACACACCAGTGTTATACAATCACAGGCACATACACACCAGTGTTATACAATCACAGGCACATACACACCAGTGTTATACAATCACAGGCACATACACACCAGTGATATACAAGCACACGCACATGCACACCAGTGTTATACAATCACAGGCACATACACACCAGTGTTATACAAGCACAGGCACATACACACCAGTGTTATACATGCACCTGCACATACACACCACTGTTATACAAGCACAGGCACATACACACCAGTGTTATACAAGCACAGGCACATACACACCAGTGTTATACAAGCACAGGCACATACACACCAGTGTTATACAAGCACAGGCACATACACACCAGTGTTATACATGCACATACACACCAGTGTTACACAAGCGCACGCACATACACACCAGTGTTATACAATCACAGGCACATACACACCAGTGTTATACAAGCACAGGCACATACACACCACTGTTATACAAGCACAGGCACATACACACCAGTGTTATACAAGCACAGGCACATACACACCAGTGTTATACAAGCACAGGCACATACACACCAGTGTTATACAAGCACAGGCACATACACACCAGTGTTATACAAGCACCTGCACATACACACCAGTGTTATACAAGAACAGGCACATACACACCAGTGTTATACATGCACATACACACCAGTGTTACACAAGCGCACGCACATACACACCAGTGTTATACAAACACAGGCACATACACACCAGTGTTATACAATCACAGGCACATACACACCAGTGTTATACAATCACAGGCACATACACACAAGTGTTATACAATCACAAGCACATATACACCAGTGTTACACAAGCGCACGCACATACACACCAGTGTTATACAATCACAGGCACATACACACCAGTGTTATACAAGCACCTGCACATACACACCAGTGTTATACAAGCACAGGCACATACACACCAGTGTTATACAAGCACAGGCACATACACACCAGTGTTATACAAGAACAGGCACATACACACCAGTGTTATACATGCACATACACACCAGTGTTACACAAGCGCACGCACATACACACCAGTGTTATACAAACACAGGCACATACACACCAGTGTTATACAATCACAGGCACATACACACCAGTGTTATACAATCACAGGCACATACACACAAGTGTTATACAATCACAAGCACATACACACCAGTGTTATACAAGCACACGCACATGCACACCAGTGTTATACAATCACAGGCACATACACACCAGTGTTATACAATCCAAGGCACATACACACCAGTGTTATACAAGCGCACGCACATACACACCAGTGTTATACAATCACAGGCACATACACACCAGTGTTATACAATCACAGGCACATACACACCAGTGTTATACAAGCGCACGCACATACACACCAGTGTTATACAATCACAGGCACATACACACCAGTGTTATACAATCACAGGCACATACACACCAGTGTTACACAAGCGCACGCACATACACACCAGTGTTATACAATCACAGGCACATACACACCAGTGTTATACAATCACAGGCACATACACACCAGTGTTATACAAGCGCACGCACATACACACCAGTGTTATACAATCACAGGCACATACACACCAGTGTTATACAATCACAGGCACATACACACCAGTGTTATACAAGCACACGCACATACACACCAGTGTTATACAAGCACAGGCACATACACACCAGTGTTATACAAGCACAGGCACATACACACCAGTGTTATACTATCACAGGCACATACACACCAGTGTTATACAAGCACACGCACATACACACCAGTGTTATACAATCACAGGCAGGCACATACACACCAGTATTATACAATCACAGGCACATACACACCAGTGTTATACAAGCACAGGCACATACACACCAGTGTTATACAAGCACAGGCACATACACACCAGTCTTATACAAGCACATACACACCAGTGTTATACAAGAACAGGCACAAACACACCAGTGTTATACAAGCATCTACATATACACACCAGTGTTATACAAGCACCTGCACATACACACCAGTGTTACACAAGCGCACACACATACACACCAGTGTTATACAATCACAGGCACATACACACCAGTGTTATACAATCACAGGCACATACACACCAGTGTTATACAATCACAGGCACATACACACCAGTGATATACAAGCACACGCACATGCACACCAGTGTTATACAATCACAGGCACATACACACCAGTGTTATACAATCCAAGGCACATACACAACAGTGTTACACAAGCGCACGCACATACACACCAGTGTTATACAATCACAGGCACATACACACCAGTGTTATACAATCACAGGCACATACACACCAGTGTTATACAAGCGCACGCACATTCACACCAGTGTTATACAATCACAGGCACATACACTCCAGTGTTATACAATCACAGGCACATACACACCAGTGTTACACAAGCGCACGCACATACACACTAGTGTTATACAATCACAGGCACATATACACCAGTGTTATACAATCACAGGCAGGCACATACACACCAGTGTTATACAATCACAGGCACATACACACCAGTGTTATACAAGCACACGCACATACACACCAGTGTTATACAAGCACAGGCACATACACACCAGAGTTATACAAGCACAGGCACATGCACACCAGTGTTATACAATCACAGGCACATACACACCAGTGTTATACAAGCACACGCACATACACACCAGTGTTATACAAGCACAGGCACATACACACTAGGGGTGTGCACCGGCCACTTTTCGTGTTTTGTGTTTTGGTTTTGGATCTGGATCTTTCTTCGTGTTTTGGATCTGGATTGGTTTTGCCAAAACCACCCTTCCGTGTTTTGGGTTCTGGGTTTTGTGTTTTGGATCTGTATTTTTTTTAAAAAAAGCATAAAAACAGCTAAAATCACAGAATTTGTAGGTTTTTCTGCTCCTATGCTATTATTAACCTCAATAACCTTAATTTCCACTCATTTCCAGTCTATTCTGAACACCTCACACCTCACAATAGTGTTTTTATGTCCAAAACGTTGCACCGAGGTAGCTGGATGACTATGCTAAGCGACACGAGTGGGCGGCACAAACACGTGACCCATCTAGGCGTGAAACTGCAGTGGCAGACAGGATGGCAGTTTGAAAAACTAGGCCCCAAACTGTACATAATGCAAAGAAAAAAAAGAGGTGCAAGATGGAATTGTCCTTGGGCCCTCCCACCCACCCTTATGTTGTATAAACAGGACATGCACACTTTAACAAACCAATCATTTCAGCGCCAGGGTCTGCCACACAACTGTGGCTGAAATGATTGGTTCGTTTGGGCCCCCACAAAACAAGCTGGCAATTAATGTGTCCCTGCACAAACTGGCTCTATGGAGGCAAGATGTCATCCTCATCCTCCTCATCCACCGATTCCTCACCCTCTTCAGTGTGTACATCCTCATCCTCACAAAGTATTAACTCGTCCCCACTTGAATCCACCACCACAGGTCCCTCTGTACCTTCTGGAGGCTGGTCTCCCTGGAAGAGCTGATAATTCATTTTGATGAACATCATCTTCTCCACATTCTGTGGAAGCAACCTCCTACGCCTTTCGCTGACAAGGTTCCCGGCTGCACTAAACACTCTTTCGGAGTACACACTGGAGGGGGGGCAACTCAGGTAAAATAGAGCCAGTTTGTACAGGGGCCTCCAAATTGCCTCTTTTTCCTGCCAGTACAGGTATGGACTGTCTGCCATGCCTACTTGGATGCTGTCACCGATGTAATCCTCCACCATTCTGTCAATGGTGACAGTATCATATGCAGTGACAGTAGACATGTCAGAAATTGTTGCCAGGTCCTTCAGTCCGGACCAGATGTCCAAACTTGGTCCTGCCTGCCCTGCATCACCGCCAGCGGGTTGCTTAGGATACCTAAGTTTTTTCCTGGCAGCCCCAGTTGCAGGAGAAAATGAAGAAGGAGCCGTTGACGTGTCACGTTCCGCTTCAGCTGACAGTGTGTTCACCAGCAGGTCTTTGCACCTCTGCAGGCTTGTGTCGGCTGGAAAGAGAGACACCACATAGGCTTTAAACCTAGGATCGAGCACGGTGGCCAAAACGTAGTGGTCTGATTTCAACAGATTGACCACCCTGGAATCCTGGCAAAGCGAATGAAGGGCTTCATCCACAAGTCCCACATGCCGAGCGGAATCGCTCCGTCTTAGCTCCTCCTTCACTTTCTCCAGCTGCTTCTGCAAAAGCCTGATGAGGGGAATGACCTGACTCAAGCTGGCAGTGTCTGAACTGACTTCACGTGTGGCAAGTTCGAAGGGCTGGAGAACCTTGCACAACACGGAAATCATTCTCCACTGCGCTTGAGTCAGGTGCATACCCCCTCCTTTGCCTATGTCATAGGTGGATGTATAGGCTTGTATGGCCTTTTGCTGCTCCTCCATCCTCTGAAGCATATAGAGGGTTGAGTTCCACCGCGTCACAACCTCTTGCTTCAGGTGATGGCGGGGCAGGTTCAAGAGTGTTTGCTGGCGCTCCAGTCTTCGGCACGCAGTCGCTGAATGGCGAAAGTGGCCAGAAATTTTTCGGGCCACCCAAAGCGTCTCCTGCACGCCCCTGTCGCTTTTCAGAAAATTCTGCACCACCAAGTTTATTGTGTGAGCAAAACATGGGACGTGCTGGAATTTGCCCAGATGTAATGCCCGCACAATATTGGTGGCGTTGTCAGATATCACAAATCCCCAGGAGAGTCTAAGTGGGGTAAGCCACTGGGCGATGATTTCCCTCAGTTTCTCTAAGAGGTTGTCGGCGGTGTGCCTCTTACTGAAACCGGTGATACACAGCGTAGCCTGCCTTGTAACGAGCTGGCATTTCTGAGATGCTGCTACTGGTGACGCTGCTGCTGTTGCTGCGTAAGGTGATACATCTACCCAGTGGGCTGTCACAGTCATATAGTCCTTAGTCTGCCCTGTTCCACTTGTCCACATGTCCGTGGTTAAGTGGACATTGTGTACAACGGCATTTTTCAGGACACTGAGGACACTTTTTCTGACGTTTCTGTACAGTCTCGGTATCGCCTGCCTAGTGAAGTGGAATCTAGACGGGATTTGGAACCGGGGACACACTACCTCCATCAATTGTCTAAATCCCACTGCACTAATGGCGGATACCGGACGCACGTCTAACACCAACATAGCAGTCAAGGCCTCAGTTATACGTTTTGCTTCAGGATGACTGCTGTCGTACTTCATCCTCCTCGCTAAGGACTGTTGGAGGGTCAATTGTTTAGTAAAAGTAGTGGTGTTCCTACTTCCTCTCTGGGATGATGAACGACTCCCAGCAGCAGCAACAGCAGCAGCGGCAGCAGTAGGCGTAGCAATGCAGGATCCTCCGGAGGAATCCCGGATAGGAGAGTCAGTCATGCCAGTGACATGGCCTGCAGGACTACTTCCAATCCTAACTAAGGAGGAAATTGACGAGGAGGGAGTTGACGGTGTGGTTTGCAGGCGCTTGGATACAACAGGACAACGGGATTTAGGTGTCCCTGGACTGCTTACGGTCTTAGCCAAAGTTTCTGAACTTGACAGTAACTTTTTATGAACGCGCTGCAGGTGCCGTATAAGGGAGGATGTTCCTAGGTGGTTGACGTCCCTACCCCTACTTATTTCACCTTTACATATGGTACATATGGCAAGACAGTTGTTGTCCGGATTTGGATAGAAATATTGCCAGACCAAAGAGGTGGAATGTTTGGTCTTCTGCCCAGGCATGACCGTGATGGGCTTTTTCATCCCACGGACAACAACTGTCTCCCCCGGAGCCTGATTTAAACAAACCACATCACCATCAGAATCCTCCTCGCCAACTTCCTCCTCAGCGCCAGCTACACCAGTATCCTCATCCTGTTGTACTTCAACAGTGACATCTTCAATTTGCATATCAGCAAGTGGACTGTGGGTGCTCCTTTCAGCACTTGCAGGGGGCGTGCAAATGGTGGAAAGAGCCACCTCTTCCCGTCCAGTGCTGGGAAGGTCAGGCATCGCAACCACCACCACACTTGGACTCTCCTTGGGGATTTGTGATATCTTCTAAGAAAGCACAGTTCTTCGCTGTGCTTTTGCCAGCTTAACTCTTTTGATTTTTTTAGTGGGAGGAGGGCTTCCATCGTCATGTGAAGCTGAACCACTAGTCATGAACATACTAGGGATCGACCTTAGCCGTTCCTTGCCACTCCGTGTCGTAAATGGCATATTGGCAAGTTTACGTTTCTCTTCAGCTGATTTAAATGTCTTTTTCAAGGTCATTTTCCTGAACTTTGCCATTTGGGATTGTATGTGCCCTCTACTATGACATTGGGCATCGGCCTTGGCAGACGACGTTGATGGCATGTTATCGTCTATGTCATGACTAGTGGCAGCAGCTTCAGCACTAGGAGGAAGTGGTTCTTGATCTTTCTCTATTTTATTTTTATCGGAGAAAGTTTGGTCCTCCATTTATGTTATATCGATTTGATATATACGTGCGGCTAAACACAGAAAATAATTTTTTTTTGGGTTTGGACTGGAGTGTACTTTGTGGGTTACAGCACCCTTTAACGGTCAAGCCAGCCGGCCCTTTACTTATGACACAGGCGCACGCTTGGCACTACTTTGCTGATGCACGTGCGGCTACTGCGCACACAATTCACAAACACAGAAAATAATTTTTTTTTGGTTTGGACTGGAGTGTACTTTCGGGGGTTACAGCACCCTTTAACGGTCAAGCCAGCCGGCCCTTTACTTATGACACAGGCGCACGCTTGGCACTACTTTGTTGATGCACGTGCGGCTACTGCGCACACAATTCACAAACACAGAAAATAATTTTTTTTTGGTTTGGACTGGAGTGTACTTTCGGGGGTTACAGCACCCTTTAACGGTCAAGCCAGCCGGCCCTTTACTTATGACACAGGCGCACGCTTGGCACTACTTTGTTGATGCACGTGCGGCTACTGCGCACACAATTCACAAACACAGAAAATAATTTTTTTTTGGTTTGGACTGGAGTGTACTTTGGGGGTTACAGCACCCTTTAACGGTCAAGCCAGCCGGCCCTTTACTTATGACACAGGCGCACGCTTGGCACTACTTTGTTGATGCACGTGCGGCTACTGCGCACACAATTCACAAACACAGAAAATAATTTTTTTTTTGGTTTGGACTGGAGTGTACTTTCGGGGGTTACAGCACCCTTAACGGTCAAGCCAGCCGGCCCTTTACTTATGACACAGGCGCACGCTTGGCACTACTTTGTTGATGCACGTGCGGCTACTGCGCACACAATTCACAAACACAGAAAATAATTTTTTTTGGGTTTGGACTGGAGTGTACTTTCGGGGGTTACAGCACCCTTAACGGTCAAGCCAGCCGGCCCTTTACTTATGACACAGGCGCACGCTTGGCACTACTTTGTTGATGCACGTGCGGCTACTGCGCACACAATTCACAAACACAGAAAATAATTTTTTTTTTGGTTTGGACTGGAGTGTACTTTCGGGGGTTACAGCACCCTTAACGGTCAAGCCAGCCGGCCCTTTACTTATGACACAGGTGCACGCTTGGCACTACTTTGTTGATGCACGTGCGGCTACTGCGCACACAATTCACAAACACAGAAAATAATTTTTTTTTGGTTTGGACTGGAGTGTACTTTCGGGGGTTACAGCACCCTTAACGGTCAAGCCAGCCGGCCCTTTACTTATGACACAGGCGCACGCTTGGCACTACTTTGTTGATGCACGTGCGGCTACTGCGCACACAATTCACAAACACAGAAAATAATTTTTTTTTGGTTTGGACTGGAGTGTACTTTCGGGGGTTACAGCACCCTTTAACGGTCAAGCCAGCCGGCCCTTTACTTATGACACAGGCGCACACTTGGCACTACTTTATTGATGCACGTGCGGCTACTGCGCACACAATTCACAAACACAGAAAATATATTATTTTTTTAGCACTTGGGGGGAGCACCCCTGATGGACAGAGCACCCCCTGGACAACACTACAGCACTCCTTTAGGACTGGGACACTGCACAGGACTTTGGAGTGGACACAGCCCCTATGGAGAACTGACTGCACAACACAGTCCAGCCAGCCCCTATGGACTTTGAAGTAGTGGACACAGCCCCTATTAACAACAGCAGCACAGCACAACACAGCCAGCCCCTATGGACTTTGAAGTAGTGGACAACAGCAGCACTACACTACACTACACTACACTACACTACACAGCCCTAACTCCCACCCTCCCTCTTCACTGTCCACAGCCGAGTGAGAAAATGGCGCCGACGCGGGTACCTTATATAGGATCCAAAACCCGCGAGACTCGGAAGGCGGGATGATGACGTTTTGCCTCGATTTCAGATCCGAGTCAGGCGGGAAAAGTCGAGCCTGACTCGGATCGGACTCGGATCGGGGGGGCTCGGGGGGGTTCGGATTTCAGAAATCCGAACCCGCTCACCCCTAATACACACCAGTGTTATACAAGCACAGGCACATGCACACCAGTGTTATACTATCACAGGCACATACCCACCAGTGTTATACAAGCACACGCACATACACACCAGTGTTATACAATCACAGGCACATACACACCAGTATTATACAATCACAGGCACATACACACCAGTGTTATACAAGCACAGGCACATACACACCTGTGTTATACAAGCACACACACATACACACCAGTCTTATACAAGCACATACACACCAGTGTTATACAAGCACAGGCACATACACACCAGTGTTATACAAGCACAAGCACATACACACCAGTCTTATACAAGCACACGCACATACACACCAGTCTTATACAAGCACAGGCACATACACACCAGTGTTATACAAGCACCTACACATAAACACCAGTGTTATACAAGCACCTACACATACACACCAGTGTTATACATGCACATACACACCAGTGTTATACAAGCACCTACACATACACACCAGTGTTATACAAGCACCTACACATACACACCAGTGCTATACAAGCACCTACACATACACACCAGTGTTATACATGCACATACACACCAGTGTTATACAAGCACCTACACATACACACCAGTGTTATACAAGCACCTACACATACACACCAGTGTTATACATGCACATACACACCAGTGTTATACATGCACCTACACATACACACCAGTGTTATACAAGCACAGGCACATACACACCAGTGTTATACAAGCACAGGCACTTACACACCAGTGTTATACAAGCACAGGCACATACACACCAGTGTTATACTAACACAGGCACATACACACCAGTGTTATACAAGCACACGCACATACACACCAGTGTTATACAAGCACCTGCACATACACACCAGTGTTATACAAGCACAGGCACATACACACCAGTGATATACAAGCACAGGCACATACACACCAGTGTTATACAAGTGCACGCACATACACACCAGTGTTTTACAAGCACCTGCACATACACACCAGTGTTATACAAGCACATGCACATACACACCAGTGTTATACAAGCACAGGCACATAAACACCAGTGTTATACAAGCACAGGCACTTACACACCAGTGTTATACAAGCGCACGCACATACACACCAGTGTTTTACAAGCACCTGCACATACACACCAGTGTTATACAAGCACATGCACATACACACCAGTGTTATACAAGCACAGGCACATACACACCAGTGTTATACAAGCACAGGCACATACACACCAGTGTTATACAAGCACCTGCACATACACACCAGTGTTATACAAGCACAGGCACATACACACCAGTGTAATACAAGCACATACACATACACACCAGTGTTATACAAGCACAGGCACATACACACCAGTGTTATACTAACACAGGCACATACACACCAGTGTTATACAAGCACACGCACATACACACCAGTGTTATACAAGCACCTGCACATACACACCAGTGTTTTACAAGCACCTGCACATACACACCAGTGTTATACAAGCACATGCACATACACACCAGTGTTATACAAGCACAGGCACATACACACCAGTGTTATACAAGCACAGGCACATACACACCAGTGTTATACAAGCACCTGCACATACACACCAGTGTTATACAATCACAGGCACATACACACCAGTGTTATACAATCACAGGCACATACACACCAGTGTTATACAAGCACAGGCACATACACACCAGTGTTATACTAACACAGGCACATACACACCAGTGTTATACAAGCACACGCACATACACACCAGTGTTATACAAGCACCTGCACATACACACCAGTGTTATACAAGCACAGGCACATACACACCAGTGATATACAAGCACAGGCACATACACACCAGTGTTATACAAGTGCACGCACATACACACCAGTGTTTTACAAGCACCTGCACATACACACCAGTGTTATACAAGCACATGCACATACACACCAGTGTTATACAAGCACAGGCACATACACACCAGTGTTATACAAGCACCTGCACATACACACCAGTGTTATGCAATCACAGGCACATACACACCAGTGTTATACAGGCACATACACACCAGTGTTATACAGGCACATACACACCAGTGTTATACAAGCACAGGCACATACACACCAGTGTTATACAAGCACAGGCACATACACACCAGTGTTATACAAGCACATGCACATACACACCAGTGTTATACAAGCACAGGCACATACACACCAGTGTTATACAAGTACAGGCACATACACACCAGTGTTATACAAGCACCTACACATACACACCAGTGTTATACAAGCACCTACACATACACACCAGTGTTATACAAGCACATACACATACACACCAGTGTTATACAAGCACATACACATACACACCAGTGTTATACAATCACAGGCACATACACACCAGTGTTATACAAGCATCTACATATACACACCAGTGTTATACAAGCACCTGCACATACACACCAGTGTTATACAAGCACAGACACATACACACCAGTATTATACAAGCACAGGCACATACACACCAGTGTTATACAAGCACAGGCACATACACACCAGTGTTATACAGTACAGGCACATACACACCAGTGTTATACAATCACAGGCACATACACACCAGTGTTATACAAGCACAGACACATACACACCAGTGTTATACAAGCACAGGCACAAACACACCAGTGTTATACAAGCACAGGCACATACACACCAGTGTTATACAGTACAGGCACATACACACCAGTGTTATACAAGCACCTGCACATACACAACAGTGTTATACAAGCACAGGCACAAACACACCAGTGTTATACAAGCACAGGCACATACACACCAGTGTTATACAAGCGCACGCACATACACACCAGTGTTATACAAGCGCACGCACATACACACCAGTGTTATACAAGCACATGCACATACACACCAGTGTTAAACAAGCACAGGCACATACACACCAGTGTTACACAAGCACAGGCACATACACACCAGTGTTACACAAGCACCTGCACATACACACCAGTGTTATGCAATCAAAGGCACATACACACCAGTGTTATACAGGCACATACACACCAGTGTTATACAAGCACCTGCACATACACACCATTGTTATACAAGCACCTACACATATACACCAGTGTTATACAAGCACCTGCACATACACACCAGTGTTATACCATCACAGGCTCATACACACCAGTGTTATATAAGTGCACACACATACACACCAGTGTTATACAAGCGCACGCACATACACACCAGTGTTATACAATCACAGGCACATACACACCAGTGTTATACAAGTGCACCTGCACATACACACCAGTGTTATACATGCACATACACACCAGTGTTATACAAGCACCTACACATACACACCAGTGTTATACATGCACCTACACATACACACCAGTGTTATACAATCACAGGCACATACACACCAGTGTTATACAATCACAGGCACATACACACCAGTGTTATACAAGCACAGGCACATACACACCAGTGTTATACTAACACAGGCACATACACACCAGTGTTAAACAAGCACACGCACATACACACCAGTGTTATACAAGCACCTGCACATACACACCAGTGTTATACAAGCACAGGCACATACACACCAGTGTTATACAAGCGCACGCACATACACACCAGTGTTATACAAGCACATGCACATACACACCAGTGTTATACAAGCACAGGCACATACACACCAGTGTTATACAAGCACAGGCACATACACACCAGTGTTATACAAGCACCTGCACATACACACCAGTGTTATACAAGCACAGGCACATACACACCAGTGTTATACAAGCACAGGCACATAAACACCAGTGTTATACAAGCACAGGCACTTACACACCAGTGTTATACAAGCGCACGCACATACACACCAGTGTTTTACAAGCACCTGCACATACACACCAGTGTTATACAAGCACATGCACATACACACCAGTGTTATACAAGCACAGGCACATACACACCAGTGTTATACAAGCACAGGCACATACACACCAGTGTTATACAAGCACCTGCACATACACACCAGTGTTATACAATCACAGGCACATACACACCAGTGTTATACAATCACAGGCACATACACACCAGTGTTATACAAGCACAGGCACATACACACCAGTGTTATACTAACACAGGCACATACACACCAGTGTTATACAAGCACACGCACATACACACCAGTGTTATACAAGCACCTGCACATACACACCAGTGTTATACAAGCACAGGCACATACACACCAGTGATATACAAGCACACGCACATACACACCAGTGTTATACAAGCACCTGCACATACACACCAGTGTTATACAAGCACAGGCACATACACACCAGTGTTATACAAGTGCACGCACATACACACCAGTGTTTTACAAGCACCTGCACATACACACCAGTGTTATACAAGCACATGCACATACACACCAGTGTTATACAAGCACAGGCACATACACACCAGTGTTATACAAGCACAGGCACATACACACCAGTGTTATACAAGCACATGCACATACACACCAGTGTTATACAAGCACAGGCACATACACACCAGTGTTATACAAGCACAGGCACATACACACCAGTGTTATACAAGCACCTACACATACACACCAGTGTTATACAAGCACCTACACATACACACCAGTGTTATACAAGCACATACACATACACACCAGTGTTATACAAGCACATACACATACACACCAGTGTTATACAATCACAGGCACATACACACCAGTGTTATACAAGCATCTACATATACACACCAGTGTTATACAAGCACCTGCACATACACACCAGTGTTATACAAGCACAGACACATACACACCAGTATTATACAAGCACAGGCACATACACACCAGTGTTATACAAGCACAGGCACATACACACCAGTGTTATACAGTACAGGCACATACACACCAGTGTTATACAATCACAGGCACATACACACCAGTGTTATACAAGCACAGACACATACACACCAGTGTTATACAAGCACAGGCACAAACACACCAGTGTTATACAAGCACAGGCACATACACACCAGTGTTATACAGTACAGGCACATACACACCAGTGTTATACAAGCACCTGCACATACACAACAGTGTTATACAAGCACAGGCACATACACACCAGTGTTATACAAGCACAGGCACATACACACCAGTGTTATACAAGCGCACGCACATACACACCAGTGTTATACAAGCGCACGCACATACACACCAGTGTTATACAAGCACAGGCACATACACACCAGTGTTAAACAAGCACAGGCACATGCACACCAGTGTTATACAAGCACAGGCACATACACACCAGTGTTATGCAATCACAGGCACATACACACCAGTGTTATACAGGCACATACACACCAGTGTTATACAAGCACAGGCACATACACACCAGTGTTAAACAAGCACAGGCACATACACACCAGTGTTATACAAGCACAGGCACATACACACCAGTGTTATGCAATCACAGGCACATACACACCAGTGTTATACAGGCACATACACACCAGTGTTATACAAGCACCTGCACATACACACCATTGTTATACAAGCACCTACACATATACACCAGTGTTATACAAGCACCTGCACATACACACCAGTGTTATACCATCACAGGCTCATACACACCAGTGTTATATAAGTGCACACACATACACACCAGTGTTATACAAGCGCACGCACATACACACCAGTGTTATACAATCACAGGCACATACACACCAGTGTTATACAAGTGCACCTGCACATACACACCAGTGTTATACATGCACATACACACCAGTGTTATACAAGCACCTACACATACACACCAGTGTTATACATGCACCTACACATACACACCAGTGTTATACAATCACAGGCACATACACACCAGTGTTATACAATCACAGGCACATACACACCAGTGTTATACAAGCACAGGCACATACACACCAGTGTTATACTAACACAGGCACATACACACCAGTGTTATACAAGCACACGCACATACACACCAGTGTTATACAAGCACCTGCACATACACACCAGTGTTATACAAGCACAGGCACATACACACCAGTGTTATACAAGCACAGGCACATAAACACCAGTGTTATACAAGCACAGGCACATACACACCAGTGTTATACAAGCGCACGCACATACACACCAGTGTTATACAAGCACATGCACATACACACCAGTGTTATACAAGCACAGGCACATACACACCAGTGTTATACAAGCACAGGCACATACACACCAGTGTTATACAAGCACAGGCACATACACACCAGTGTTATACAAGCACCTGCACATACACACCAGTGTTATACAAGCACAGGCACATACACACCAGTGTTATACAGGCACATACACACCAGTGTTATACAAGCACCTGCACATACACACCATTGTTATACAAGCACCTACACATATACACCAGTGTTATACAAGCACATGCACATACACACCAGTGTTATACAAGCACAGGCACATACACACTAGTGTTATACAAGCACCTTCACATACACACCAGTGTTGCACAGGCACATACACACCAGTGTTATACAAGCACAGACACATACACACCAGTGTTATACAAGCACCTACACATACACACCAGTGTTATACAAGCACCTACACATACACACCAGTGTTATACAATCACAGGCACATACACACCAGTGTTATACAAGCATCTACATATACACACCAGTGTTATACAAGCACCTGCACATACACACCAGTGTTATACAAGCACAGACACATACACACCAGTGTTATACAAGCACAGGCACATACACACCAGTGTTATACAAGCACAGGCACATACACACCAGTGTTATACAGTACAGGCACATACACACCAGTCTTATACAAGCACAGGCACATACACACCAGTGTTATACAAGCACAGACACATACACACCAGTGTTATACAAGAACCTGCACATGCACACCAGTGTTATACAATCACAGGCACATACACACCAGTGTTATACAAGCACAGGCACATACACACCAGTGTTATACAAGCACCTACACATATACACCAGTGTTTTACAAGCACCTGCACATACACACCAGTGTTATACATGCACCTGCACATACACACCACTGTTATACAAGCACAGGCACATACACACCAGTGTTATACAAGCACAGGCACATACACACCAGTGTTATACATGCATCTGCACATACACACCACTGTTATACAAGCACAGGCACATACACACCAGTGTTATACAAGCACAGGCACATACACACCAGTGTTATACAAGCACAGGCACATACACACCAGTGTTATACAAGCACAGGCACATACACACCAGTGTTATACATGCACATACACACCAGTGTTACACAAGCGCACGCACATACACACCAGTGTTATACAATCACAGGCACATACACACCAGTGTTATACAAGCACAGGCACATACACACCACTGTTATACAAGCACAGGCACATACACACCAGTGTTATACAAGCACAGGCACATACACACCAGTGTTATACAAGCACAGGCACATACACACCAGTGTTATACAAGCACAGGCACATACACACCAGTGTTATACAAGCACAGGCACATACACACCAGTGTTATACAAGCACCTGCACATACACACCAGTGTTATACAAGCACAGGCACATACACACCAGTGTTATACAAGCACAGGCACATACACACCAGTGTTATACAAGCACCTGCACATACACACCAGTGTTATACAAGCACAGGCACATACACACCAGTATTATACAAGCACAGGCACATACACACCAGTGTTATACAAGCACCTGCACATACACACCAGTGTTATACAAGCACCTGCACATACACACCAGTGTTATACAAGCACCTGCACATACACACCAGTGTTATACAAGCACCGGCACATACACACCAGTCTTATACAAGCACACGCACATACACACCAGTCTTATACAAGCACAGGCACATACACACCAGTGTTATACAAGCACCTACACATAAACACCAGTGTTATACAAGCACCTACACATACACACCAGTGTTATACATGCACATACACACCAGTGTTATACAAGCACCTACACATACACACCAGTGTTATACAAGCACCTACACATACACACCAGTGCTATACAAGCACCTACACATACACACCAGTGTTATACATGCACATACACACCAGTGTTATACAAGCACCTACACATACACACCAGTGTTATACAAGCACCTACACATACACACCAGTGTTATACATGCACATACACACCAGTGTTATACATGCACCTACACATACACATCAGTGTTATACAAGCACAGGCACATACACACCAGTGTTATACAAGCACAGGCACATAAACACCAGTGTTATACAAGCACAGGCACTTACACACCAGTGTTATACAAGCGCACGCACATACACACCAGTGTTTTACAAGCACCTGCACATACACACCAGTGTTATACAAGCACATGCACATACACACCAGTGTTATACTAACACAGGCACATACACACCAGTGTTATACAAGCACACGCACATACACACCAGTGTTATACAAGCACCTGCACATACACACCAGTGTTATACAAGCACAGGCACATACACACCAGTGATATACAAGCACAGGCACATACACACCAGTGTTATACAAGTGCACGCACATACACACCAGTGTTTTACAAGCACCTGCACATACACACCAGTGTTATACAAGCACATGCACATACACACCAGTGTTATACAAGCACAGGCACATACACACCAGTGTTATACAAGCACAGGCACATACACACCAGTGTTATACAAGCACATGCACATACACACCAGTGTTATACAAGCACAGGCACATACACACCAGTGTTATACAAGCACAGGCACATACACACCAGTGTTATACAAGCACCTACACATACACACCAGTGTTATACAAGCACCTACACATACACACCAGTGTAATACAAGCACATACACATACACACCAGTGTTATACAAGCACATACACATACACACCAGTGTTATACAATCACAGGCACATACACACCAGTGTTATACAAGCATCTACATATACACACCAGTGTTATACAAGCACCTGCACATACACACCAGTGTTATACAAGCACAGACACATACACACCAGTATTATACAAGCACAGGCACATACACACCAGTGTTATACAAGCACAGGCACATACACACCAGTGTTATACAGTACAGGCACATACACACCAGTGTTATACAATCACAGGCACATACACACCAGTGTTATACAAGCACAGACACATACACACCAGTGTTATACAAGCACAGGCACAAACACACCAGTGTTATACAAGCACAGGCACATACACACCAGTGTTATACAGTACAGGCACATACACACCAGTGTTATACAAGCACCTGCACATACACAACAGTGTTATACAAGCACAGGCACATACACACCAGTGTTATACAAGCACAGGCACATACACACCAGTGTTATACAAGCGCACGCACATACACACCAGTGTTATACAAGCGCACGCACATACACACCAGTGTTATACAAGCACAGGCACATACACACCAGTGTTAAACAAGCACAGGCACATACACACCAGTGTTACACAAGCACAGGCACATACACACCAGTGTTACACAAGCACCTGCACATACACACCAGTGTTATGCAATCACAGGCACATACACACCAGTGTTATACAGGCACATACACACCAGTGTTATACAAGCACCTGCACATACACTCCATTGTTATACAAGCACCTACACATATACACCAGTGTTATACAAGCACCTGCACATACACACCAGTGTTATACCATCACAGGCTCATACACACCAGTGTTATATAAGTGCACACACATTCACACCAGTGTTATACAAGCGCACGCACATACACACCAGTGTTATACAATCACAGGCACATACACACCAGTGTTATACAAGTGCACCTGCACATACACACCAGTGTTATACATGCACATACACACCAGTGTTATACAAGCACCTACACATACACACCAGTGTTATACATGCACCTACACATACACACCAGTGTTATACAATCACAGGCACATACACACCAGTGTTATACAATCACAGGCACATACACACCAGTGTTATACAAGCACAGGCACATACACACCAGTGTTATACTAACACAGGCACATACACACCAGTGTTATACAAGCACAGGCACATACACACCAGTGTTATACAAGCACACGCACATACACACCAGTGTTATACAAGCACAGGCACATACACACCAGTGTTATACAAGCACCTGCACATACACACCAGTGTTATACAAGCACAGGCACATACACACCAGTGTTATACAAGCACAGGCACATAAACACCAGTGATATACAAGCACAGGCACATACACACCAGTGTTATACAAGCGCACGCACATACACACCAGTGTTATACAAGCACATGCACATACACACCAGTGTTATACAAGCACAGGCACATACACACCAGTGTTATACAAGCACAGGCACATACACACCAGTGTTATACAAGCACAGGCACATACACACCAGTGTTATACAAGCACCTGCACATACACACCAGTGTTATACAAGCACAGGCACATACACACCAGTGTTATACAAGCACATGCACATACACACCAGTGTTATACAAGCACAGGCACATACACACTAGTGTTATACAAGCACCTTCACATACACACCAGTGTTGCACAGGCACATACACACCAGTGTTATACAAGCACAGACACATACACACCAGTGTTATACAAGCACCTACACATACACACCAGTGTTATACAAGCACCTACACATACACACCAGTGTTATACAATCACAGGCACATACACACCAGTGTTATACAAGCATCTACATATACACACCAGTGTTATACAAGCACCTGCACATACACACCAGTGTTATACAAGCACAGACACATACACACCAGTGTTATACAAGCACAGGCACATACACACCAGTGTTATACAAGCACAGGCACATACACACCAGTGTTATACAGTACAGGCACATACACACCAGTGTTATACAGTACAGGCACATACACACCAGTGTTATACAAGCACAGGCACATACACACCAGTGTTATACAGTACAGGCACATACACACCAGTGTTATACAAGCACAGACACATACACACCAGTGTTATACAAGCACCTGCACATGCACACCAGTGTTATACAATCACAGGCACATACACACCAGTGTTATACAAGCACAGGCACATACACACCAGTGTTATACAAGCACCTACACATACACACCAGTGTTATACAAGCACCTGCACATACACACCAGTTTTATACAAGCACCTGCCCATACACACCAGTGTTATACAAGCACAGGCACATATACACCAGTGTTTTACAAGCACCTGCACATACACACCAGTGTTATACATGCACCTGCACATACACACCACTGTTATACAAGCACAGGCACATACACACCAGTGTTATACAAGCACAGGCACATACACTCCAGTGTTATACAAGCACAGGCACATACACACCAGTGTTATACAAGCACAGGCACATACACACCAGTGTTATACAAGCACAGGCACATACACACCAGTGTTATACATGCACATACACACCAGTGTTACACAAGCGCACGCACATACACACCAGTGTTATACAATCACAGGCACATACACACCAGTGTTATACAAGCACAGGCACATACACACCACTGTTATACAAGCACAGGCACATACACACCAGTGTTATACAAGCACAGGCACATACACACCAGTGTTATACAAGCACAGGCACATGCACACCAGTGTTATACTATCACAGGCACATACACACCAGTGTTATACAAGCACAGGCACATACACACCAGTGTTATACAAGCACCTGCACATACACACCAGTGTTATACAAGCACAGGCACATACACACCAGTGTTATACAAGCACAGGCACATACACACCAGTGTTATACAAGCACCTGCACATACACACCAGTGTTATACAAGCACAGGCACATACACACCAGTATTATACAAGCACAGGCACATACACACCAGTGTTATACAAGCACCTGCACATACACACCAGTGTTATACAAGCACCTGCACATACACACCAGTGTTATACAAGCACCTGCACATACACACCAGTGTTATACAAGCACCGGCACATACACACCAGTGTTATACAAGCACCGGCACATACACACCAGTGTTATACAAGCACCGGCACATACACACCAGTGTTATACAAGCACCGGCACATACACACCAGTGTTATACAAGCACCTGCACATACACACCAGTGTTATACAAGCACAGGCACATACACACCAGTGTTATACAAGCACACGCACATACACACCAGTGTTATACAAGCGCACGCACATACACACCAGTGTTATACAAGCACAGGCACATACACACCAGTGTTATACAAGTACCTACACATACACACCAGTGTTATACAAGCACAGGCACATACACACCAGTGTTATACAAGCACAGGCACATACACACCAGTGTTATACAAGCACACGCACATACACACCAGTGTTATACAAGCGCATGCACATACACACCAGTGTTATACAAGCGCACGCACATACACACCAGTGTTATACAAGCACAGGCACATACACACCAGTGTTATACAAGTACCTACACATACACACCAGTGTTATACAAGCACAGGCACATACACACCAGTGTTATACAAGCACAGGCACATACACACCAGTGTTATACAAGCACAGGCACATACACACCAGTGTTATACAAGCACCTGCACATACACACACTTGTGTTATACAAGCACAGGCACATACACACCAGTGTTATACAAGCGCACGCACATACACACCAGTGTTATACAAGCGCACGCACATACACACCAGTGTTATACAAGCGCACGCACATACACACCAGTGTTATACAAGCACAGGCACATACACACCAGTGTTATACAAGCACAGGCACATACACACCAGTGTTATACAAGCGCTGGCACATACACACCAGTGTTATACAAGCACAGGCACATACACACCAGTGTTATACAAGCGCTGGCACATACACACCAGTGTTATACAAGCACAGGCACATACACACCAGTGTTATACAAGCACAGGCACATACACCAGTTTTATACAAGCACAGGCACATACACACCAGTGTTATACAAGCACAGGCACATACACACCAGTGTTATACAAGCACAGGCACATACACACCAGTGTTATACAAGCACCTGCACATACACAACAGTGTTACACAAGCACTTGCACATACACACCAGTGTTATACAATCACAGCACATACACACCAGTGTTATACAAGCACCTCCACATACACACCAGTGTTATACAAGCACCTACACATACACACCAGTGTTAAACAATCACAGGCACATACACACCAGTGTTATACAAGCAAATGCACATACACACCAGTGTTATACAAGCACCTGCACATACACACCAGTGTTATACAAGCACAGGCACATACACACCAGTGTTATACAAGCGCATGCACATACAACCCAGTGTTATACAAGCAGCTGCACATACACACCAGTGTTATACAAGCACAGGCACATACACACCAGTGTTATACAATCACAGGCACATACACACCAGTGTTATACAAGCACAGGCACATACACACCAGTGTTATACAAGCACAGGCACATACACACCAGTGTTATACAAGCACAGGCACATACACACCAGTGTTATACAAGCAGCTGCACATACACACCAGTGTTATACAAGCACAGGCACATACACACCAGTGTTATACAAGCACAGGCACATACACACCAGTTTTATACAATCACATGCACATACACACCAGTGTTATACAAGCACAGGCACATACACACCAGTGTTATACAATCACAGGCACATACACACCAGTGTTATACAATCACAGGCACATACACACCAGTGTTATACAATCACAGGCACATACACACCAGTGTTATACAAGCACAGGGACATACACACCAGTGTTATACAAGCACCTACACATACACACCATTGTTATACAAGCACCTACACATACACACCAGTGTTATACAAGCACCTACACATACACACCAGTGTTATACAAGCACAGGCACATACACACCAGTGTTATACAAGCACCTACACATACACACCAGTGTTATACAAGCACCTACACATACACACCAGTTACAAATATAAAATTTTCCAATGGGCACTGCTATGTGTTTAAATTGAAAATGGAAAAAGGAAAGAACTAAGGCCCTCATTCAGACCCACTCGCGAGCGGCTGTCTGCTCGCAAGTGGGTCAATGGTCCCCACTGCGCATGTGCATGACGGAGGGAGCTCCATCGTGCGCATGCGCGAGACCCGACGAGCGAAGGACTTTCCTTCACTTGGAGTATCTCGTCATAGGGGGCGTGGTGTCGATGGTGACTGACAGCACGCCCCCTTTGGTGGGCGTGCCGGGGGCGTGCCTGCCAGACGTAGGCGTTCCCAAGGGAACGCCTACCGTCTGACGCCGGCCCCACTGACATCACTAGTGATGTCAGTGGGAGTGATTTTGGCTCTGATAGAAGGCAGGCTTTTGCTCGCAGTTTCGATGGTCGCGATGGTCAAGACCATCGCATCCATCATCCTGCACGCTCGTATATGCTGTGGGTGGTGACCCACAGCTATACAAAAGTCCAGGAGGATGCTCCATATTAATGGAGGTGGGCCCTGATTCAGAGCGAGCGCTCTGGTCAGAGCATCCGGCTCTGAATCAGGGCCTAAGTCTATAGATTAATCCAATATGTAGTGGATAATGGGCCTGATTCAGACCCGCTCGCGAGCGGGTCGATGTTAGGCCACTGCGCATGCGCACACCAGATCCGGCTTCAAAGTGCTCCGTTGCTCCGGGTCTCGCACCAAAAGGGGGCAGCTGTCGATTTTGATCGACAGCTCGCACCGTTTTGGAGGCGTGCCGTGGGGTGGCTTCACAAACAGAGGCGTTCCCATGCAAACGCCTGCCGTTTTTGGGTGGCCCCACTGACATCACCAGTGATGTCAGTGTGAGAGCTTCCGGCTCTATTAGAGCCAGAAGCTCTCTGGGGCTTGCGGGGCTTGCGGCCAAGAGACCCTACCACAAGGGTCTCGTTGCACGCCCGATGGTCTTGACCATCGCGTCCAGCATCCTGGCCGCTCGCAATAGCTGTGTGTGGTCACCCAAAGCTATGCAAGTGGCCAGGAAGCCGCTCCAAAAAATAAAGCCCTGATTGAGAGCGTCCGACTCTGAATCAGGGCCAATGTTCAATAAAACCAGTTGATCTGTAATTCACTCACTGAATACAGGTGAGATACGTTCATCAAATGGTATCTTTAGCTTTTCCTCCTTACTGCAAGTGGTATGGGTATTATACACAAATATCCCCTTCAGAGACATTAACTCACCTGGGCCCAGGTATAGGTGTTCCTCAAAAGATATCTCTATGTATCCCAGTTAGATCACCTTAAAGAGTTCTCATATTGAAGATAGATGGCCATAGATACCATGCAAGATTTCCCGTAATCGTGATGTATGGAAAGTAATAATCCCCATCTAGTGCAAATAATGACCCTGATTCAGACCCACTCGCAAGTGGCTGTCCGCTCGCAAGTGGGTCGATGGTCTGCACTGAGCATGCGCACGACGGAGGGAGCTCCGTCGTGCGCATGCGCCAGACGCAACGAGCGAAGGAAAGTCCTTCGCTCGTTGTGTCTGATCAAAGGGGGCGTGCTGTCGATGTTGATCGACAGCACGCCCCCTTTGGTGGGCGTGCCGGGGGCGTGCCTCCCTGACGGGGGCGTTCCAACAGGAACTCCTCCCGTCAGAAGCCGGCCCACTGACATCACTAGAGCAAAAATCACTCCGGGGCTTGCGGTTGAAAACCTCAACCGCAGGCTCCGGCTCGCAGTTTTGATGGTCGCGATGGTCACGACCATCGCGGCCATCAAACTGCACGCTCGTATAGGCTGTGGGTGGTGACCCACAGCTATACGAGCGTCCAGGAGGACGCTCCATTTTTATGGAGGGCGGCCCTCATTCAGAGCGTGCGCTCTGCTCAGAGCGTACGGCTCTGAATGAGGGCCAATGTCCCATAAAATTCAGATAATAATAATAATTTTTTCCATAAAAGATATTTAATTCCACAAAAAATGCATCCAAGAGAAAAATACTGATTAAAATACAAAAAAAACTATGAAAATAGTACAATAAATACAGAAATTGGGTCCTCCATATAAATATGGTCATGCAGGTATCTCCTATCCCTCTCACACGGACGGAGGGCCTGATTCAGAGCCGGACGCTCTGAAGGAGCGCCCGCTCTGAATCAGGGCATTTTTTTTTTTGTAGCGTCCTCTTGGACGCTCGTATAGCTGTGGGTTACCACCCACAGCTTATGCGAGTGTCCATGATGATGGTCGCGATGGTCAAGACCATCGCGACCATCGGGCTTGCGACGAGACCCTTGCGGTCTCGTTGCCGCAAGCCCTGGAGTGCTTTTGGCTCTATCAGAGCCAATAGCACTCCCACTGACATCACTAGTGATGTCAGTGGGGCCGGCCCCAGACGGTAGGCGTTCCCATGGGAACGCCTCCGTCTGGGCAGCAAATCCCCCGGCACGCCCACCAAAGGGGGCGTGCTGTCACTCACCATTGACAGCACGCCCCCTTTGGTGCGAGACCCATAACGACGGCTGAGCCTTCATTTTTCGGGTCTCGCGCATGTGCACGACAGAGCAGCCTCCGTCGTGCGCATGCGCACTTGCCCAACATCGACCCACTTGCGAGCGCTCAATGCTCGCGAGCGGGTCTGAATTCCCCCAGAGTGGGAATCAGAAAAAATCCTGTTAGTTGGAAAAACATGTATCCATACAGATGGAGAATCCCTTACCACCAAAGCGTTTCAGACCTATGGGGTCCTTCCTCAGGTGCACAGGGATCATCCATATGCTGACTTGTATATCTATCCTATACATTATCCAATTAAACATAGGGAGGAGTCAGCAAAAAGTCTCTAGATAACCTGAATTGGGTCTATCACTATTATCCTTTTAATAACTGCACACGGGCTGGTCATAATACACACTAACATGTCCTAAACTTAGGTTCCTATGCTAATATACATGCATCAACATTAAAAATCATAATCAGCAATACATATAAAAAGTTTGTCTAAAACTCCTGTCCATATTCCTCAGCTGACTGGGACATAATGTCATAATGACGTCATCCGGTAGGAAAAACATCCACATGCATGACCGGATGTTCCAGGTGTTACATCTCCAACGGACCCCCTATACACACCAGTGTTATACAAGTGCACACACATACACAACATTGTTATACAAGTGTATGCACATACAGACTAGTGCACGCACATACACACCAGTGTTATACAAGCACAGGCACATACACAAAAGTGTTATACAAGTGCACGCACAAACACACCAGTGTTATACAAGCGCATGCACATACACACCAGTGTTATACAAGCACAGGCACATACACACCAGTATTATACAAGCACAGGCACATACACACCAGTATTATACAAGCACCTGCACATACACACCAGTATTATACAAGTGCACGCACATACACACCACTGTTATACAAGCACATACACACCAGTATTATACAAGCACCTGCACATACACACCAGTATTATACAAGCACCTGCACATACACACCAGTATTATACAAGCGTACACACATACACACCAGTGTTATACAAGTGTACACACATACACACCAGTGTTAGTTTAGTCAGAACTCAGAATGAATGAACCTTCCAGTATGTTTATTGAGTCTAGGAAGAGTCAGAAACACATGACGCAAACATGGGAGAACATACAAACCCTACACATATGGGCTCTGACAATTACAATTTAACTCAATGCCTCAGTGCTGAGACAGTAATGCTACCCCCTATGCCACCATGTTGCCTATACACAGTACATAAAAACAAGAGATATGGAAAGAACTTACCTTTGTTATCTCTGTTTCTACAAAGTCCATAGGGTCCACAGGGTTGGCCTTGGGGTATAGCTGGATCTGGATCCACTGGCACCACGCAGTTAAAGCTTTAGCTGCTCCCAGGATGCACTTGGGTCCATCCTCCTCTATACCCCGCCCCCGAGACACAGGCAACCCAGTTGGTAAGCAGCCAAGGCCGGAGGAGGAGACTAAACAGAGAGAAGGAAGACTGGAACACACAAGAAACCATACTCACAGAAATGGGAGATGGAAAACCGGTGACCAGCCACACAGCCCATATGAATCCAGGTGCGTCAGGGCGGGTGCCTTGTGGACCCTATGGACTTCGTAGAAACAGAGATAACAAAGGTAAGTTCTTACCATATCTCTTGTTTTCTACTTCAGGGTCCATTGGGGGTCCACAGGGTTGACCTTGGGGATGTCCCAAAGCAGTTCAACTAAGGGCGGGGAAGCTCCTGTGCAGAAAGGAGAATCCTGCGCCCAAAGGATGCATCCTGAGAGGCGAATGTGTCATATGCATAAAACCTCAAAAACGTCTGAATAGAAGACCAAGTGGCTGCCTTGCACAGCTGAACAGCGGAGGCACCACGTCTAGCAGCCCAATAAAGACCCACAGACTGAGTGGAATGAGCCTTAACAGAAGCTGGGACAGGTAAACCTTCCTGTATATAAGCCTCACGAATAACAGAAGAAAGCCAACGGGCAACAGTTTGTTTGTTGGCAGGCCAACCCCTCCTGTGAAAACCAAAGAGGACAAACAAAGAGTCGGATTTTCTAACAGAAGCAGTCCAGTCCACATAAATTCTGAGAGCACAGACAACGTCCAACGAAGCCTCACCAGCTGTAAGGTCAGGGGATTGAAAAGCTGGCACCACCAGTTCCTGATTGATGTGGAACTTAGAGACAACTTTAGGCAAAAACTCAGGACGAGTGCGAAGCACTGCTCTGTCCTGGTGAAAAATTAAGAAGGGGGGACTACAGGAAAGTGCCCCCAACTCAGATACCCTCCTCGCTGAAGCAATAGCCAGGAGAAAACAGTCTTAAGTGTTAACCACTTGAGGTCAACTGACTCAAGAGGCTCAAACCACCGCCAAGTCCCATGGAGCCACTGGCGGCACAAAGGGAGGCTGGATTCTAAGAACACCCTGGAAAAAGATGTGAACATCAGGCAGTGTAGCGATCCTACATTGGATCCACACAGACAGAGCTGACACATGAATCTTCAGGGAAGCCAGACGTAAGCCCAGGTCAAGACCTGACTGGAGAAATGCCAAAATCTTAGAAACCCTGAATACCTGAGGATCAAAGTTTCTGTACTCATACCACTGAAAGTAAGTGTGCCACACCCTGTGGTAAATCCGAGTGGAGGCAGGTTTATGTGCCCTGAGCATGGTACTGATGACAGAGCTTGAAAATCCCCGGGACCCTAAGGCTGTCTCAAGAGCCACGCCATCACAGACAGTCGACCCAGATCCAGGTAAAAGCAGGGCCCCTGAGACAGCAGGTCCCGATGCTGAGGTAGAAGATATGGCACGTCGATGGACGAAGCTCCTGAGATCGGAGTACCAAGGATGTCTGGGCCACGCTGGAGCCACCAGCAGAAACATGCCTCCGTCCTGTTTGATTTTTCTTAGTACCTGAGGCAGCAGGGAGATCTGAGGAAACAGGTATGCTAGGTGAAATGTCCACTTCACCGACAGCGCGTCCACCAGACTTGCGCCTGCGTCCCTTGTCCTTGAGCCGTAAACGGGCAACTTGTAGTTGTGACGTGAGGCCATCAGGTCCAACCACGGCAGTCCCCATTTGTCCACGAGAAGTTGAAATGCCTCTGGGTGAAGCGACCATTCCCCTGGGTGCACGTCGTGATGGCTGAGGAAGTCTGCCTCCCAGTTGAGGACTCCAGGGATGAAAACTGCCGAGATTGCAGGAAGGTGGCACTCCGCCCAAGCCAGGATGCAAGACACCTCTAACATAGCCGCTCGACTGCGAGTTCCTCCCAGGTGATTGATGTACACCACCGTGGTGGCGTTGTCAGATTGCACCTGTACCGCCCTGCAGTGAAGAGCGGTGCTGGACGACAGCAGAGCCCTGTACACGGCCCGCAGCTCCAGAACATTTATGTGAAGAACTGCTTCCTCCACAGACCAACTGCCCTGAAGAGACAACGAGCCGGTCACTGCCCCCAAACCCCAGAGACTGGCATCTGTTGTGAGCAGCACCCAGTCCGGGATCCAAAAGGGGTGACCCTCGATGAGATGAGCTGTCTGAAGCCACCAAGCTAGAGACCGATGCACTTCTGGGGACAAGACCAGCATCTGGGATCGGATCCGGTGAGGTAACCCGTTCCATTCAGACAGAATCTGCCCCTGCAGGGGCCTGGAATGGAACTGGGCAAACTCCACCATGTAAAATGTCGACACCATGGACCCTAGGACTCTCATTGACGAGTGGACCGACACCCTGCAACTGCTCAGGCAACTGTGTATCGTCAGTTGCAGGGAGGACACCTTTTCTGGAGTCAGGAAAATCCTCTGCTGATGAGAATCCAGAAAGGCTCCCAAATGGACCATACATTGCGATGGGATCAGAGATGACTTGTTCCAATTTATCAACCACCCGTGTGCTTGAAGACAAGCAATGGTCAGGTGGAGATGTCGAAGAAGTACCCCTGGGGAGCTCACCAGCAGAAGAAGATCGTCCAGATACGGCAGCATACCCTGGCCCCGAAGGTGGCGGCCATAATTGCCATGACCATGGTGAACACCCTCGGGGCCATGGAAAGGCCAAAAGGCAACGCCCAAAACTGGTAGTGATGTTGCAGGATAGCAAACTTCAGATACCGCTGGTGTGCATGTGCTATGGGCACGTGGAGATAGGCATCCTGGATATCCAGGGAGACCAAGTAGTCTCTGGGTTCCATTGCCAGAATGATGGAACATAACATTTCCATCCTGAACTTGGGAACTCTGAGGTACTTGTTCAGAGACTTCAAATTCAGGATAGGGCGATGAGAACCAATGGGCTTCTGTACCAGAAACAGAGTAGAATAGTACCCCATCCCGCGTTGAGACTGCGGAACAGGAACAATGACCCCTGCTTGTAGCAAGGATTGTATAGCCACCTGAATCTGGGTAGCTTTGGTCTTGTCCAGAGAAGGACTTGTGCAAAAAAACTGGTGGGGTGGCCTGAACCAAAAAGACAGGGCGTACCCTTGAGAGACTACTTCTCGAACCCAGACATCTCTGGTGGTATTGTACCAACACTGGGTGAATTGGAGAAGTTGGCCTCCTACTCTGAGGTACCTGTCCCATCAGGCAGCAGGTTTATCCTCCTGCTTGGAAGAAGGGCGCCGAGCACTCCAGGCTTGCTTCTTGGGTTTAGAGGCGGTCTTAGCCGCCAACTGCCTCGGGATGGACTGACCTTTTGCCTTACCCTGAACCCGAAAGGAATGAAAGGCAGAGCTCCGGACCTTGGCAGGTGTTGCTGCTGAAGGGAGGAAAGCTGACTTGGATTTAGCCAGGGTATCCACTATTTTGTCCAAGTCCGGACCAAATAGCAATTCTCCATTGAAAGGTAGGGCCTCCAGACCTTTTTTTGAATCAGAGTCCACTCTCCAGGACCTCAGCCATAAGGATCAGTGGGCAGACACTGCTGCAGCCGATACTCGAGAGGTCAGCAGATTAGCATCCAACGAGGCTTCTGCAATGTAGGAAGCAGTGTCTCTCATCTGTCCTAACAACGCCCTCTGGACATCCGGAGCATCGTCCAGAAAGGTATCCTCTAAAGTGTTGTCCCAACCCTCAATGACCTTGGCCACCCAGGAGATGGCCATGGACGGTCGGGCCACTGCCCCTGAGAGGGAGTAAATGGACTTTAAGCAAGTCTCAACTCCTCTGTCCATGGGATCCTTCAGCGAGGATATAGACGGTAATGGCAGAGTAGCGCTCCTTATTAAATGGGTGACATGGGAATCCACCGCCTGTGGAGTTTCCCATTTTTTACAATGTGCCTCAGGAAAATGATAATTAGAAGTTAACCGCTTCTGTAGCAGGAATCTCTTACTGGGCGCCTACCAAGCCTCCACCATATGATCCATCAACTGATCAGACAGAGGAAACACCGCAGAAGCCACCTTAGTTTTTTTTAAACTAGGATACTTCGACTTAGGACAATGGACTGTCTATATAGACAGTCCATTGCTGCTGCTCTGAAGAGCCAAGTATGTTTAAAAAAAAAGAAATGACTCCTATTAAAAACAAAATAGCTTTCTGGGGGCAGCTCCTGCAGCCCCCCCGCAGGGTGACCCGACTCCGGCCGGGCACCAACATAAACTAGGGTGCCTGTGGCTCGGGGGCGGGGTATAGAGGAGGACGGACCCAAGTGCATCCTGGGAGCAGCTAAAGCTTTAACTGCGTGGTGCCCATGGTTCCAGATCAGGCTATACCCCAAGGTGAACCCTGCGGACCCCCTATGGACCCTGAAGTAGAAACGGCATGTCCATGGCTTCATCGATTTACATTAAAACAATTATTACTATAGCCCACATTTACCTAACTCTCATAGAACAATGATAAATAAGGACAAACATCATTTACATACCTGCGTAGCACTGACTGGTTCTCTCTGCTAAGATTGGTTCTTTGCTCAGAGCCTAATTAAGTTGTAAGGCAGAAAATAAGCACAATTATATAAAACAAAATAATAATCTTTATGCACAAATGTATATCAGGTGTATACAGAAATCAGGCGCCAGCAGCTGTATATACAGTAGGAGATAGTCAGTGTCCCAAACAAATAACATAGTAATGATCACAAGTACAGCGCTAATCAAATATATGAGTACAGAAGTGTGATTTAAATAAATATTCAAAGTGTAATACTGATACATATAAAACATAAGAAATATTATATCTCATTCAAAACGTAAGGGCTAAAACTTTAAGGTAATATGTGGGACAGTCTCAGTAGTGCAAGTCCTTGAAACGTATTTGTATAATTCTCATATATGAGGAAAATGAACATTTTACAAGAGACACATTGGCTATGAGTAGGCTGTTTGGTGATTGCTGTAGTAGCTGTTACCAGCTCTGTGTAGATTGTGTGTGGCTCCAATTAGTGATGGTGCAATAGGGCAGGAGCCCAGCGCAACGATGAATGGTGCCCCCTTCTCATAGAAACAAGCTGGAAAGTCCAATTGTCAACTAAGTGTCTCAAATTCCAGTGGAAGATAACGATAATTCCTGGTATTAGCAGCCGATGTCCCGCATTCGTCCTCTGACGCGTTTCCCTGCCGGTGTGCAGCTTTATCAGAAACAATTGTTTGGAAAGAAGGAAACCTTTGATAAAGCTGCACACTAGCAGCGGAAATCATCAGTTATCTTAATATTTTATCCTTTATGTTTTGAATAAGATATAATATTTCCTATGTTTTCTCTGCTCATATATTTGTTTAGCGCTGTACTTGTCTTCATTAATATAATAATCTTGTCTTTAGTTCTGTAAGAAAATATAAAATAACAAGGTCTGTTACCCTTATCCACCAAAAAGTCATTTATAAAAAGTGCACCTGCCAGCAGCAATTCTCCATTCAGCCAGAGCTCGTCTAAGGAGAGAGGTGGAGAGTGAAGGGGAAATGCCAGGCTACGTTGTCTGCACCAGGTATGTCAGCAGTGTATCAGGTATGTCAGCAGTGTACCAGGTATGTCAGCAGTGCACCAGGCATGTC